>CM035125.1:76716810-77088420 GCA_020205555.1 Panax stipuleanatus
ACGGTGCGTGTGCTTCCAGTTCCTCCTCGGACATCATGTAGTCCTCATCTCTGGCCTCATCCTCCTCCTCATCCAAGTCTGGAAAGATAAACCCGAGGCCACGAGGATGTGAAGGTGCCCCCTACCATGGCTCAAATCTGTTCATCAACTTGGAATCCAGAACCATCAAAGGTGGCTGAACCAGCTCCGTGTCTGCCCATACGACCCTTGAGTGCAGGCACAACCCCGTGATGAGTGAAGGGTGTGGCAATCCTCCTGTTAATCCGCCACGCAAATACCGGCGAATTGAAAAGTTAATGATCGTCCCAATATTGATGCTGAGATCTTGGAAAATCGTATACAATATTGAGATCTTTTCTTTAGTGATGTCGGTTGTGTGGGTGGACGGTAATAGTTTAACACAGAGGAACGAGTACCACACTTTCCCATACTTGTTCAATGTGGAGCTTAGGATGATTGTGCCTTTTCTACTGTCTTTCACCCATACAGTGTCTGGTTTGCAAATGTCTTTGATGATTTGGTCGTAATCTATTCCTCCATCTCGCAATTCTGAATACTGACACACCACCGGTGGTGTGATATTGTAGTACTCGTTTATGGCTGCGGCACTGAAGTCTACCAGTTTACCCCTTACAAAAGCTTTGAACGGCAGTGCGTCTTCCGCATTAGAGTAGAATTCTTTGACTACGGCGACCACCGCTGGTTCAAGCTATTGTGTGAAATAGTGCCAAAGCCATTCATAGATTTGAAAATGCATTTGTCCTTCCACAGGATCCGATCTAAGTCCACGTTCTTGTATGAGTGCCTTGCCCGCAACATAGTCAAAACGCTTGGCGGCGGCCGCACTTTGAAATTTCTTCTTGTCAAAGTGTGGAACGGAGGCGGAGGATGTCCCTTCACCCTTTTGCTTCTTCTGTTGGCGTGGAGGTATGTTGTTTTGTTCACAACTCAAGGTTTGCTAAGGAATTGTTGTTCCAGACTATTGCCGAGCACTTGGTGTGCGAAGCAAATATGTGTCTATGTTGAGTGATGTTGCCTTGTTTGATTTCCCCAATTTGTCTCACACAGCCAAGCAATCAATAGCACAATATCCTAAGTATCCACCAATTTAGTAACAATTTCGGACAAACAATACTAACCCCCACTTTTCAAAACAATTCTACCCATTTGAAATTTACCTTGTGAGGGAGCAGAATTTTGTGATGCTTCAAGATGATGATGTAACAATTGATGATGTAAGGGTATGAACTTGATGGCTAAATCCTTTTGAAATCGGGTATTACTGATGTGTGGGTAGGTTATTGGAGATGAAAGTGTGGTTGTGATTTGTTGGGGAGAATTCGGTAATGCTAGATGGAGGTGAGGGTAATTAGGATAGTGGGATTTTGTGTGGGGTGGTTTAAGAATTGGGGGGGTGGGTAGTGGTTATTTGGTGGAATTTCGTGAGGGGGTAGTGTGTATTGGAGATGTGGTGGGATGGTTTAGGAGAATATTTAGGCTAGGAGTGTGGAGGAAGAATAATTCTGAAGTGGTAGTGGTGTAGGAAGGTACAAGTTTTAGATGAGTGTTAGGAGTATTGGAATCGTGGGGGTGTAGTGCAGGATTTGTTTTGTTTCAAGCCCGAACATGCTGCCGATCCCGCTCCCCCGCCCAAGCGGGGAAGTTGACTTACAGACCTCCGCTCCCGCGGGTAAACCCACTGTTCAGACTTATAGTGCTTCTCGCCCCAGCGGATCTTGGTTCCTTTATTTCCTTGCCCCAACGGGGCTTCCTCCTATACCTTTTGATTAGCATTTCCTTCAAGCTAAGCTTAGGTGCAATCCTCTCTTAATTAGATGATTATTCCGTGAGGTTGGAGTGGAGTGATCATGCACATGTCCTTTATCTCCCCTTAAGTGCATATGTGCCCCCACTTTGATGGTCCGTTTGATTGATATTGCAAGTTCCTGTATCAATTACACCATAAAATATGTTAGACATGCATAATAAAGAAAGCTTTCTAAGTATTTTACATTATTACAGCTAAATGATATTAATGCAACTAGAACTAAAAATCAAATAACCGATGGGTTACCTCCTATCAAGCGCTTAATTTTAAGTCGTTAGCCTGACTCCTTCTGTGTTTCATTGTGGTTCGGTCAGGTCGACCGTGGTTGCTTGGTGATCGACGTCTCCGCCCCAGTAATGCTTTAACCGTTGACCGTTGACTTTAAATGTTTCGGTCAACTCCTTGTTGTGTAGTTCAACGGCGCCATATGGAAACACTGTCTTTATTGTGAACGGACCTGACCATCTTGATTTCAGCTTTTCGGGAAATAATTTCAACCGAGAGTTGAATAGCAGTACTGATTGACCCGGTTCAAACTTTCGGCCTAATATTTTCTGATCATGCGACTTCTTAACCTTTTCTTTGTACAACTTCGCATTTTTATACGCCTGCAGGCGAAATTCGTCTAGTTCATTGAGTTGCAACAACCGTTTCTCACCTGCTGCTGATAGATCGAAATTCAACTTATTAATTGCCCAATAAGCTCTGTGCTCGAGTTCTACCGGCAGGTGACATACTTTCCCGTAGACAAACTAATAGGGAGACATGCCTATCGGAGTCTTGTAGGAGGTCCGATATGCCCACAAAGCATCGTCTAACTTCAGTGACCAGTCCTTTCGATTCGGATTGACAACTTTTTCCAATATTCTCTTGACGTCTCGGTTGGACACCTCTGCTTGTCCACTTGTTTGAGGGTGATAGGCTGTGGCAATCCGGTGTTTGACCCCATACTTCGCCAAGAGAGCAGTGAAGTATTTGTTGCAAAAGTGGCTCCCTTCATCACTAATGAATACTCTTGGGGTTCCGAACCGAGTGAATATATTCTTTTACAAGAACATTAAGACCACTTTTGCATCGTTTGTCGGTTACGCAACAGCCTCAATCCATTTTGAGACGTAATCGACAGCCAACAAGATGTAAAGATTGCTGAATGACGACGAAAATGGCCCCATCAAATCGATCCCCCATACATCAAAAATTTCAACTTCCAGTATCATATTCAACGCATTTCGTTTCGTTGAGATGTTCCCCACTCGTTGACATCGGTCGCAATTTTTCACGCACTGATGTGCGTCTCTGAACAACGTGGGCCAGAAGAACCCTGATTGAAGAACTTTTGCGGCTGTGCGCTCACTCCCATAGTGTCCTCCGTAAGATGATGCGTGACATGCCTGTAGTATGCTCTCCACTTCACTTTCCGGTATACATCGCCGGATCATTTTATCAACACACTGGCGGAACAAGTACGATTCGTCCCACATGTACCACTTTACATCATGTAGAAATTTTCTCTTTTGGTGGCGAGTTAAGTCTGGTGGGAGGATGTTACTGACCAAATAGTTAGCGAAATCCACGTACCACGGAAACTCGCCGTTTATTAACAAGAGTTACTCGTTAGGGAAGGACTCATTAATTTTTAACTTGTTTGTTTCGTCCTGCCTTGGGTTCTCAAGCCGTGAGAGATGGTCGGCCACCTGGTTTTCTGTCCCCTTTCTATCCTTGATTTCTAAGTCAAATTCCTGGAGTAGCAACACCCAACGAATAAGCCTCGCCTTTACATCCTTCTTCTCAACTAAATACCTGATAGCTGAGTGGTCTGTGTAAACCACCACCTTAGTTCCCACCAAGTACGAGCAGAACTTGTCAAATGCATACACAACTGCAACTAGTTCCTTTTCCGTGGTTGTGTAGTTCAACTGTGCATCTGTCAGAGTCTTGCTCGCATAGTAGATGGCATGAAAGATTTTATCCTGTCTTTGTCCTAGTACTGCTCCAACCGCAAAATCACTCGTGTCACACATAAGTTCAAATGGCTTGGTCCAATCAGGTGCTATGATTACTGGGACCGTAGTTAACTTCTTCTTTAATTGCTCAAAGGCCACTTGGCAGTCTTTATCAAAATTTGAATGGGACATCCTTTTCTAATAGACTGCAAAGTGGCTTGGTGATCTTCGAAAAGTCCTTGATAAACCGTCTGTAGAATCCGGCATGACCGAGAAAACTCCAAATACCCTTTACCGATGTAGGCGGCGGCAGATTTTCAATTATTTCTAGTTTTGCTCGGTCGACTTCCAATCCTTTTCTAGAAACTTTGTGGCCAAGAATTATCCCCTCTTGAAACATAAAGTGGCACTTCTCCCAGTTGAGCACTAGGTTCATTTTCACACATCTTTTCAATACCAAGACCAGGTTCTCGAGGCACCTATCAAACGATTCCCCAAATACTGAAAAATCGTCTATAAAAACCTCAACACTTCGCTCCACCATATCTGAGAATATCGCCATCATGCACCGCTAAAATGTCGTCGGTGCGTTACACAGTCCGAATGACATTCTTTTGAAAGCGAAGGTGCCATATGGGCATGTGAATGTCGTCTTTTCTTGATCCTCAGGTGCGATGACGATTTGATTATACCCGGAGTATCCATCCAACAAGCAATAGTACTCGTGGCCAGCCAGTCTGTCCAACATCTGATCAATGAAAGGCAAGGGAAAATGATCCTTTCTAGTTGCCTTATTCAGTCTTCTATAATCCATGCAGACTCTCCAGCCGGTCACTGTTCTTGTCAGTATCAGTTCATTATTGTCGTTTTTCACCACTATCATACCGTCCTTTTTCGGTACACATTGGACCGGGCTCACCCAAGCACTGTCTGAAATTGGGTAGATGATTCTCGCGTCTAACCATTTCAAGATCTCTTTCTTCACAACTCCTTTCATTATAGGATTGAGCCACCTCTGTTATTCTACTATGGGCTTGCTATCCTCCTCCATCAGGATCTTGTGCATACAGAATGATGGGCTGATCCCTTTAATGTCGGCGATTGTCTAGCCAATTACAGATTTATATTCCCTCAACACTCTCAACAGCTTACTTTCCTGCATTTGGTTAAGTGCAGATGCAATAATAACAGGTAAAGTAGATGAACTGCCTAAATACGCATACCTGAGGTGATTAGGTAAGGGCTTTAGTTCAAGTTTAGGTGGTTCCTGGAGAGATGGCTTCATCTTTTCTGATGAAGCTCTTGCTATTTCCAAAGGCTCAACTGGTTGTGTGAATCTATTCGCTCTCGGATGAGCCTCTAACAGCTGTAGATACTCTATTATTTCGACATCCCCCTCATCACAATCTTCCATCAATGCTAATTCTAGTGGGTCAGTATTCAGTATCCGAAGTTGCTCATCATCCACCATTGTGTCAATCATATCCACCCGGTAGCATTCATCCTCTTCCTTGCGAAAGTTTATGGCCTTGAATATATTGAAAGTGACTTGTTGATCTTGCACCCTCATGGTTAACTCTCCTTTCTGAACGTCGATGAGAGTCCTGCTAGTAGCCAAGAATGATCGCCTGAGGATTATTGGAATATCCTTATCTTCTTCATAGTCGAGGATGATGAAGTCTGCTGGAAAGAGTAATTTGTCCACTTTTACCAAGATGTCTTCGACAATTCCCCGTGGATAAGTTACTGATCTGTCCGCTAACTGTAGGGAGATGTTGGTAGGTTTAGGTGCTGGTAACCCTAGCTGAGTATAAACTGATAATGGCATGAGGTTTATACTGGCACCTAAATCACATAGGCATTTGTTGAAGGTTATGCTCCCTATAGTGCATAGAATGGTGAAACTACCCGGATCCTTCAACATCGGTGGAAGCTTCTTTTGCAGAATCTCACTACATTCTTCTGTCAATGCCACAGTTTTGAAGTCCCTCTAGTTTCTTTTTCTTTGACAGAATATCCTTCATAAACTTGACATAACTGGGCATCTGCTCTAATGCCTCCGCAAAAGGTATATTTATATGTAGCTTCTTGAACACTTCCAGGAATTTTGTGAACTGTTGTTGTAATTTTTGTTTGTGGAGCCTTTGTGGATATGGCGGTGGAGGGTAGACTATCGGTGTAATTACCTTTTCTTCTTCCGCAGGTTTTTCTCCTGCTTCCCTTTCCACTGTCTGTTCCCTATTAGTCTCGACTTGCTCTTCACTTACCGGCTTCTCCGACTCTTGCTCAGCTAACTGTTTTCCACTCCAGAGTGTAACAGCTTGACATTGCTCATGTCCTCCCTTCGGATTCTTCTCTGTGTCACTTGGCAAAGCTCCTTGGGGCCGGCTATTCATTGCACTTGCTATCTGTCCCATTTGAATTGATAGATTCTTCATTTCCGTCTCTAGAGCTTTCGTCGCCACTTCATTTTCTGTTCTGACTCTGGCTATAGCCTCTTAGCAACCTAGCTTTTCCTCCTGCCATGGTGCTGCCTGTTGCTGCTGATTCTGAAAACCAAGAGGGTATGCTTGTCGTGGAGCCTGCTGCTGGTTCTGAGTCTGGTTGTTGCTCCATGAAAAGTTCGGATGGTTCCTATTCCCCTGATTGTATATATTCTGGTAGGTGTTGGCTAGTCTGTTATAGTTACCCACAAACTGAACTGAAGCTAGGTTAATTGCACACTGTTCTGTCTGGTGTTCCCCTGCACACTATTCACATATGACTGCTACTTGTTGCATGTTTCCCCTTTGTAAAGTTTCCATACTCTTTTGTAATGCTGATAGTTGTGCCAATATGGCTGTTGAAGTATCCACTTGCAGAACACCTGCTGCTGTGGGCTGAGTCAATCTTTCAGTCGGCCATTGATAACCATTTGAATCCATCGTGTCTATCAATGCCCATCCGTCCTCAAATTTCCTCGTCAGAAAAGCTCCACCTGAAGTTGCGTCAATGCTAGTCCGTATCTGACTTGATACCCCATTGTACAAATTACTCATTTGCATCCACGGTGGGAATCCATGATGTGGACATTTTCTCAACAGCTCCTTGTATCGTTCCCATGCTTCATAAAGTGGCTCCCCTTGGTACTATGCAAACGAAGATATCTCCATCCTCATCTTATGTGTCTTCGATGGTGGGAAGAACTTGGCCAAAAATTTCTGTGCTAGATCATTCAATGTAGTGATTGACCCCGGTGGTTCAGAATGTAGCCAAGCCTTCGCCTTATCCCTGAGCGAGAAAGGAAATAACCTCAACTTGATTGCATCGTCCGACACCCCGTTGCACTTGAAAGTGTCGCAGATTTCTATGAAAGTGAAGATATGATCATTCGGATCATCATTCGGAAGACCCCCAAACTGACAGGTATTCTGCACCATCTGTATTGTCCTAGGCTTAATCTCGAAATTATTTGCATTGATCGCTGGCCTGGCTACACTCGAGTGAATTTCTGAAATCTTCGGTATAGCATACTCCCTTAGTGGTTTGTCTTCCTATTCAGCCATGTTTGTTCTGGGTGCTTCAAATTCCTCTCGATTCTTTGCAATCCACTTAGTTAATCTCTGAATCCGTTCTTTGATGTCGTCCTCCAAGGGCAACAACTCTGGTTTCTTCGATCTAGTTTGCATGCACTACTCGAAAGTACCTAAAATAACCAAACAAACAAAAATAAGAATATATATATATATATATATATATATATGTTTAATTAAAACTGATCTACTTAAATCGATATTGTAAATAATAAACGCAATTACTATCCCCGGTAATGGCGCCAAAAATTTGTTGAGTATTTTCTACGCGCAACACGCAAGTGTACGTGGTCAACAAGTAATATAATGATAAATCAGATATCGATCCCACAGAGGCAATAATTACTATTTAATTGAACAAGTACGAGCTTTATAATATCTCAGCTTTATCAAACTAACAATTAAAAGCTGTTTTTATAACTAAATCACTACTTAAACCAATCGCAACACTAAATCAAGATTTTCACAAGTTTGAGAGAATTAAGCCTACAACTTCACTTATTATTTCACTTCAGATAATACCCTTTTTCTCCAGTTTATTTCAATTACCCCATATTATTAATCAAGAACACTAAAGCAGATAAAACCACCTCTCGATGCATAATATCCATACTCACTAACATCCACAGATGATAGATTTAAGCAAGACACCCTAATTAACTAATTCACTATATTTCTATGTGAATTACAATTAAAGAGAGTTTAATATCAAGTTCTCTATCAGATTACATATGGCGTAAAGGCATATCTCTACCCTAAACACGAATCATGAATTCCATCTCCGCAGAAATCACAAACATATGTCACTATGGCTAGTTCTAATCCTATATGTCCACTCTCAAGTTCAGAAAGGATAACAGATAATTGTTGATCAGGCAATTATATAGATTAAGCACACACATAGCAAATAATCTGAGAATAACATCTATAAACTGAATTTAAGAATAATTAATCTTCCATTACATAATAAGATCCGTCATAGGCTTAAAAAGAAAATTAGTTCATACTGAATGAAATAAAATCCATAATCCACAGAGTATTAAACATAACAAATACAAAGTAAGATGAATAGAGGAAGAAAGGAATATAAAACTCCTGTCGTCGCTCGTCTCCAAGTTGCTTCACGTTCATCCGATCAATCTCCGTTTCAATTCTCCTCCAAGTTCAGATCCACCCTTAGTGCTTTCGTGGTGGCTCCCCCCCCCCCCCCCCCCCCCCCCCCCCCCCTCTCAAATCACCCGAGTCATTTAATATATCAACACAATTCGCAGCCCCAAACTCTCCCTTCTCTTGCGCCAAGTCCACGTCAAGATAGGATTTCAGCAGCATAAGTAGCGCCTCCCCGCCCCAGCAGGGAGTTCCTTAGTAATATCCCCGCCCCAGAAGGGAAGGTCTCTGTCCAGCCAGCTTAAAAGTTCCATGACCCACTCCTTATTGTATTTTGCATATGTCATCCTATTATCCTTCTCAAGCTGCTGTGTGGCCCATATAATTTAGTTACCAACTGTGCTCCTTTTTACCAAATTAGGAATGAACACCTTTTGCATGATTTCTTGACTGCCCACGTCACTAAAGCTCCAGCCCATTTACTTTTTCTTCATTTAACTTGCTTAAGTTGCATGGCTGACACGTGGACCACCTCTTAATTCTTATTTGCATGATAATTTCGTGGCTAACATAATTCATTTGCCTTTGGACCATAAGCTGCTTGGGCTTTTCCATACCTATATGATAGGAAGTAATACCATGCCTTTTTCAGCTGCTGCAGCCGTGGGCCCATCCTTGTATGCTAACTTCGTGGCTGCTAATCCTGGCCCATAATATATTGATTGCTAGGGAATGAAGTGAGCTGCTAATTCATTAACACCTCCTCAATTGCATGTGCGTGGCCCACCAGATTACTTGATTGCTAGGAACCGTGAGCTGCTCCCTTGGTCCAACTTGGATCAGCCCAATTGGTCCCGAATTGAGTTCTAATTTATCCTGTTACGCCACTTTCGCATCCATTCCGTTTCCTGCCAATATAACATAAATCCGAGTAAAATGCTAAGATAAATACCTGAAAACACTAAGACGCAAGCTAAAATGAATACCGATTCGTGTGTATGAAACACACTCATCATCCATGGGTTAATGGGTCGATGGGCAGATGGTTTAAGTTGGGACAGAGCTGCCAAGGCGCTCGTCTTAGCATCTCTGTCCCAAGTCGCCACTCGCCTTGTCTTCTCCCCAGCGCCTGGACACCTAGGCTCTTGGCTGCTTCATCCTAGAATTAACAGAATCTTGCAGTTTGCAAATGAAGTATGTTTAAATATTACACCACTAAAGGCAATATTTTGGCTGACCAACGAATACAGTAAAGACCTACCTCCAAATAGTGTGAGAGTACAATTAGAGTCTTGAACTGATCTTCTATTTGCTGATAAATACAAAGCAAACAAAAATACGAAAAATGTTTCGACAACCAAAAAAAATATAACAACTCAATAACAAATAGACTCTGAACAACATTGATATTTATAGCAATGTATATTTTAAAAGATGATGATATTAAATCGCAAATTGCACATTACTTTTACTTATATCAACTCAACTCAACAGTGCCTTTTATCCCAAATAAGTTGAGGGGTAGACATTTTTACTTTTGTCAGAATCTAGAAATATCCTTGACAGCCTTTACACCTTTTACATATCTCTAGCAAGGTTCAAATCATTTAAACTCATAAGCTACAACTCATATTGTTTCACTTTGAATGGATTATTATATGATGTCACCCTAACTAGTTTCTCAGAAAATATTTTTGATTTTTCTACTTGTTGAAGGTGCCAAATTACTCTAAAGATGAGCTGATAAAACAATCTGGGTCGACGTCGAGAAGGGAGAGAATAGTTTGAATTTGCGATAATGTACTTAATGATTTAGCCATCCATGTAATAGATCCAGTTAACTAGGTAATATTTGAAGGACTATGTCTAGAATTTATCGGCTAGTTACAAGAGAGAATTTACTTGATAGGAAAAGTTCCCATTAAAAGTACTCACGACACTTTTATGATTTGGGGGAGCATACTATCATGAGTGCTTATAACTTATGACGGCCATATGATTTTCCTTCTGTTTTTCTATAGATCTCATTAGAGTGTTAACGACTTATGAGAACTATACATACTCTAGGCCTTAGGCTCATCTATTGAACAAGTAAACAAAAGACCATAATAACTTCACAATAATTTTCTTCATGCTAACCAATCATGTATACTACTTCAAATTCTAAACTTCAATAAGATATTGCCATATCTTATGTCTTAGCCAACAAAAAAGGTATGACCGCTGATAAATATCAATGCATAATGAAAGTTGTTCATGAAACAAGCTATGCTAGAACTAAAAAGATTTTCTGGATACCACTCTTTCTGGAAACAAAAAGAGGCAAAGGCTTAAATCTGGGGCTGGCATTTCCATAAGATCCTGCTCAAAAATACAAATAAAATGAGTATGAGAAACACATTACATCCAATAGAAAGGAAAAATATATTAGCACTGTTTAAGAAAGTATCCAGACCTTGACCAAAATGCGAACAACAATTTGAGTACTCATCCTGTCTGGTTCAAACTGCAACAAGAAACATAAATTTAATAAATTGTTGGATAAATGTGATGCACGAACACTTTACAATCTATATACTTATAGAGAATTTACTTGCATATTTCTTAATTTTTAAGAAGATTTATTGCTCTATATATATAACATTACATTATTGAGGATAAAAAAATTACCATTTTAATCAACAATTATTATGTGTACAACCTTCAACTCCTTGGTTCAATCTTACTATATAGTTGTGCACATAATCAAATAGCTTTGGTTTCTATCAAACGACTCCTTTCGTCCACCAAAGAATGGCTCAAGTACAATTATCATGCAAATTAACAATGTCAAATTAGAAGCGAGACCATAAAAAAGTACTAACTTTACCCTTATATTTGACTTGAATACAATACTAGTGGACATCATACAATCCCATTTTAGCTAAGAGTATCTTTTATCATTTACAAACAGAGAGGCCAAAATCTACCTGATAGAGGCGAAGAAGGCAAAGATTTGCATCCAAACTGTATGTTTGCGAAGAGACCTGATTTCCATTGAAAATAAAACTAAGTATAAAAGTATGGAACGTACAAACTAATAACCATAAAAATAGAGCAATACCAAATTATCACTGATCTAGCAAGGAACCCTAGTCTACAAGTCCAATTTTAAGAAGCATATACATAGAAAAAGTAGGACCGAAAAATGAAATGACAAATAAGCAAGTGTTACATATTTAACTAGTACATCCTCTATTAATTCAAGAATTACACCTGCAAACAATAATTCCAAAGAAAATAATCACCTTTAAAAAACATTGCCAACTATCAAGAGTGTGTTATTTAACATATCAATCAATTTGTACCTTCAATTGGAAAATAATGGAAGAAAATCCATATGTCATAGCACACTCTCTTACAGCAAAAACACTTGTGTAAAACAGGAAACACATAAAATGACAAACCTTGAGGAGGTCATTAAGAGTTTTCCGAAGCAAATCCTCAGAAAACCCTAAAGCACGTATAGCATCATATGCAACATCCTTTCTCCTGCTACCCACCTGCAAAATTTCACCCACAAGTTCATATTTCACAAAAATCAGAAATGGGTTTTCCAAAAATGCTAATAAATTTAGAGAAATTGAGATTTGGTTACCTTTGGGAGTCCTCAATTTTCTTCTTTGAAACAATATCTACAAAAATTCTAAAACGATTCAGATGTCTTCAATTTCCCTCAATCAAATGATATGATTACAATAAGCTCTGTTTGGAAACGTACCTGAGCGAATAGACTAAGTAGTTAGGGCTTAGATTTTTTTTATCTTTGGCTTCATTTCCCTATCCTATATAGATAGAATGGTGGATGGTCGGTAAATCTGAGATGGAAGATGGACGATGGTGCAAATTGTTTCAAAAATCGGATACTAAATTTTGGTTCAAAGATGAACAGTTTTGGGAAAAGGGGGAGACGAGATACGCAAATTGGTAGAGAAGAAACTCAAATTGGTAGAGAAGAAACCTAGCTAGCCAATCTCTCTAATTGAAACATCGAATTTTGGCAGGAAGACGAGTAAAAACCCCAATTGATCTCTGATTTATGCTTTCCAGACCAAGCACGACTCAATTGAGAGAGTACTCTGTTCCAAAAAAACAAAGAGTATGATAACATTTAAAAACAACAACTCTTTAGAAGTGATATTATATGTAAAATTATTATTTAAAAAATTTAAAGATAAATATAAATTTTAAGATATTATAAATTAATTATAACAAATTGAAATATAACTCTTTTGTAGAATAAAAAAATAATATTTAAATATTTGTAATCTGTTCCATCAAAGAGTAATAATTTTTATAATTTTATTTATTGTCAATTTATAATATTTTAAAATTTAAATTATTGTAACTTATTATTTTATTTAATAAAATTAATATTGTAAATTGCTTTAAAATTATTATTAAAATAATATTTTTAATAAAATATTCATTACATTACAATTTGAATTGTAATATATTATAAATTAAAGAACAAACTCAAACTTAGCTCTTTCTCTAGCTAGAATATATGAGTATTTTTTTTTGGATTTGTGCATTATTTCACAAAAGAGCACTACTATCTTCTTCTTTTTTGTCATGATCAATGTACGAAAATTTAAAGTTTAACGTAGTGTAAAGTTATTTACTTTATAATTTATTAAAAAAATAGTCAATATCGTAAGTTACTTAAAAAGTGTTATTAAAAGTAAATTTATTTCTGTAAAAAAATTAATGTATTTATATTACAATTTATATTCATCACAATTAATTCTTAAAAAAGTATTTAGAACAAAAAAGTGACCAATTTTATCTCTCCGAAAAAACATTTGAACAATAATATATAGTGAACAATAATTCCTTCATTAATAGTTTTTTTTCTCTCAAATTTTCATCATAAATTGGCGCCAAATATCCTTCTAACACCTCAATTTTTCGAAACAAAAAATATAAATTGTGAAAGATATTTCTTTCGCTAATAACTATATTGCGACTATATTTTTTTCCTTCACTATTCCTTCGCTAGAAAACTCCTCCCGTGAGACAAAATTTCCTTCATTATAGCCCTAATTTCTTGCAGTGAATATTCCTAATCGTTGGATCATTAATGTGGGGTTACTGCTTCCGAATAGATTAGTACATATTATGCTTGCTCTGTTGAAGAGGATGATTGTTCTAATAATCATTTGTGTGGAGACACTAAAACAAATATCTAAGTGCTTATTGGAGAATAAGTTCACTGAACGTGACTCGCTTAAAGGAACCCTAATGGAGTTTTACTTGTTTGTCAATAGGTGTTCTTATTGTGATAGTAGTACAAGTGATCCTTGAACTTGAGATCATCATAATATCTTTTATATACTGAGTTATATCTTGTTATATTCCATAATACTTTAGGTTTTGTCATAGGGTATGTTAATATATAATAAAGTATATATGGAGATAGATGAATGATCAACAAATGATCTACCACTTAGTACAAGAAGAGAATGTCATATGTGATTTGATAAGTGACAACTCAGAAATCTATGGTCAGGGTTGAATAGAAATTAGAAAGGAGTTTCTAATTTATATTAACTAGAGTTGTGCATTTTAGAATCGAAATACATACAATCAAATAAATAAAACTTGACAATAATTCCATATTTTATATTTGATTGAGACATTATATGATAAAATGATTGAATTGTACAGTAACTATTCACAGAATATGTTTTTTGTGATAAACCTTGAATTCATATTATCCGGATAGTCGTGATACACTATCGTAATGTGTCACTCTTGATGTAGAATAAATATTATTTATTTATATTTGAATTAAAGGAGTTTAATTCATTATAAATAATAATATAATGGTTCTAATTTATTTGTTTTATTCACCGTTAATACTGAACCTAGAGGGTTAAACCATAAAAAGAGTAATATAATTAAAGAAGTGATTGACTTAATAATAATAAATTAAGTATGTTTAATTTACTAGTAGAATAAATTAAATAGCTTAATATTTATAATTAAACATTTAGATAAATACTAAATTATAAATTAATAAGAGAAATATTATTATTATTATAAATAATAATAATAATTTAGTATTTGGAGAAATACTAATATTTATAATTAAGTATTTAGAGAAATACTAAATTATAAATAAATAAGAGGAGTTATTTTGTTCCTAATTAGATTGGAAATTAAATTAAAACCCTAACTCCTAAAAGGTTTAGGAGAAAAGAGTTAGTCTATAAATAAGAGTAGTCTTATTATGGGATACACTAATTATGTCAAGACTATTGTTTATGCAACTCTTGCAAGTATTCTCAAAATCATAGAGTTACGAGAGAGAAAATTAAGGGTAGCCACCAAGGTCTAGTAAAACCTAAATTCACTTCTTCAATCAATATTCACCTCTTGGGCGTTGAACACTTGGGTAGCGAACGTTTGATCCAAGGAATTGGAGAAGCATGAAGAAGAAAATGATTGGACTTGAAGATCACATCAAGGAGTTGATAATATTCTTAAGGTATATCTATTATCCTTCTTTAATTAATGATATTACATAAGGTGATTCATGGGATTGTAGAAATTTTTTAAATTCTTGTCATGTCATGCTTCCGTTGTGTTACAATATGATTGTATGCTTTAATCTAGTTTCTACAAACCAACAATATCTCTAACTATATTTCACACATCCGTTTCAAAAAACCCAACAATATTGCCCATATCTCCTCCCAATGAGCTCATAATATTTGTCATCCTGCTTGGACCAATCCTAGTATTATTTAGGGTTTCAATCAAATCCCTAGCAACTCATGAAATATTTTTGTGTGTTTGAATTGTGAAACTTTACTTGGGGACACAAATTCATGATTGCGATTCAGTTTAATAGTAGAAACAAACCAATTATCTTTACTCTTATCATGCACAACATAAAATTTTGCTATACATTATATTCTATCAGTAGAATCCATCCTCCTCTTTCCCTTAGTATTATTATCTTTATCAATGGTGACAACCTCATTTTTCTTAACAACCATACCCAGCTTTACGATACTGATACAATCTAGAATAAAAATCTTCAAAACTCACATTTTTTATGCTAGTTTTTATTCTTACTTCAAATCCAGCATGTTTCACATATCTTCCATAAAAAATTTCAACATCTACCATCGTATCAAAAATTTGACCAACATACAGAATGACATTATCAACTAAAGTACTAAACTTTTTACATTATTATTATCATACAATTCTTCCTCAGTACGTGAAATTGAATGAAATGATTCTTTAGCAAACAAATCCAAAACAAAATAAATGAATCAATTGTAAAAATTAAATTACAGATTATCGATTTTTGCTAATGTTTGTCTTCTGGTAGAAAGTAGTATGCATACAAGCCAATCATGTATGATGATAAATCATATACTTTAGAGACGATCTTATTTTTTATTAATAAAAGTATTCATTTATTAAAGGCATTTAATTATCTACATAATGCTATTTTTATAATATGTAAATAACCCATAGTTTTAAGCAATGCTTTTAGAATCATGATGTTGATCATGCTAATGAGATCTAAATTCTTAAAAAGCTTAAAACTAAATTAGCTACCAATCGTGGGATTACTAAAAAGGAGATTAGTAAATCCGGATAGATTGGTACATATGTTGCTTGCTCATTAGATGAGGATGATTGATCTCATGATCATTTGTGTGGAGACACTAAAGCAAGTATGTAGGTGCTTATTGGAGAATAGGTTCACTGAACGTGACTCGCTATGGAATTTCTAATGGAGTTTTACTTGTCTGTCAATAGGAATTCCTAATGTGATAGTAGTACAAGTGATCCTTGGACTTGAGATCATCATAGTATCTTGTATGTAATGAATTATACTTTGACTTATTCCTTAAAAACCCTTAGGGTATATCAAAGGGTATGCTTAGGTATAATGAGTTACATATGGAGATAAGGAATGATCAATAAAGAATCTACCAATCCAGTAAAAGAAGAGATATGTCCTATGTGATTCGATAAATGACAACCTAGTAGTCCTTGGCTAAGGCAGAATGAAATTAGAAAGGAGTTTCTAATTTGCATTATTTGGAGTTGTGCATTTTTCAATCGAAATACATATAATTAAATAAAATAAGACTTGACAGTAATTCCATGTCTTATATTTAATTTGGACATTGTATGGTGGAAGGATTGAATTGTACGGTAACTATTTACTCCCAAGTTCTTTTATGATTAATGTTAAAATCTATATTATCTAAAAAATCGTTGATCGCTAGGGAGGCTTATCCCTATTGTAGAATAAATAATATTCATTTAAATAGATTATTAGTTTAATTTATTTATTTAAATAAGATTAGAATTTTACTAATTGATTTATTCACAACCGGTTTAATATGGAGAACCTAAAAGGTCACACCATAAAAGGAAGAATAATTATTTAAGAAGGTTATGGCATAATCGTAATAATGCATTAAGTGTAATTAATTTAATCTATGGTGATAAAATAAATTAAATAGCTTAATGTTTATTATTTAATATTTTGACAATATTAAATATAAATTAATAAAAGGAGTCTTATTAATATTATTACAATTATTATTATTTTAATTTCTAAAGGAGTTTAGGAATTAATTTAATATTAGTACTCTCATTTATTCCTAATAAGATTAGGAGACAAATTAATTAAAAGAGTTTAATTAAATAATCCCAATATGTTGGGAAGCCTAATTAATTAAAAGAGTTTAATTAATTAAATGAAACCCTATGTCTAATAGAATTAAAAGGGTTGACCAATATCTATAGAAGAGGAGTCTTATGTTAGATATCAGTTGATGCAATTCCAATTGTTGAAGAGTACTCATTTTCTATAGAGGATAGAAAACTAGGGTTTAGCCAACCACCCTCCTTCTTAAATAATTCCATTTCCTTGGTGGATCACCTCTAGAGGCCAAACACTTAGGTGGCTAACATTGATCAAAGGAAGGAATCTACCCCAGATATTCAAGGAGATCGCGACGAACAAGGAGTTAAACTTGTGCCTGTGGAAGCTTCGTTCTACAAGGGTATGATTTCATAACTTCTTATTTATCGTTTTAAATTAATAATTTGCATAAAAGATGATTCGGGTAATGGGTATGTATGTGTATGTATTTAGAATAATTTATTGGGCATAATTAATTGTATAAAATTAATTTTTATGAAAAAAAGGATAACTCGCGAATTCAATCGGAAATCAAAAGTGGGATCTGTGTCATTCAAAAAGTGGGATCCGTGTTTGTTGTATTGATTTAACGTGTATACTGCTGAATGGATGCAAAATTCTACAAGGGGGTGACCCACGAATTCATGGAGATTTTGAAGGGATTCCAAAATAGTGATCCAGGGAAGATTTTGAAAGTAACAGGTGATCATTCACGTTATATATATATATATATATATATATATATATATATATAGAGAGAGAGAGAGAGAGAGAGAGAGAGAGTAAGGATCTAAAGCTCCCCCCTTAAAAGCTCACCCAAGCTCCCCTATAAAAACCCCTTTCGTTTTTTCTCTCTCGTCGACATTTCAGCCGAGTCCCTCTTTTCAGCCCATCTCTCTCTCAAGCGAATTTCAATCCCTATCTCTCTCTCTCGCGAGTTTCAGCCCCTCTCTCGCTCGAATCTGCTCGCTCACTCCCTTCTCCCCTCTGCCTCTGCTGCTTGCTCACTCGCGCCTTCTCTCGTTGCGACGGCTTGCCCTAAAACTCGCCCCAAATTCGTCAAAAGGTAACAAATTTTAGGGCTTTGACTTTTCTTGTGTTTTGTTTTTCAAAAATTAGTTTTTAGGGCTCAATTTTCGCAGTGGGTGTCAATTTCAAGCTCTTATCTGTACAATTTTCGTATATATAGAGGGAAGTCTGAACTGTTAAAAGAATTTTGGCAGTGGGTGTCAATTTTGGTTTTTTAGGGCTCAATTTTGGCTTTTGAAAATTGCAATAATATAGACTTTTTGAAAATTACAGAGCTTCACCTTAGTTCACCTTAGTTTGACATAGTTGCTAAATTAACATATTATCTTTATACATGGGAAATCCTTAAAAAGAGCTTCTTAAACTCTTTTATAGACATCAACCATGTCTTCTAAAGTAAGTTAATTAAACACATTATCAGTTATGGAAATTGCAATAATCCAACCTGCAGACCTCTAGCAGAACTTATGAAGTATATAAATATAATCAGTTTGACATCATATATTGTCACGGGTTAGAGCCATTATATTGTTGCCTTATTTAGAGCCATTATACTGTTTCAGTGTTGCATCAGTTTGTAGGGCTCAGATTTCCTCCATCCAGCAAAGAATGTCACAATTGAATTTATTTGAGTTTTTAGTATACGAAATATATGGCAGATTTTATTGAATTAGAAGATTGAGTCTTGATATGTATTGACTTGGTAAATGTATTTTTGCTTGCTACATTATTTCTATTAAGTGTGGACCTAATCATTCTACTTAATTTATTATGGGCAGAATTTTTACAAATGGAAGCCATGAACCATGAAATAGATAGTTGTGGGGATAATGCAGAAATGAATTTAGACTGCATTTATAATTTTGAAATGGAAATGGAGAGGGATGACTTGAGTGAAGAGAGGTTGGATGTGAACAATGTTGAAACTGTTGTCTACTATCCTCAAGTAGCCGATGAGTTTACGCCTAAGCTAGGTCAAGAATTTCAAACATTAGACGACGTTCATAATTTTTACAATACATATGCAATGTATGCTGGTTTTAGTGTGCAAAAGCATACTAAGAAAAAAAGAGAGGGAAGCGGTGAGATTTTTAGGAAGCAGTATGTGTGTTATAAGAAAGGAAAGGGCAAACTATTAGCCGATGTGGATGCAAAACGAAAACGTGGATCTATCAAAGAAGGGTGTATTGCAAGAATTGTAGTGGTTAAAAGAAATGACTTGTACGTAGTTACCATAACTGAGGAGGGCCATTGTCACCCATTGTCAACCCCACATAAGAGGCATCTTTTACGATCGCACCGTAATGTGTCAGCTGCCCAAAAATGTTTGAGTCAACAACTTGGCATGGTGAATATACCATCATGCCAACAATATAACTTTCTTGCATTGCAGGCAGGAGGGATTGAAAATATTGGTTGCACGCAACGAGATTTGTATAACTTTGAAAGGGACAATCGTAATGAGTTGAAGGGACAAGATGGTGATATGTTGAATGAGTACTTGAAGTTAAAACAACAAAAGAATCCTTCATTCACTTTTACAATTGACACAGACGATGAAAAAAGGATTACTCGTTGTTTTTGGGCCGATGAAACTTCTAGACGGACTTATAGATTTTACGGCGATGTTGTCATTTTTGATACCACATACAACACTAATCGTTACGGAATGATATTTGCACCACTAATGGGGGTTAATAACCTCGGTCAAACTATTGTATTTGGTTGTGCTTTCTTAAGTGATGAGACCATAAATACTTTTGTTTGGCTTTTCAAGTGTTTTTTGGAAGCAATGTCAGGTGATGCCCCTAAGATGATTATCACTGATCAGGATCCGGCTATGACAAATGCCATTTCACAGATGCTTCCCAAGACATTTCATAGGTATTGTAGTTGGCACATTTTGACCAAATTTTCAGAGAAGATTGACTCAGTAAAATACAATGCTTATTATAAAGAGTTTTTAGATTGCATTTGGAATTCCGAGACTGTGGAGAAGTTTAACTCCACTTGGGTGGAGCTAGTGGAGAAAAGTGGGTTGACTACTAATAAATGGTTACAATCAATGTATGACATTCGTTGTAGATGGGTACCTGCACATGTGAATCATATTTTCTCAGCCGGCATGTCAAGTAGCCAACAAGCGGAGAGTTGTCATGCATTTTTCAAAAGATTTGTTGCTAAAGGAAATTCATTAGTGGAGTTTATGATTTAATTTGGTCGCGGCCTTCAACATCAACGACATGTAGAGTTGGAATCAGATAACAAATATTTGATTGAGAAACTAAAAATAAAAATTGCCAATCACTTCTTAAGTCAAATGGTTGACATTTATACATACTCTACGTATTATAAATTTGAAGATGAGTTGTGTGAGAGCTCCACTTATAAGTTTGAACTTATGAAAGAGGATGTCAACTACAATGTATATAAGATTTGTCAAAGGAATGTCAACAAGTGTATTGTAAGAGAAATTCATTATGACAAATCTTGGGATTATGCAACTTGCACTTGCAAAAAGTTTGAGAGTTTGGGAATCCTATGTCGGCATGTACTAGCTTACTTGAATAAGTATCATGATCATGACAATTTGCCTACAAAATACATTTTAAAGCGGTGGACAAAGACAGCAAAATCAAGTGGTGTAATTGATGATAATGGTGTGGAGATAAAAGATGACAAGTCATACTTACTCTTGCGGAGTCAATTGATTCAACGTTATTTAGATTTGATTGATAGTGCTATCACAAATGAAGAAGCCACAAATGTTCTAAAAGAATTGTTAGATAATGGATATGAAAAGATAAGGCAAATTATTGGGAAGAATGATTCCGAAAGAAACAAGGAAATGGAAGGGGGTGGAATTAGTGTATCCAAGTCAGTTAATATGACTTCTACTTATGAACATAGTTACATTGAGCCGAACCACGTGCGAGCAAAAGGGTATGGCAAAAGGCTGAAGGGTGGCAAAGAAAGGGCTTTGGGGAAAGCAAAAAGTGCCAAGAGTAGACGTTGTAATGCGTGTAACAAAGTTGGTGCGACACACGATAAAAGAAACTGTCTGAAGCTTAATAATCTGTAAGCAAGTTTACTTATTTTGACTTTGCTATATGTTTAAAATTGACTTTAGTAGTTGTTTAAATTTTACTTTGCTATTTGTTTAAATGTAGAACTGGAGCATCAAATGATGATGCTACTCAGGATCCAAGTGTAGATAATGATGATAGTGATTCAAACCCAGGTGCAACTTAGATTACATTTATTTCATTTTACATTTGCTTTTTTTTTTATCTTAATTGTAGATTCTAAGTGGCTGAATATTTTTTCTTGTTCTTCATTTCAGTGTAGTATTTTGGGATGGCTGGGTTAACTGCTTCCTTTTCCTGCTACTGTTAGTGGTGTCACTGCTGGTAGGCTTGAGGTTCTCACTTGGGCTTGAGGTTCTGATGGTGGCTGCCAGCCTTATCACTACTGTCACAAATTATGGGTGTCAACTACAATGTATTGGAATTTTGAGAATAATAGTAATTTATGATTTGGCTGTCACAAATTATGGGTGTCTACTCTTTTGTTCTGTTTTTCCAAACTGTAAGTCCAGCACTTGGCTTGTAAATAGAATGTCAACAATTTATATGGGGTTACTTTTGTTCTGTCTACTCTTTTGTTCTGTTTTTCCATATACATGGTTATTCTTTTGATATTACACAGAGCCACAGAGGTCTTTCTCGGATGGTTCATTTAGGTTGACTAACTTATATACATCTTTTTCCAGAATTAGCACTTAATAATCAGAGTTTACAACACAGTATTCGACATAGAAAAAGAAGCAACAGT
Organism: Panax stipuleanatus; assembly: GCA_020205555.1. Classification (NCBI taxonomy): domain Eukaryota; kingdom Viridiplantae; phylum Streptophyta; class Magnoliopsida; order Apiales; family Araliaceae; genus Panax; species Panax stipuleanatus. Next base: position 76,738,849 of record CM035125.1, read on the forward strand.
CATCAATATCAAAGATAATATTACTGCTATTACATTCTATGAACTCCCTTTAAAAGATCTAGATTTACCAACAAAAATATCCTACTATCTTTGTACTACTTGTTCATCAGTTTCAAAGCCTTAAAACATGATTTTCATCCTTCTTACTTGCACTAGTCTAACCATGATGGTGATGGCTGAAAATCCATCTCCAAACCTTCCGTCCTCTGCTACCCTTTTTGATCCCCCATGGCCAAATAGCCTATGTTCTGTCAGATTTCCTCCACATTCATAATGTTCTGAAACAGAGGTTGGAAGATCAATCATCTTTAAAGCAGAGTACTCTATTTTTGGCTCCGATGACAAATCAAGCTTCAAATCAATAAAGCCCGACTCGTCCATGCATTTAAAGTCACTTTCTTTCACCGAAAAACCACACTTCTTCGGAACATCAGAGGCACCACTATTCAATTCCTTCAAATCCCCACCATTTTCTGCATCCAATAAACCTCTACTGAATCCACTTCTTCTTGGCTCTGCCTCATTAACATCAGAAATTTCATGCCATATCAGGTTATATTCAACTCAAAGAGATATTTTACTATTATAATTAATAAATTAGTATAGTATAATACAAAAGTTGTAAATAGAAAATTAAAAAATTACTATTATTTCGTCCACGTGCTTGAACCAATCTCATTTCATCTATTCCAAGTAACCCCATATAAATTGTGAATGTGTATTGTTTCAGTCATTCCAAGCTTCGTGTTACCTGCTAGACATATAATTTAAACCCTTTTCTTTCATAAGGATAAATAACTTCTATATGTACTGCACAACTCAGGGAAAGGAACTACTAAAAGAGTGTAATTTCAAATCAGTTTCTTACAACACAAATACAACCCAAATAACAAATGCTTACAATACAAATCCAATACAATCCTTACAGCTGCTAGATAATTCAAATGGTCAGAAAGAAAGAAGAAATATGATTACGTTCCCTTCTTGGAAATGGTATTACAACATTTACTCTATCTACAATATAACATGAATAAAAACAATAACCAAGAACAAACAAGTGTAATAATAAATTTTATTCTTCGCATGTTGCCTATTGCATGCATGTTCTCCATCTCTTGCTCCATTGCGTTAATCTTTCGAAGTAATCAGGGGATTATTTGTCTTGATCTGTCACACATTGGAGGATCATACCAAGCAAAAAACTGACAAGCATTCCTCTGTAAACAAATTATTTTTCAGAGATATGTGCAAGTAAATAGAATGGAATAGATAGAATACAAAATTTGAACCCTAACACACTTACTTTTCTATAATTTGGATATGAGAAAGACCTTCTTCCTGGGTTGTTATCGGTCCATGACGTTTTAAGTTGAGCTCGCCTTTCACAATCACATAGTGCGTTCATGGCTGCAAATACAAAACAGAAAAACACAATAAAAACATTGACAATAAAAACATCACCACACAGCACTACCAAAATCTTGAGGCTGAAAATTCAGTTTTGAGGGCTCAAATGGGTGAGCTAAGCCAAAGGCTTCAGTCCCTCAATGATATCCTGAATTACATAAACCGCCACCATAATGGCCACGTATGATATGTTTCAGTCTTTTATGATTATTAAGTTAGTAGTTCTCTTTTCAGGTTAAGAAATAAGAGTTTAAGAAGCTCTTTTTAAGGATTTCCCATGTATAAAGATAATATGTTAATTTAGCAACTATGTCAAACTAAGGTGAAGCTCTGTAATTTTCAAAAAGTCTTTCTCTTCTTCACACATGTGTCAAACTAAGGTGAAGCTCTATAATTTTCTCAAGTAAACAGTTTTCGAGTTGAAAGAGTTATATTATTGCAATTTTCAAAAGCCAAAATTGAGCCCTAAAAAACCAAAAATTGACACCCACTGCCAAAATTCTTTTAACAGTTCAGATTTCCCTCTATATATACAAAAATTGTACAGATAAGAGCTTGATTTTGACACCCACTGCGAAAATTGAGCCCTAAAAAACTAATTTTTGAAAAATAAATCACAAGAAAAGCCAAAGCCCTAAAATTTGTTACCTTTTGACGGATTTGGGGCTAGTTTTAGGGCAAACCGTCGCAACGAGAGAAGACGCGCATGAGCGAGCAGCAGAAGCAAAGGGGAGAAGGGAGTGAGCGAGCAAATTCGAGCGAGAGAGGGGCTGAAACTCGCGAGAGAGGGAGAGGGATTGAAATTCGCTTGAGAGAGAGATGGGCTTAAAAGAGGGACTTGGCTGAAATGTCGAGGAGGGAGAAAAAACGAAAGGGGTTTTTATAGGGGAGCTTGGGTGAGCTTTTAAGGGGGCTTTATATCCTTACTATATATATATATATATATATATATATTTTTTTTTTTTTTTAAAAGGTAATCCTGGACTCATTTTTTGGTGGAATCTTTTTTGGTGGACTACTTTTTGGCATATATATATATAATATATTCTTAATAATTTTATAATTAAAATAAAAAGTTTATTTTAATCTTGAAATTGGATTTCATGCAATTTAAAATTTCCCATTAAATGATATTCATATATATATATAGAATGATTTTAATTCATGAGATGAATGTTTATTTATTGATGCATATGGTTATATGTATGATAATAAATGGGATTGATTATAGGACTATTGACCAATGTGATTGAATTTTATTTTAGTTGAATGCTTGAATGAATGAATTTTATTAAATGGGGTCTGCGTACCTCGTCTTCTCTGATTTTTTTTTGATGTAAAATTCTATCTCCCTCCTATGTACTTCTCCTTGACTGTTGATCAAGGTTTCTATTTAAATTAAATAGTTTAATGTAATAGAAATAGTTAGAATTATCTTGAAGAAATTGGAGATCAAGGAGCAAGGAGCGCGTGAAGACGAGGTATATATATATATATATATATATATATATATTATATTTTAGGCAAACATGCTTCGCATGTTTTAATAAAATAACGCGTATTTTATATATATATATATATATATATATATATATATATATGTGTGTGTGTGTGTGTGTGTGTGTGTGTGTGTGTGTGTGTGTGTGTGTGTGTGTGTGTGTGTGTGTGTGCATGCGTGCTAAACAAGATGATATAAATAATAACAAACCCCTCAAAGAAATTATATTAAGTCTAAAGCGTTCAGAGATATTTAGAATATCGAACGTCGCCTTCTAGCATGATAAATTAATAGAGTATTAAATATTTAATACGAGTTTATTGTGCTATCCACAAGGCAAGTATTGCGTATTTAAGATATTAATTTAATCACATTTGATGCTTATCAAGAAAATTGAACAATATTATTTTGTTGTGCTATCCACAATGACAATATTTTTCTTTTTTAAATTTATGAAAGTGCTAGGTTGGATTTAACTTGAATCATTTTAGTTCGGATGCGCACACACTTGACCATTATGATTTAAGAGGCAAAATAAAAAGGAGTTACATGTTTATGTAATTGACAAAGGGTTGTCTACCTATTTATTTATATATTGTTTGTTGTGCTATCCACAAGGCTATATATATTTGAAATTGGATCCTTATGCTCACTAGCAAATCTTTAAATTAGATGGTGCCGAACTATATAAGTGAGGGTAATATAGTTTGAAGAAAATAGTGGGAGATACCAATTTAAAATAAAACCTAATTTATTTTGGTATATAAAATTAATTAAACGAATGTTTGCTAAAATATTGCATTTTCACATACAAAAATTTATAAATGTCGAAATCACTAATTTCACTGCGTAGCATACTTGATGCTAACAAACTGACCAGACCGAATTACACGGACTAGTTAAGGAATCGGAGAATAGTTCTTACTGGTGAAAAGATTTCTTATGTCCTAAATTCACCTGTCCCTGGAACTGTTCCAGAAACAGCCTCTAAGGAGATTGCCAACATTGTAAAGTGGAAAAATGATGCATCTTGGGCTCATTGCATCATGCTCGCATCCATGAATAACGAGTTTCAGTGTCAGCATAAAAACATGGATGCTCCTACTATATTGCTTCACCTCAAGGAGTTGTATGGTGAACAAAGTAGGACTGCAAGATATGAGATATCTAAGGAGCTCTTCTGATCTCGGATGACCGAGGGCACTGCCGTTGAGACTCATGTCCTAAGGGTGATCAAATTGATTGAACGCCTTGGACAGCTTGGGTTCGTCATGGATGGGGAGTTGAGTTAAGACTTGGTCTTGCAGTCACTCCCTGAGACCTTCTCGCAGTTCGTTGTTAATTTCCACATGAATAAGTTAGATTTCAACTTGCCTGAATTGCTTAACATATTGAAAACTGCAGAAGGTCACTTCCCATCCAAGAAGAACCATGTCTTAATGGTGGATTCTTCCAAGAAAAGGAAGAAGCCTAAGGTATCTTCTGAAAAGAAGAAATCTAAGAAGGCTAAAGGCAAGGTGAACACAAAGGAACAAAAGAAACCCGATCCAGCTAGCAAAGGAATGTGCTTCCATTGCAACGAGTCGGATCATTGGAAGAGGAACTGCAAGAAGTTTCTGGCAGAGAAGAATCTTGGAGAAGCTTCGACTTCCAATCAAGGTTTGTTCATGATTGAAATTAATTTTTCAGAAAGTCAAAATTCTACTTGGGTATTGGATACCGGCTGTGGTTCTCACATATGTAATACTGTGAACGGACTTGTCAGAAATAGAAAGCTGAACAAGGATGAGGTTATCCTACGAGTGGGAAATGGAGCAAAGGTTGCTTCATTAGCTGTAGGCACTTATTGTTTAGCACTGCCTACGGGCAAGTCCATTTATTTAAATAATTATTATTTTGTTCCAAATATCATTAGAAACATTATTTCTATTTCTGTATTAGATATGGATGGATTTAAAATTATAATAAAGAACAACAGTTGTTCTATTTATAATAATAATGTTTTATATGGTGTTGGTAATATGCGAAATGGACTTTACATACTTGACTTGTATGAAAATATATTTCAAATAGAACAAACTAAGAAAAGAAAAAGAGATGATATTAATTATACCTATATGTGGCACTGTAGACTCGATCATATCAATGAAATAAGATTATCCAAGTTGCAGAAGGATGGGCTCGATGGGCTCTTAGAGCTATCTGATTATGAATCATATCCAACTTGTGAATCTTATCTCATGGGTAAAATGACTAAATCTCCTTTTAGTGAAAAAGGAGAAAAAGTTACAGAGTTATTAGCGTTGGTTCACACAGACGTTTGTGGACCTATGACAACGAATGCACGGGGAGGGTATTCTTATTTTATTACTTTCACTGATGATCACTCAAGATATGGATGTGTATTTAATGAAATACAAATATGAATTATTTGAAAAGTTCAAAGAGTTCAGAAGTGAAGTAGAGAAACAAACTGGCAAAAGTATTAAGATTCTTCGATCAGATCGAGGTGGTGAATACTTAAGCGGTGAGTTTCTCGATTATCTCAAAGAAAATGGTATAATCTCACAATGGACTACACCAGGTACACCACAGTTAAGTGGAGTATCTGAAAGGAAAAATCGAACATTATTGGACATGATTCATTCCATGATGAGTTTTATCGATATTCCAATATCATTCTGGGGTTATACCCTAGAAGCGGCTGCATATCTACTAAATAAGGTCCCCTCAAAATCCGTCCCCAAGACTCCATATGAGATGTGGACAAGGAGAAAATCTAGTCTTAAGCATGTTAAGATTTGGGAATGTCCAACTTTTGTGAAAATATTTCAAAATGATAAGCTTGGGACAAAATCTAATAATTGCACGTTTGTGGGATATCCTAAAGAAAGTTTGGAATACTATTTCTATAATTCTACTGAGCAAAAGGTGTTTGTTGCGAAACACGCTGCCTTCTTGAAAAAGGAGTTTATCCTTGAAGGGGCTAGTGGGAGGAAAAATAGATCTTGAAGAAATTCAAGAACCACAAAACACTACAGATCAATTGGATGAACCTGTCCAAGTAGAACATCTACTGTATAACACCTTATTCGTAAATCTGGAAGAGTACCAAAGATACCTGAAAGGTATGGATTCGTCATAGAGGATGACGATGAGGTACACGTCATGAATGATGATGATCCATTGAATTACGAACAAGCTATGAGTAATTAAGACTCAGAGAAATGGTAGATGACCATAAAATCTAAAATGAATCTTTGAAGTAATACATAAGACCATTTGGATTTTACTTGCGATTGCAACTTATTATTACTAGATCTGGCAAAATGGACGTGGAGACGCCCTTACTCAAATATACATTATTAGAGGAGAATGTATGTGTGATACAGCCAGATGGATTTGTTTCAATGGTTGAAGCAAATCATGTACATGAGCTACAACGATCCATTTATGGATTGAAGCAAGATTCTAAAAGATGGAACATTCATTTTGATGAGACAATCAAAAGAGTTTAATTTTATCAAAAACGAGAATGAACCTTGTGTGTACAAAAGGGTTAGTGAGAGCGCTGTTTCATTCCTTGTATTATATGTTGATGATATATTACTGATAGGGAATGACATTCCTATGCTACAATCGATCAAAATAAAGTTGTCTAAACATTCCTCCATGAATGATTTGGGTAGAACATCCTACATTAGGGATATAAATCTATATAGATCGATTTAAAAGGATGTTCGGCTTAACTCAAGGAACGTATATTCATTAGATGTTAAAGGCGTTTAGCATGACAAACTCCAAAAAGGTGTCTCATGATGATGAGCCATGTAGTGTATTTCTCTAAAATTGTCCTTAATAAAAAAGAGATCGCATGAGTTACTATCATGTATGCAATGAAATATACGAGACTTGATGTTGATCAGTTAGATTCTAGAGAAGATCACTGTAGGACAGTGATAAACATCCTAAAGTACTTAACTGACACTAAGGATTTTATCATGACACATGATGGGTCTGACTTAAACTAGAGGACTAAACAGACTCAAGTTTTCAGACTAACCAAGACGATAGTAAATCCACTATAGGGTAAGTCGTTACCTAGAAAGGTGGTGTAATGAATTGAAAAGGTTCTAAACAGCAAAAGGTTGCTGGGATAGTGACAAAGATAAAGTATATAACTGTAAGTGAATCTACAAGTTGATGTTTCAGATGAAAAGTTCATTACAGAACTAGGAATAGTTCCTAAGTCTCATCTTGAATCCAAACATGTGTTACGGCACTTTGATTAAAGAAATCATTGAAAGAGGAGAAGTCACTAGAGATAGTGAACTATTAAGACAACATTGCAGATCCATTTACTAAAGTTTTAACACAACAGCAGTTTGATCGTCACTTAGAGAAGATGGGTGTGAGATACCATGACGATTGGCTTTAGTGCAAGTGGGAGATTGAAAGTAGTATGCATACAAGCCAATCATGTATGATGATAAAGCATATACTTTGGAGACGATCTTATTTATTTATTAATAAAAGTATTCATTTATTAAAGGCATTTTATTATCTACATGATGGTGTTTTTATAATATGTAAATAACCCATAGTTTTAAGCAATGCTTTTATAATCATGATATTGATTATGCTAATGAGATCTAAATTCTTAGAAAGCTTAAAACTAAAATAGTTCCCAATCCTGGGATTACTAAAAAGGGGATTAGTAAATTCGGATAGATTAGTACATATGTTGCTTGCTCATTAGATGAGGATGATTGATCTCATGATCATTTGTGTGGAGACACTAAAGCAAGTATGTAGGTGCTTATTGTAGAATAGGTTCACTGAACGTGACTCGCTATGAAATACCTAATGGAGTTTTACTTGTCTGTCAATAGGAATTCCTAATGTGATAGTAGTACAAGTGATCCTTGGAATTGAGATCATCATAGTATCTTGTATGTAATGAATTATACTTTGACTTATTCCTTAAAAACCCTTAGGTTATATCAAAGGGTATGCTTGGGTATAATGAGTTACATATAGAGATAATGAATGATCAATAAAGAATCTACCACTTTTAGTAAAAGAAGAGATATGTTCTATGTGATTCGTTAAATGACATCCCAGTAGTCCTTGGGCAAGGCAGAATGAAATTAGAAAGGAGTTTCTAATTTGAAATTATTTGGAGTTCTGCATTTTCCAATTGAAATACATATAATTAAATAAAATAAGATTTGACAATAATTGTATGTCTTATATTTAATTGGGACATTGTATGGTGGAAGGATTGAATTGTACGGTAACTATTTACTCCCAAGTTCTTTTATGATTAATGTTAAAATCTATATTATCTAGAAAATCGTTGATCGCTAGGGAGACTTATCCCTATTGTAGAATAAATATTATTCAATTAAATATATTATTAGTTTAATTTATTTATTTAAATAAGATTAGAATTGTTCTAATTGATTTATTCACAACCGGTTTAATATGGAGAACCTAAAGGGTCACACCATAAAAGGAAAAATAATTATTTAAGAAGGTAATGACATATTCGTAATAATGCATTAAGTGTAATTAATTTAATCTATGGTGATAGAATAAATTAAATAACTTAATATTTATTATTTAATATTTTAGAAATATTAAATATAAATTAATAATAGGAGTCTTATTAATATTATTACAATTATTATTATTTTAATTTCTAAAGGAGTTTAGGAATTAATTTAATATTAGTACTCTCATTTATTCCTAATAAGATTAGGAGGCAAATTAATTAAAAGAGTTTAATTAATTAATCCCAATATGTTGGGAAGCCTAATTAATTAAAGGATTTTAATTAATTAAATGAAACCATATGTCTAATAGAATTAGAAGGGTTGACCAATATCTATATAACAAGAGTCTTATGTTAGATATCAGTTGATGCAATTTCAATTGTTGGAGAGTACTCATTTTTTATAGAGGATAGAAAACTAGGGTTTAGCCAACCACCCTCCTTCTTAAATAATTCTTTTTCTTTGGTGGATCACCTCTAGAGGCCAAACACTTGGGTGGCTAACACTGATCAAAGGAAGGAATTTACCCCGGATATTCAAGGAGATCGCGACGAACAAGGAGTTGAACTTGTACCTGTGGAAGCTTCGTTCTACAAGGGTATGATTCCATAACTTTTTATTTATCGTTTTAAATTAATAATTTGCATAAAGGATGATCTGGGTAATGGGTATGTAGAAATTTTTTAAACTTTGATATACCATGATTCCGCTTATTTTGCAATTTGATTGCGTCATGATTTCGTAGAAACCCAACACTGGTGTTGACGTCGGAAAAAAATCCAGTTCGAGTTGAACCCCGGATCTTTCTCTCTTCCTAAGTTTTGTCTACTCTTATTTTATCTTTTTATTGTGAAAAAGGTTTTGAAGAGATTTTTAGGAAAAGGTCATCATGTATCATGTCGACGATTTGAACGTTTTACAAAGTCGCCAGTTGGTAGATTGAAAATGGTTGTACCAACTCAACCGAGTTTTGTTTAAAAGGAGGCCCAATTGCTGGACACTGTCGAAACTGAATCTTTGAAACCAAAGTTCTAAGTTCGGGGGCTTGGTTAAGTGTGGGGAAGGTGTTAGGCACCCCACAACTCCCGTGTAAATGTGGTACCGCATCTTTTCAATATTTCCCTTTTAAATTTGCAATGTGTGTGTGAATACTGAAAGAAATCGGGCCTATGTTTGATTGATTTGAAAGTATGGTCATGCTTCGTTGAACCTATATACGAAGGGATTGATTTGATTTGCAAAAGTCCTTTTTAGACAAGATATTGAAATGATGTTTTGAAAGTAGGTTTTCAAACCCTTACGCTCACGTAGGAATTGAAGCATGTTGATACTTCCATTTTTTATCTTTTCAGCCTTTTGGCTCAATTTGAATGGTGATTGTCGGGCTGCGAAGCATCCTCGATCACAGAATATATACAAGTGTCGATCTTCTCATGGGTATGACAACCACCGAAGTGACTCTAACACGACAAACTATATTTTCACTATGATGAGACCTAAAACCCGGATAACCGTTTTAAGGTCTTTTGAATGTACAATTTTACAGAAAAACTGGCAGGGTACATTTGTAAAGTGGAGTTTGTCCATCGTGGGAATCAGATTCTGATCAGTTTGATCACGAATCCCATGATTCCTAGGCTCACAGAGGAAAGCCAATAAAACCTGCATAGCTCAAATATGTACAGAAATGTATATTTACATCTAAACGTCGCAATAACAAAGGATTCATCAGTAAATCCTGGCCTGCGCGTAGCCAAAACGTCTCGTTCCCACTAGATAGGGATCTAAGGGCCGCGAGGTTGCTTAAAAATGAATAAAACTAGAAAAACTGCTAGATTTAAGTAAATCTCAGTCATTCTAGCTTTCCAATTCTGTCTGAACCTATTTTGAACCGTTCGAAAGGTAGAGTAAGAGAGATTTAAAGAAATCTAGTTCGCCCGAAGAGATATCAGCGTCAATTCATATCAAATGAATATTTAAAGCAGCAATTTAATCACAATGAATAGAAGATATATATATATATATATATATATATAGTTATATATATACGAAAGTTGTAAAGGGCGATGGGTATTCACTCCAATGCCCGGACTGGAATATAAATATAATATATATATATATATATATATATTTATAAAAGCTGTAAAAAGCCACGGAGTAAACCAGGGTGGACATAATATATATATATATATATATATATATATATATATATATATATATATATAAAATCGGTAAAGGGTGACGGAGTCAATCCTGTGACCGGACTGGAATGAAAATATATATATATATATAAACTGTGAAAAGCCACGGAGTAATCCAGGCAAGACAGAATTGAAATATATATATAAAAGCTATAAAAGAGCCATGTGATGATCCAGGCTCGACAGAATGCAAATATATATAAAAAAAACTGTAAAGGGCGACGAACATTCTATCCTTTGCCCGGGCAGAAATGTAAGTATATATATATATATATTTATAAAAGCAGTAAAAAGGCCACAGAATGATCAAGGCCAAACTGAAATGTAAAAAGTTAATATATACAGTTAGTATATATATATATATTAAAATAATAAAAAGGCCACGAAGTAGAAATCCAGGCCCAACTAAGTCAAAAAGTTTATATATATATATATATAGTTATATATATAAAAGCAATAAACTACCACGGATTTGACATCCGAGCTTGACAAAATTGAAAAGTTAGTATATATACAGTTAACTATATATATAAAAAAGCCAAAACCGGACTGGGAAGATAACCCAGTCCGGCAAAGTTGCTATAAACGTAGATATATATATATATATATATATATATATATATATATATATATATATATAAGCTGTTAAAAGCCGCAGATCAACGATCCGGGCGGTGGAAATGGCAGAAAACGTGTTTATGTGCTAAAATGTACGAAAATGTAAGCAAAAAGCTCCACGGAACTGAGTTCCGGGCATAATAAAAAACCTAAACTTAACGTACAAGTGTATAAATGCACAATGAAGTAGTAAAAACTTTCTGATCGTAAAAATACTCATAATGGACTGCTACACGGACTTTTTGCCAAATCACGTCCGTTTGTACCGCTCAGTTTTTGATATGTGGTAGTATATGAGTATACCTACATGTTAGAGTAATAAAATTTGGGTTTGAAGTACAAGAATATGGCTGAGAAATGAAACGGGCAGAGGTTCAGAGCGTTTTTGAATTATAAAATGAGCTAAGGGTGCACTCATATATATAGACCCAATGGAAGCAGGCCTACCCGCAACAACCGTGGGTCTACCTACGGCGCCACGTGTCAGGCCCCGGGTGGTGGGTCCCATTGCCTCAAAGAACGTGCACTCCGAGCAACGCAAGGTCAGATTCAAAACTTTCTAACTTTTGATCGGAGCGTCCGTTGGAGGCGTGCTATACTTTTTCAAAAAGCCCTCACCGAGCGTGTCGCAATGATATGGGATTAAACCTTTTTCGAGTTAAAGAAGATGGGTTCATAATAAGGTATTCGTTTCCCCACAGTTTGTCCGTTGAGCTGTCTTGCGCTTTTCTACTCGGGAACAATGTTATGGTTCGTTCTAACTTTGGTGGCATCAATTCGGCTTGAGTTTGACCGAATAGGCTTCAAGTTGGTAAAATAACCATTTTTCCCCTCCCGGGGTTACCTAAAGTATTGGCATGGCCTTCGGTTGACTTCCCGGGGTTCTCTCCGAGGTTTGGATCCCCGCTGATTCTGTTTGTCCTCAGGGTTGACTCTGAGGCTGACTTGGTCCTTCCAGGTTTGTCTATGGAGATGATATGAGGCTTCGGGATTGTCTTCGAAGTTGATTTGACCTCCCGAGTTGAGAACGATACTTGACCTGACTTCCCGAGATGAGATCGGGGCTGACCTGTACTTCCCAGGATGAGACCGGGGCTGACTTATATCTCTCGGGATGAGACCGGGGCTGACCTGTACTTTCCGAAATGAGACCGGGGCTGACCTGTACTTTATGAGATTGGACCAGGGCTGACCTGCACCTCCCGGGTTGAGACCAGGGCTAACCTGTACCTCCCGGGTTGAGACCAGGGCTAACTTGTACCTCCCGAGTTGAGATCGGGGCTAACCTATACCTCCCGGGTTGAGACCGGGGCTGACTTGTACTTCTCAGGTTGAGACCGAGGCTGACCTGTACTTTTCGGGTTGAGACCGGGGCTGACCTGTACTTCCCGTGTTAAGACCGGGGTAGACTTGTACTTCCCGGGTTGAGACCGGGGCTTACCTGTACTTCCCGAGTTAAGATCGGGGCTGACCTGTACTTCCCGGGTTGAGACCGAGGCTGAGTTGACATCCTGGTATTGAGATCGGGGTTGAGTTGACATTCCGGTATTGAGATCGGGGTTGACCTGTACCTCCCGGGTTGAGACCGGGGCAGAGTTGGCATCCCGGTATTGAGATCGGGGCTGAGTTAACATCCCGATATTGAGACTGGGGTTGACCTGTACCTTTCGGGTTGAGACCGGGGCTAAGTTGGCATCTCGACATTAACACCGGGGTTGAGTTGACATCCCGATATTGAGACTGGGGTTGAGTTGACTGTTTTGCCCTCCTATAGGGTTAGTAACAGGAACACAAAATCTCAATTGTCTACAACAGAACTGAAGAAAATTTTGAGTGTCTACAGATGCCTCTCTTTATCATGTTTATGAAATGTAATGAAATGAACATGATAAAGATTACTAGACACTGGGAATATGATGGATGCAAATGTAATGCAATGCGCGGCATGATATGTGATGAATGTTAGATACCTTCGAGGGGAATGGGGCTATCGTTAACGGCTCATGTCATTATATGCTGAGGATAACGTTATCCTGGATAGCCATTGGTGTTAGTAGGGTACCACTGGTAGGTCATCAGATTTAGGCTATCACAGATTATTCTCGTAACTTTCTGCTGGGGATGACGTTATACGTGATGGACCTGTCGATTCTGACGGGGATGACATTATTGATGCTACCTTGGTTTGAGACCAATGGTTTCCCACGTCTGTCGATACTCTCCATAGGGCATATTTTCCTTCAGCTGATGCCGTTGTACATTCCTGAAGGCTCCTATGCTGAGGATATATCTCTGTTATCGGGTTACCTTAGTAAGTGCCTCTGATGCCTATCCTGACGATAATTTACACCAGTAGCTTGCAACAGGAGGTTGAATCACCAATCCTTCTCACTGCTCCCCATAAGGATTTGTATAACAGATTCCATCATCTATCCTATGTGGGGATAGATTGATATATTATTTCCATCACCAGATCATTCCTGATGCTTTGCTGGAGTTGTTGCCAACGGCTGATAGTGTCACCGGTCTGTACCCGACGCTTCGCTGGGGTTGAGCCAACGGCTGAAATGTCACCGGTCTGTACCCGACGCTTCGCTGGGGTTGAACCAACGGCTGAACTGTTACCAGTCTGTACCCGACGCTTCGCTAGAGTTGAGCCAACGACTGAACTGTCACCGGTCTGTACCCGACGCTTCGCTGGGGCTGAGCCAACAATTGAAATATCACCGGTCTGTATCCGATGCTTCATTGGGGTTGAGCCAACGGCTGAAATGTCACCGGTCTGTACCTGACGCTTCGCTGGGGTTAAGCCAACGGTTGAACTGTCACCGGTCTGTACCCGACGCTTCGCTGGGGTTGAGCCAATTGCTGAACTGTCATCGGTCTGTACCCGACGCTTCACTGGGGTTGAGCCAATGGCTGAACTGTCACCGGTCTGTACCTGACGCTTCGCTGGGGTTGAGCCAACGACTAAACTGACACTGGTCTATACCTGATGCTTCGGTGGGGTTGGGCCAACGGCTGAAATGTCATCGGTCTGTACCCGATGCTTTGCTGGGGTTGAACCAACGACTGAAGTGTCAGCAGTCTGTACCCGATGCTTCGCTAGGGTTGAGCCAATGGCTGAACTGTCACCGGTCTGTACCCGACGCTTCACTAGGATTGAGCCAACGGCTGAAATGTTACTGGTCTATACCCGATGCTTCGATGGGGTTGTGCCAACGACTGAACTGTCATCGGTCTGTACCCGAGGCTTTGATAGTGGCAGTTTTTGGCAGTTTTGTGCAGTTTTTAGCAGTTTTTCAGCAGTTTTCACCATTGGTCCCCGGATATTGCTTCGGAATGACAACCAATGTTTCAGATGAAGTTCCTCTGTCTGTCAGGAATTCGCTGCTTAAACGCGGGATTTTAGGCCAATCCGCTCAATCGCGTAGCCGCTTTTTCCCAAATTTGACTTTTCAGCTCCTATAAACTCCGTTTTAACTCGAACTTGACCGAGCTGGCGGGAGTGGGGCCCACCCTAGGGAGCTGCAGGTAGAGGTACAGCTGCTGCGGGTGGGGCCGCTCCCTCCTATTTATTTATATTGGGCAGCGGGGGGCTCTCAAACTTATTTTCAGTTTTGAGTTTTTATAGAAATCCGATTTTCTTTTTCAGATCTGCGGAGTTCGCATAGCGTTTTTTAGATTCCGTCAGCGGCCACGCGTTCTGCACATCTTAGGTAACGTTTACATTCTTTCTTTGTCAGTTTTGACCGATAGAATGCTATAAACCACGTAGGGTTCTTTTGAACGCAATGTATCAAAAATGTATGCTTATATGACTTAATAAAAAAAAATTGACTTCACAAGTATGCATATTTTACTGCGATGCACATTTTGATGTAAGAAATTTTGAATTCTGATACAGTCAATTTTTGCTCTTTTTGATCAGTTTACTCATCCTTTTTGAGGCCTAGTGAGTTTGGATTTTTAACTAAAAAATGTCCATGGTAATTTGGCTACCATGTGAAGTTTATTTTTAATTTTTTTCATAAATATGAACTTTTTTTATTTTTGGGAAGGTGTGCTACTGAATGGCCACCTAGACATGCCAATGTGCATGCGAATAATCCATTTTACAAAGGAGACTCTGGCAAAAAAATTTAAAAGCCTAAGCATTTAATAAACATGCAGTTTTGATTTTACTGGGGATTTTGACTGATCCATACATGTTTTAGGACTTAGAAATGCATAAAATACTGATTTAAATTAAGAAGTCATAGGTTTTAGGCTTACCACACCCTTTCTAAGGTGATTTGGAGACTTTGTCCAGGTGATGGAGCCAGATAGACCCGACAGTGCTAGCAGGGTCGTTTCAGGAGTTAGGCGGAGGAGAGTCTCCGATGTCCCTCAGCCATGGCCAGCCCGACCGCCTCGTAGATTGGCTGAGTCAGTGATCCGTCCGATCTGGGTCGATCCGTCAGTTGACATGGACGACGAGGAGGCTCCATTTGTTGATCCTGCCCTAGCTCAGGCTCCACGGGCGGAGCTTCCACGCATTGTAGTGCCACTCTATGAGCTACTGGGAGATTTGAGTTGCCATCCTTCGAGATTATTTCATGCCAATGAGATGACTGAAGTTTCCCTCTTTCTGGATTTTCTTTCTTTTGCCATTCTTAGGGCACAGGTTTGACATGGGTTGGCTTTTGATGCAGGTTCATGGATTTATGCATCCCAGAGGGAACTGGTTTAATGTGCATTCTCTTTACCACACTCTGCACCAGGATTATAGGGACATTATTGATACCTGGGGGTTTCAGGCATTCTTTTCTATCCCTCCTTGTCGTTGCCCCTGGGGTTATATAAGGGCTTTGTCTGAGCGTTGGTTCCACCAAACTCAGTATCTCCACTTGCTGGATTGTGAGGTGATGATGACGCCTATGGATTGGAGGTTCATCATCGGGATAGAGTTTGAGGGTGAGCCAGTGCCTGTTGTGGCTGATATTATATCCACTGCCGTTAGGTCGCTGTTGGGAGTTCCTGCGACTGCTATCAAGGGTCCAACAGTTTAATCGGGTCCCTTGAGCATAGATGCCCAGAGTGGGGCTTTGACTGAGCCTCTGCCTAATGATCAGAAGGTTAGAGATCGCATCTGAGGCGATTGTTTCTGGTGATCATTAGGGGTTGTTTCCTGGAGGACAACTCCGCGACGGTGTCTTTTGCCCTGGTCAGTGCCACTCAATATATGGAGCGCCTCAGTGACTTTGATTGGGGTACCTACACCTTTACCTATTTTCTCTGAGGTATGCGCATGCGCTCGGAGGGCGTAACGGAGGCTTGGTTAGGGTTCTACCCATTCCTGCTGGTGAGTACATCTTTCTTGTACCTTTTTTTATTTCTGCATTTACATTTATAAGTCTTAGTCACTGAGGACTTTTGATATTTATATGGCAAGTTCTGGGCATATGAGAGGCTTACTTGCCTACGTCCTGCCACTACTTTGGGCCTGGAGACTTATCCTCGGGGACGGCGTTGGCACCACTCCACTTTGACGGAGGTCCTAGTCGCTAAGGGATTCACCCATTCCCGCCTATAGCTTGAGCTTTTGATGGCCAGATCGATCTCATGGGTACCGTATACCTCAGACTTTTTGACAGTCAGGTTTGAGGGCGGTTTCCCCACTGGCCGGGAGATTGCATTATCCACCAGCAGAGTCCCATTTTTGACAGAGGGAGGTTGGGAGCTCTATTTAGGAGAGCGTGCTATTATGAGCATCACAGGGCAGATCCGCATTCCCTTTGTTCCTCCTGCTTGGCATCATTGGCCTTTAGCTCAGCCACTCACAGACATTTCTATGGTGGGCGTAGATGGCTTTACCCTGTTAGAGGGTCCGTACAGTTCAGAGGCGTTTCATAGCTGGTTAAGTCCTCGCACTGTTGGGGCTCAGACTCGTACTACCTAGTTTATGGCAGATATGGTGCCGGGGTCTATGATGATGACAGCATGGATAGCTTGCCTGCGAGAGCCTACCCACTTGGACCAGATTACAGGACTGACCCAGCAGTTGGAGAGAGCTCATTTGTTTACCAAGCATCTTGTCCGAGATCCATCAGAGGCATCTTCTTTTGATCCTTTCGGCTCCGGAGTGGGCCCCTCATCAGGTCCATTTTCCAGCAGTTTTGTCGGTGCTGATCCTTTCTTATATCAACCGGACATTCCCACTGGCCGAGATTTTGTGTCTCATGAGGAGCTGGAGCAAGTTGATAGCCTGGAGACAGATATTCTGGATCTCTTTTGATAGCTTTCCTCACTATATCTTTTGATAGGCCTCTGTTTAGTTATTGGGCGGTTGTGTCCTATTTTGATAGGCCTCTGTTAGTAGTTGGGCGGCTGTGCCCCATATCCTTGTACTTTTTATTTTGGATTGTATTATCAGACAGAGATGATGCTTGTAGTAGATAGTTTATTGTAGATACGCATGATATTTCCTATCTATTGCATCATGTTTATCATTGTCATTATGCATGTATTATGTCATGGATATGCATTTAGACAGATGAGTTTTGATTTGACCTCTGGATGGTCTTGTGATACGGTGATACAAATGTCATCATCGACGGATGACCATATCGAGCATTTACCACCATCAGTGGTAGCATCGTTGTTGTGGTCGTGGTATGATAGCCTGCCCTTCCCATCTAGAGGGATAGTGGATCGGATGTTGGGGAATTCATTGGCCCTTGTGGACTTCCAGGTTCCATATGGATTCATAGATGGCATTCTATCCTATTGGATACCTGAGCGGCAGGTTTTTCGCTTTGGGCAGCATGAGTTGACACCGACTTTGGAGGAGTACGAGCAGCTTACAGGTTTGGCTTTGGACTTGCCTTGCACTCGCACCGCCATTAGCGACATGAGGAGACCATTTATACGAATGTCGGGTCTGCGCCATAGAGTAGTCATGGATAAGATCATTTCAGGATATGTGATCTCTATTGACTTTTTGATCTATCATTTTGGCAGACTGGATAGCTATGATCGAGACGCTGGTGATTTTATTATCTCGACAGAGGAGTGGCATTCGGCCCGGATAGACGTCTTGCTGATGTGCGTCACGGCTTACTTATACATGCCACTATACTTGGACCATCTAGATGTTGGGTTGATGGTGGCGGTTCGTGCCCTTAGACAGGGTAGCACCATCCTGCCGATGATACTGGTCGAGACATTGAGGTCAGCTACCTATTGCAGTACCCATCCAGAGGGGTTTTTTAAAGGTAGCTCTGTCTTGTTGTATGTATGGCTCAAGACCCATTTACGCCCGATTGGCTGCTTCAGACATCAGGGGTACTGTTTCACCCATGAGATAGCTATGTCCTACTCCTTTCAGCCAGCGAATTGTGTGGATGCAGAGACATGGTTATTTTTTATGTTAGATATTGAGCATCCTTTTTCGATTCTGCAATGCTCAGGGCTAGTCTCCCCTTATTGTTTTATTACCCATGCATCTGGCATGGACTACTTGCCCCTAGCGGGATTGAGAGGGGTGACCACTTAATATTCGTTGGCAGTTATGGGCCTGCACCAGTTTGAGGGGGCCATTGATCAGCGGATGTCAGCTTCTTCTATGTCGTCAGCCGACCTGATCAGGATTTATAAGTGTTGGACTCATAGGGAGAGGGCTGATTTCTCTACTAGCCATCCAGATTGCTCTCCAGAGTATTCAACGTGGTTGGAGGTTGATATAGCAGCAGCTGTACTCATCCAGTCATCTCCGATTATGGATTCAGATGAGGAGGAAGGGAGGATCCTGATTCTCCTACGGAGGATGAGTTATTTATGGATCTGACAGCAGCCTTAGTTAGTGACCCTCCGAGTATCCCTGCTGGGACAGATCTGGCTATGGCAGATTCGCTAGCTCGAATGACCTTCGAGAGAGATCAGACCAGGGCCTTGATGTTGATGGCCCTATCTGGTAGAGATATAGCTTTCACTGCCAAAGATGAGGCTCGAGCTACTTGGGATGTAGCGTTGATTGAGAGAGACGAGGCTTGATCCACCCGAGATACAGCTCTTCAAGAGAGAGATGAGATTCAATCTGTCAGAGATGCAGCATTTGAGGACATTAAGGAGGTTTTGATTGCCAGGGATGCTGCTTTTGTGGAAAGGGACGAGGCCATAGCCACTCGATATGTATATATTACTGACAGCACAGCCTTTAGGTCATATACAGACAGCTTGATTGGAGAGATGAGTGCCTTCATTGACGGTCATAGCGCCACTATACAGATGGTTGTGGATGTGCTTGCTCGTATGGAGGCTGAGGGTATTGCACTTGCAGCTGCTCCTCCATATTCAGAGAGAGATGCCATGTTGGCATTGCTATCCCGCTTGTCCATGGGTCCATAGACTAGCTTCGTTTTCCCTGCACATACTAGATCAGCCATTTTTGTCATGTACAGGACACAGTGTATATCAAAAAGTATTATATATCAGAGAAATATATTTTTATTCACTTCCCTGTTTGGCTATGTATTGTCATTGATGAGTGATTACCACTTCTTTCATGACTTGCGGTTGTTAATGTATTATGAGTTTCTCCTTGATGGATTGACAGTGAGATGTTGGAGAATATCTCAGACGGGCCTGTTGACCAGGGAGGCCTGATAGAACTTGGGTTTTATCAGGTTTTGGTGTCTTGGGACTGGTTTTTATTAGTTTTTGTATTTTCTTGAAGGTCAAACCGCACCATAAATGGCTGCCTACGTACTCCCGGGCTGAGGGAGATCAGGTCATTCGTAGTTCATTTTTTGTGGGAGAGAGGTCTGAGAAGTATTTATCTTGGGTTTTGAGTTTGGTTTGATGAGTTTTTGAATTTTTTATTTGGTTTGACCGCACCGTAATTGGCTGCCTACGTACTCCCAGGCTGAGGGAGATCAGGTCATTCGTAGTTCATTTTTTCTAGTGAAAACCAAAACTGATTCGATTGATTCGCAGGACCAGGATGCTAGTATGCATGTGTCTTAGACATAGTACCTTTTCACGGTGTCTGAATTGATGAGTTGGGGAAATTCGTTTACGTCCATTTCTTATAATCTAATAGCTCCTCCTGTCAACACCTCCTTGACGATGAAAAGGCCTTCCCAATTAGGGGCGAACTTGCCTTTAGCTTCGTCTTGATTGGCCAGGACTTTCTTCAATACCAAGTTATTCTCTTTGAATTGCCGTATTCGGACTTTCTTTTTGTATGATCGAGCAATCCTTTGCTGATATACCTGCCCATGGAAAATGGTTGTAGCCCTCTTTTTATCTATCAGGGACAGCTGGTGGCACCGCTCTTGCAACCACTGGTCTTCATCCATCTGAGCGTTGTTGTCCTATTTATATAATGACAAATCCATGCAAGTATACGCGGTCAACAAGTAATAAAGAGTAAGTACAGATATCGTTCCCATGGAGAATTAAATAATAAAAGTTCGCCAAACCACTAGCCCATAACCATCTCAGTCTTATTTAAACGAGCGATCAATTGTTGTAAATTAAAACTAAACAATTAATTTAAAACTAATTAACCCTAGAGTAAAGTCGGATAATGAAGATATGAGATCTCAACTTCCCCTAATGATTCATCTAAATCAACATACTCCCAGTTAGGTCAAATTAATCGTCACAGAATGTTAGTCAAGAACACAAAAGTGAGATAAGGCCATCTTTCAATGCACCTAATCCATATCACATATAATCCGCGAATGACAGAATGCATATGAACACCCACATTACCTAAACCACTATATGTCTATGCGGTCTACAAATAATTAAGGTTTAAGTCCATGTTCTCAATTAACTACGAGCGGCGCTTCAGTATATGTCTATCCTAAGCACAAATCATACATCCCAACGCCATGTAGAATATACAATCACCCGCTACTACGATTAGAGCTAAACCCACATTTCATCTTTCAAGTCCATATGGGTTATCACAGTAATTTGTAGCTAATCAATTAAGCAAATAAAGCACAAATCATAATAGACAATCCCAAAGCAATCAATAAGACCAATATGGAAGCATATAAATATAAACTATTCAAAAGGTTCCATTGAAATCTTAAAATAGAGTTTAAGATATCATAAATGAAGAATATCTATCATCCACAAGTTGAATACACATCATAAAATTACAAATAGGAAGCAAAGAGATTATAAAGATAGAGAATGCAAATCTGAGTGCTCAAGCTCCTTTGTTGAATATCCAATAAAATCCACTTGCTTCAATCTTATTCTCTAACTAAACCCTAGAAACTAACTAATTAAACCTAACCTTAATCTACTCCTAAGCTAATCTAGACAAGAAATTAAAGAGAATGGAAAGGAAGAACTAGGGCTAAGCTCAGCTCCCAAGAGGGGAGTATATCTGATAATAAGCAAAACAAGCCCTCATATAGCCTACAAGCCAAGCCCCATTCTATTTAATTGAAAGTCAAAATCTGGTCAAACTAGGAACCGGCGCGGCCGCGCGCCCTTTAGCCTTTGTACAGGCGCGGCCGCGCGCTTCTGCAGAAATTGCTGCTACTTGGCTTCTATTGCAGGCTGCTCTTCGGCTTCTGTTTCTGTTGCATTTCTCTGCTCCATCCCCATGCATGCCTTCTTGAATCCTTTGAGCCTTGTAGCATCATCACATTTCATTGTTCCTTGTCCCTTTTAGCACTCTTTTATCATTTTTAGCCACTTGTGCACCAAGAGAGTTCCAAAACATGAAAACTACAAAACAAAGCAAAAACACATGAAAAGCACAAAAACACTTGAGTTTAAGCAACAAAACAAGCTAGTTAATATCTGAATAAGTGGTTATAAAAACCATTTATCAAGCGTCTATTAACACTCGCAAGGACTCCATCTCTACTTCTATGGGAAGTAGTACTACTTCCATGCCATAGACCAATGAATAGGGGGTAGCTCCAGTAGAGGTACGCATTAACGTCCTGTATGCTAACAGGGTTAGAGGCAACAGGTCAGGCCATTCTTTGTGATTAGGCGGACATTTTTTGCATGATCTTCTTGATGTTCTTATTGGCCGCTTCGACAGCACCATTCATCTTGGGTAGGTAGATGACGAAATTGAGATGCTTGATGTAGAACTTGCTGCATAGTTCTCTCATCATCTGATTGTTTAAGTTCTTGGTGTTTCCTGATATGATCACCTCCGGTTGTCCATATCGACAAACGACATTGTTTCTGATGAAACCAATAATTACCTCTTTGGTGACTTTGGGAAAAGAGGCCGCTTCAACCTACTTGGTGAAGTAATCAATCATGGTGAAGATGAAGCGATGTCCGATGCTGGCTTTGGGTTCTATTGGCCCAATCACATCCATTCCCCACATGGAGAAAGGCCATAGCAAACTCATAGTGTGTAGCTCATTTAGAGGAGCGTGTATTGCATTTCCATGGATTTGGCATTGATAGCATCACCTGACATAATCATCGCAGTCAGATTTGAGAGAGATCAAATAATGCCATGTTCTTAATATTTTCTTGGCCAGCAGATGACCGCTCATGTGTGGACCACAGATTCCACCGTGGACTTCATCCATCAATCTCTGGGCTTGATCTTTACCGAGGCATCGTAACAGGCCTATTCCAGCATCCCTTTTGAAGAGTGCGTCTTCGTTCAGATAGAACTTTATAGCCATCTTGTGAATCTATTTTTTGTTTGGATTGGCTTGCCCCAGCGGGTGTAGATCCATCTCGGAGATACTCCTTGATGTCTTGATACCAAGGTTGTTTGATAGGAGGTATGTCATCTAATACTTCTCCAATATAATTCCCATATGTCAGGGTCTTTTGGTTTGTGATTTTGATGTCGGGAATCCTGATAAGTGGTTTTATAACCACTTATTTAGATATAAACTCACTTCTTTTGTTACTTAAACTCATGTGTTATATTAGCTTTTCATGCTTTTTTGCTTTCTTTTGTAGTTTTCATATTAGGAACTCTCTTGGTGGCATTTGAAGCTAAAAGGGAAGGAAATTGCAATCCGGACGTCGTTTGGGATTTCATGTTCATTTTATGTTCTTGGATTGGAACTTAGGTCATATTATAGAGCGTTTTCTAAGCTTTTTGGAACATCTTGAATCATCTCAATCAGAGTTTGGAGGCGAGAGTTATGACCTTTTTACCAACCAACGGACGTTGAACTTCACGATTTTGGGTTGCCATTGCACAGCTGTCACTTAAAGCCCAATTTAGACCTTCATTCATCCATTATTTCTCAATTCTCAAAGAATGAAAGTTGTAGATCTCTTCGATAGCTTCAATTTGACAGGTGGCAGGCCCCGTAACTCCTCCCGGATCAAAAGTTATAGCCATTCTACCAGAGGTCATTGCAGCAGAATTTCTGCTGCGCGGCCGCGCCAGATTGTTGTGTATTCTGGGCGCGCCCGCGCCAATACCCATGCCAAAAATCTAATATTTGCTTCCAGTGCACCCGCACCCAATTCCAGGTCATTCCCAGCGCGGCTGCGCCACTCCTGAACGTGACTAGACTTGATTTTTCATTAAAGAGTGAGATTTGAAGCAAATGGAGGGGGCATTCATATTAGGGCTTAGAGATAGAAACATAGGAGTAGATTAAAGGGGATTCCACCCTTAGGTTAGATTAGATTACATATTCTCCTCTCTTCTTTTCTTCTCTTGATTAGATTAGGTTAGATTAGAGTAGAACCTAGGTTTAATTAGAGAAGAAGATTGAAACAAGTGGAGAGCATTGAAGATTCAATATTGGAGCTTGAGAACTCAGATTTGCATTTTTCTATCTTTATACTCTCTTTGCTCTCTATTTGTAATCTCATGATGTGTATTCAACTTGTGGATGATAGATGTGCTTCATTATGATATCTTAAACTCTATTTTGAGATTTCAATGGAACCTTTTGAGTAGTTTATATTGATATGCTTCCATGTTGGTCTTATTGATTGCTATGAGATTGTCTGTTACGATTCATGCTTTCATTGCTTAATTGATTAACTACCAATTACTGTGATAACCTATATGGACTTGAAAGACGAAATGTGGGTTTAGATTTAATCGTAGTAGTGGGTGATTGTATGTCTACATGGCGTTAGACGTATGATTTGTGCTTAGGATAGACATATACCGAAGCGCCGCTCGTAGTTAATTGAGAACCTGGACTTAAACCTTAATTATTTATAGACCGCATAGACATATAGTGGTTTAGGTAATATGGGTGTTCATGTGCGTTCTATCATCTGTGGATTGTATGTGATATAGATTAGGTGCATTGAAAGATGGCCTTATCTCACTTTCGTGTTCTCGACTAACAATCTGTGACGATTAATTTGACCTAACTGGGAGTATGTTGATTTAAATGAATCATTAGGGGAAGTTGAGATCTCATATCTTCATTATCTAACTTTACTCTAGGGTTAATTAGTTTAAGTTTACTTATTTAGTTTTTAATTAAAACACTCTGTCGCTCGTTTAAATAAGACTGAGATGGTTATGGGCTAGTGGTTTGGCGAACTTTTATTATTTAATTCTTCGTGGGAACGATATCTGTACTTACTCTTTATTACTTGTTGACCGTGTATGCTTGCACGAATATATTGATCGGTAAAATGACCAACAAATCCCACTCCTATCGGATATGCGGATCAAGAAAGCCAAAGTTGCCAATGCATCGGTGAAGTCATTCCTACCCCGAGGAATGTGGATGAAAGTTATGTCTTCAAACTCCATGGATATTTTGACGACCTGCCGATGATAGGGCAGCAAATGCAGTTCTTCGGTGTGATATACCCCGGTTTGTCTGATGACCAATTCAGAATCTCCAAAGACTAGTAGATGTTGGATACCCATGGATTGGGCTAGTTTCAACCCCATTATGCAGCCTTCATACTCAGCTTTGTTGTTAGTGTTGACAAACTGCAACTTGGTAGCCATATGATATTGTTCTTCTGTACCAGAGATGGGGACTGCCCCAGCTCCGGCACCTTCTATGTTTACTGCTCCATCGAAATACATCTTCCATGATTGGACTGTATTCTCTTGTCGAATTTGCTGAATTGTCATGATCCCATCATCCGGGAAGTAAGTTTCCAGAGGTTCAAACCCTCCTGATGGTGCTTCGGCTAGTTGATCTGCAATGCCTTGACCTTTGATGGACTTTTGTGTCACGTAGATAATGTTGAACTGTTGGAGGATCAACTGCCATTTGGACAATCTACAATTCAACATTGGCTTGTTGAATACGTATTTTAGTGGATCCTTATGGGATATGAGATAGGTCGTATGCCCATGAAGATAGTGTTGTAACCTCATGGCGGCCCATACTAACACACAGCGTGTCTTCTCGATCAGGGTGTACTTCTGTTCACCGCTGTTGAATCTTTTGCTGATGTAGTAGATAGCTCTCTCCTTGCTACTATTATCTTTTTGTCCTAACATACAGCCCATTGCATTGGCATTAACAGATAGGTACATAAATAAGGGAACTCCCTCCCTC
The DNA here is from genome assembly GCA_020205555.1 of Panax stipuleanatus. Classification (NCBI taxonomy): domain Eukaryota; kingdom Viridiplantae; phylum Streptophyta; class Magnoliopsida; order Apiales; family Araliaceae; genus Panax; species Panax stipuleanatus. Next base: position 76,764,632 of record CM035125.1, read on the forward strand.
GGTGGTACCAAGACAGGAGCTTTGATCAGTTGCTTCTTGATGGCAAGGAAAGCCTCTTGACAATACTTATTCCATTTGGTGGAGGAATTCTTCCTTAGTAGCTTGAAGATGGGTTCACAAGTCGTTGTGAGCTGAGAAATGAACCGGCTTATGAAGTTAATCCTTCCCAGGAATCCACGTATCTCCTTCTCTGTTCGAGGTACGGGCATCTCAGTGATGGCTTTTATCTTAGCAGGATCCAACTCAATGCCTCTATTGCTTACCATAAATCCCAACAACTTGCTGGACTTGACGTCAAAAGCACATTTGGCTGGATTCAGCTTGAGGTTGTACTTACGCAACCTGTTGAACAACTTCTTGAGATGGCTGATGTGATCATCCTCCTTCCGGGATTTAATGATGATGTCATCCATATAAACCTTTATTTCCTTATGCATCATGTCATGAAATAGGGCCATCATGGCTCGGTGGTATATGGCACCAGCATTGATAAAACCGAAGGACAAATGTCTGTAGCAGAAGGTTCTCCAGGGAGTGATGAAAGATATTTTCTTCCTATCTTCCTTAGCGACCATAATTTGATGGTAACCAGCAAAGCAATCCATGAAGGAATACATGTCGTACTGTGCCGTGTTGTCTATCATGATGTGGATGAAAGGTATCGGGAAATTATCCTTGAAATAGGCTTTGTTCAAATCCCTGTAATCCACGCATACTCATACTTTCCCTCAGGGCTTGGGTATGGGAAAAATGTTTGAGAGCCACTCTGGGTATGTTGATACCATGATGATGCCGGCTTTGAACTGTTTAACAACCTCTTCTTTGACTTTCAGACTCCATTCAGGTTTCAATCGCCTGAGCTTTTGCTTGACTGGCTTGAATCCATCTTTGATGGGGAGTGTGACACCCCCAAATACGGGTACTTCGTTTCCACATGATTTGGTGTTCACTTTCTAATATAACATATATCTACCCAATGAATAATGCAAAATAAACTACAACTTAAATTAAAATAACTAAATCTCCCTTAAAACAAGGGTTACAACCTTCTTAAAATCAATCCTAGGGTTACTCTAACCTTCACATGAATATAATAAAGTGCGGAAATAAAACATAACATTCAATTATTACAATCATTCTCAATTAAATAAAAAAAACAAGTCTTCACTTGCTTTGCTTTCCCTTGCCCTTACTTGTAGACGGAGCATCAGCATTATCAACCTTAACTAAAATTGTTATTTAATGCAAGAGTGAGCAAACCACAGCTCACTGGAGTTTAACAATAATATAGACATGAAAGAATATCTTTAAGAAAATCTGAACAACTTAGCTTTCTTCAATAATAAAGAATTGAATAATAATTCTCTATCAATATTAAAATTTGGATATAGAATTTATCTGAGGGTCATAAGACCTTTGAACTCTTGTCCTAGGTTATAAATATTTCTATTTAAACCTTTAACAGTCAATACGACTATGGACCTTAACTCGTACTTAGGGGGATCAGCCCTTCGTACCATGTATTGTGCACAAACATCTTAACGCTATGCGTAGTAACCTCCCCTAGTAAATAGGGTTGTTCAACTCAGTAATTTGAATTCAAGTCCGCACTAAAGAAAGTTTGGTTTGGATAAGCTTACAAGGGTAATTTAGAATTCACGTTCATCAACTAAGGATTAGTTGAATCGACTTCCAATAATTCAAAATAAAAAAATTATGAATTAACATATGCTTTAGAAGTAAACCTAAAGCATTTAAAATAATAACTGGATCTTACTTGAACAATAAGTTAGGACCATTTCAATTAAATAAACAATTGTCCAATACTGAAATGGAAAGGACATTCTCAACAATGAATATATGAATTCAAGAGATCATATAAAATCAATACAAGATTAGGGTTTAGAAAACTTGCGTAAAATTAACGAGTTTAGGGTTTAGAAGACTTGCATAAAATTAAAGAGTTTAGGGTTTAGAAGACTTGCCTCAAGCGCAAGCTACTTAACACAATTCACGTACTTTAATACTTCCTACACATATATATTCAATCACAATAACCTAAATTAGTTAACACGTAACTAATTCACATAAGTGGTTAACCCTCATGGTTAACTCACATTTTGATTAAATAGTAATAATAATCAACCATCACATAGTTAATTACATCACCTACATATTCACATAATTAAACTAATTATGTATTTAACTCAATTATAATTAAACAATTATAATTCAAACACTTAATCAAATTATAATTACTTAAATTATCATTACCTTTTAAATTATAAACAATTTATAATTTAAAATCAATTAAACCACATTCATGCATTTATAATTACACAATTTATAATTAATCATGTATTTATCAATTATAATCAATAATTAATTAAACTATAACATGCATTATAATTACACAATTTATAATTAATTATGTAATTATCAATTAAAAATTCATAATTAAACATGCATTTATTAAATTATAATTACATAAATTATAATTTAAATTAACATTTAATAAATCAACCTTTATTCATTATAATTTAACAAAATTATAATTTAAAATAAACATTTACTTTTGATTATAATTATTTAAATCATATATCACATTTAAATAATAATTCAAATCATACTTTAAGGTTTTCAAACCTCTTTTCTTTTCTAAATACAAATTTGTCAAATTTATGTTAACAACATATTGTAGCAACTAGATACATGCTCACTGTCATAGCATAATTAAACTAGGTTAGAAACAACACTGCACAAATGACTAGCATTCACTGCCTCTGAACAGAGCCTGGCGCAGCTGCGCAGCCAGCTGCCTTGAAACCGGCGCAGCTGCTCAGGGTGAGAATCTGGAAAAGACAAGCGGCGCAGCTGCGCTGCTCCTGGCCTTGCTGCCGGCGCAGCTGCGCAGCAACTCGGCCAAACGCAGACAGCCACGATACTCTGCTTCACCGATTAACCCACACAAGCCAACAACGCCAAAAATACAGTACTATAGACTCTGTAAAACATATATACGCTATTACACATATATAAAGCATGCTTCCAAACACAAAATCATTTAAACAATGATAATCACAAGTTTTGAAAATCTATTTTGGCCATTTTTATGAAAACTCATATTTTCTCAAAAATAATATACTGTAACTGTTTTTCTCCATCAATTCGAACTTATATACATGCATTACATACTAAGTTGAAGATAGCATTAAGTAATTACTTAATAAGCATATTAACACATACCAATTGCATGAATTTCTCAACTAAATTTAACCAAACTCATGAAATTCCATATGAACTCATATAAATATAAATTCTTTGTTAAAATATATTTCTACAGTAATTTGATTTTTGAAAATCCTTTCATACAATTACTACCAATAACACATGAACATAATCATATATATATAATTCATGACTACAACTTTCATGAAAACTAAATTTTTGACAGAGAATAAAATATAAAGAATATGAAATTCTAACCTTTCTAGCTATGAGTGTAAAGAAAAGATTATTATAAGCTTGCGTTCTACCAATTCTTTCTCCTTCTTTTCTTCTCTGATATTCTCTGCTCTTTCTCTCATTCTCTTTTCTTTGTTTAGACTTAGGATTATAACACTAACGTATATACAATATACATATAATAGAATAGGTAACTCCCATATCATAATTATACACTAACTACTACTAATTACGTAAGTTACAAAATTCAAAAGCCAATTTGGCTTGTTTGGCTACAAGAAAATTAGAAACTAGTTTTACTAACTTAGGCATGGTTTAGGTAAATTAGGTTTAAGCTAGTGTAAGGGCCCTGTTTGGCAACAGTCTTTTAAAACAAAAGCAAGGGCCTTGTTTGGTAAAAATTATTTTTTAAAAAAAATCCTTTTCTTTTATTTTAACAAATTATTTAATACATATTTTAATGTCATATTTTAATTAATTAAATATTAATCATCTAATTTAATCAATTAAAATCTAACATCAATTAATCACATAAAATTGCCACATAATTATAATTACTCGCTAATTATAATCCATGTAACACTTCATCACATAATTCATCTAATTCAATTATCTCAATTAAATTAGAAATATAGTATAACATTAATATTAATTAAATAAATATTACACATTCAATTAATTAATATATACACTTAATTAAATCACTCCATAAATCACATAATTTATTTATTTAACTCAATAAATAAATCACATAAAATATTTATTTAATTCAATAAATATTTAAAATTAAATATAAAATCACAATCATTACAGGGAGTCGATGGAAGACAATGTCAGTAGACAGGCCAATCATGTCTTCACGTAACCATGCAAACACATCCTGGAACTGTGTTAGGAGTTCAATCAGGTCGGCTTTTTGATCTAGTGTGAGGTCTATGCCAATCTGGATTTCTTTGAGGTTTTCTGAGGTTTTAATATTGACAGTGGTGGTTTGGTCGAGGTTTGGTTTGGGTTTATCTTTGACCCATTCTTTGATTTCCTCGGGCACCTCATAGTCATCTTCCTCCTCTCGATCAATCTCCATCAAGTCAAAGTTTATTGCTACATCAAAGTTGTAGTCACTGTGACAGGTTGGCATCTCATCAGCAGAGACAAACACATCTAATTCTGGAGTCCTGAAAACAAAATGCTTTCACTTTAATATGTGCAACTATTTAAACATACAATGCATTTGGCAAAGCATGACAAAAGTTACTGTTATAGCTGTGCAACCAAAATAAGCAGTAAATGAAAGCATGTTACAGGGCAGATGATCTTTCTGCCCTTTTACCCTTTTTGAATGAGGCAAGGGACGCTGCTCCAGTTGTCCAGGGTCAGATCCTCATGAATTGGGAGGATACAAGATTTGTGGTCATCTATCTCCTCTTTGATGATGACTAAGACATCCTTTAGATCAGAGCCGGGGTTTTTCTTTGAACTGCCCCCCTTTTCTTTATTAATGAGAGGAATTTGGATCTGATCCTCTTCATCACTGTCGAGGAGATCATCGTTCATACCTTCATAGTGTATAATAACCCGCATGTTAGCAAATGGGTCTCGTCCTTCGTACATGAACTTTTTTTCCCTTTTTGTTGTCCCCTTCAGGCTCTGGAGTCTTTTTTTCACTTACCGGTATGATTGGAGAAAATAACATGGCTGACACAATAGCAGGAATCTTCCTCATGGGTTTACAAACCCTGCATCAGTGAGGTTTGGCAATAGTATCGTAAAAGCATGAGCCTTTGGATGCTTATGTGGGTTCCGATGGTTTGACCCAGATGTGTAACCAAATTTGGCTTTCCCCGATTGATTCGGGATTTGTACCGGGCTTTTAATACCTTATTGATTCTTTACTAACCCTTCTCCAGGGCGAAAACCCAAAGATACCATATCTTGGCCCACTGTCACTTCAGGGGAGACCTTTGGTTTCAAGGCAAGTGCCCCAACAGGTAGATACTGAGTATCACACACCTCTAATGCTTGAAAACTTGCAGGTTTAATCCCTGCATCCAGACTGATCACCGGCATGTCTCCCTGTATGCAGACAGGATATTTCGGTTCAGCATTCACCGTGATTAGGTTACCATTGATAATGTATTTGAGTTGCTGATGGAGGGTGGAGGGAAAAGCTTTTGCCATATGGATCCATAGCCTTCCCAGCAACAAGTTGTATTCGGTGGTAATGTTGAGTAACTGGAAGGATACATAGAAAATATGTGGACCTATCTCCAATGGAAGCTCAATCTCTCCCACAACTTCTCGGCGAGACCCATCGAAAGCCCGGATAACCACATGACTGATTCTGATCCGGTTTGGATTGATCTTCATTCTCTCCAAGGTATCGTAGGGACAGATGTTTAGGGATAATCCTCCGTCTATTAGCACACCTCCTATCACATACCCTGATGACATCACCACTATGTGCAGTGACTTATGATGGCCCGTCCCTTCTGCGGGTATATCATCCTCAGTGAAAGACATCACATTGATGTTAAAGATGTGTTCTATCACGTGACAAAAATTTTTGGTATCCACTGTCTTTAGCAGATGGGCTTCTTCCAGTACTTTCACTAGAATGTTGCGATGATCCACTGAGGATAAGACCAAATCTAGGATGGACATTTGCTTGGGTGCATCCTTCAAACTTTGCACCACCTTGATTTTATTGTGTCATATTTTACTGAGGAACTCTTCGATTTTTTCTTCAGTCACCTTCCCTTTGGCCTTAATAACTGAATTGATCACCCGCTGAGGCAGGTACAATGGATTCTCCTTGGATACAATGGTAACGTTGTTCCAGGTTGAACCTTTATCATTCCCATAGTTCCATGGGACTCTCTTCAGACTGATTACTGGATACTGGGGTATGAAAGGTAAGATTAAAGGCTCGGGTGAGGCCACCTTCACAGGAGATAACAGCCACTATTTCCTGGTTCCAAGCCATGGGAATAAAGAGTGTTTCTTCATCAGGAAGGCCATAATATTGATTCCCTCTTATCAGTTCACCGCTTTTAATAATGTTCTAAATTAAGTAATGAAGTCCCCAGCAATCTTCGGTGTCATGATCGGGTGCATTAGAGTGATACTGACAGATTCGGTCAGGCTTGAATTTCTTGGATCGAGGATTTACTGGAGGTAACAGATCTGTAACCATCCCTTCATTGATCAACATCTGGAGGATTTCCTTCATCGGCTTGCTCAGGTTAGTGAAATTCCTCTTAAAGGTGAATTCCCTATCAGTTTGAAAATTTTCTTCCTTGGCCACCTTGTCGGCCCAGGGTTCATGCTTATGAAATCGGTAGTGATCCCTCATAGCGATGGGGTTGATCTCCGATGTAGGAGGAATTGCTTCAGACTGGTTGGAATGGTTTATCAGCTGTCTGGTTACCTGATGCTGATATACGACCAGCTCTGCTAACTGTCCAATCTGTTCCTTGATAGACTTAATCTCCTGTTCTATCAAGAATCACCTTTCTGATAACTCCCAACTGTCTGGGCTACTGTTGCTGGATTGAGTTGTTTCTCCGACGTATCGGAGGTATATGGATCCTTCTCCATTTTACGTGCTAATCATGTTGACAGCCTCCTCTTTGTGCTGAGGGAGGGGATTATCCTGTACATATGGTTGCTCTGGTTTGGTCACCACTATCTCTCCATTGTCTATCAAGTCCTGGATTTTGTGCTTGAGAGACTAACAGTCTTGTGTATCATGGCCCGGAGCTCCGGAATGGTAGGCACACTTCTTACTCGAGTCAAAATTCCGTCCATCGATGTTACTTGGTGGAAGGAGTTGCATAATCTTTTTCTATGCCGTCAATAGTTTTAACACATTTTTGAGTGAATCTCCTAACGGGGTGAACGTTCTTCGACTCCTGGCCTCCAAATTTTTCTGGAATGGAGGGTTTGAAGGTTGTGCTGAAGCTTGAAAAGGGGAATAGTCCCTCTTTTGAATGGGCATACTGCTTGAATCACCCCTCTGATTCTGTCCTTGCAATACTAAGGAAACTTCTTCGTCTTTCTTCTTGTGTGTCCTCCGGGGATTATTCCTATAACTCCCGGATTGAATATGCTAGGCAACAGCTTCTAAGGCGGTCAGATCCTTTATCTTCCCAGATTTGAGCCCCATTTCTGCCATTTCTCCATGTTTGATCATCTCCGAGAATGGCTTTCCTATGCCTGTTAGGACCCTTTCATAATACGGAGCTTCTTGAATGTCGATGAAGGTCATAACTATCTCAGACTCAGTCATCGGTGGAGTGACTTGAGCCGCCATTTGTCTCCAGCGTTGAGTATATTCTCTGAATGACTCAGTGTTTTGTTTCTTGATTTTGGATATTTGATATCTGTCTGGAGCCAGTTGAGACTGGAAACTGTATTGATTGAGGAAGGCATGTGCCAGCTCTTCCCAGCTGTGAATTTCAGAGTTGTCCAGACGGGCATACCAGACCCTAGCCTCTCCGGTCAGACTTTTCTGGAGTAACTGCATTCGGAGTTTCTTGTCCTCTGCATAGGATCCGAGCTCTCCAATGAACACCTTTAAGTGAGTGTAGGGGTCTCCCAATCCATCGTATTTCTCAAAATTAGGGACTCAAAATTTTTCGGGATACCGAGCCTCAGGAAAAATACATAAGTTTGAATAATTGACACTCCCAAATGCCCTAGTCCCTTTGATGGACCGGATGGTCTCTTCTATCTGTTAGAATTTCTTCAAAATGTCACCAGTTTCCTGTTCTTTGTTAAGGATGGTGATTTTAGGGGTTTTGTTGATAGGACCCTGGTTCTAAGGATCAGGAATCTGAGTTTATGTCTTTCCGGTCTCTTGACTGCCACCGGGTGTTCTTGGTTCTGTGTGACCCTGTGCTTATTTCCCTCTAAGAGCTTTACTCTTCTTTCTCAAGAAAGTGGCCAACTTGGCTATTTGGTTCTTCAGTCCTTTAAACTCTTCCTTAGAGGCAGGGGTAGATTCAGGCTGAGCACTAGAAGCTATGTCCGGAGATGGACATAGTGCTTTCTTAGACTTAGATCTAGTGACAGGACCAATTTTTCACCTACAACAAACTTAGGCGTGTCAATTTGCTGAAGTAGGTATGGATAGGATGCATGCCATGATGTGTTTTTAAGGTTTTTTAATGTTACCCAGGAAAACAGAGGTCAGTTGTTTTGATGACAGGATGACAAGATGTATATGACAAGGAATGTAAATCTTTATTATCTATGGAGTTGTTTATGTGCACTAATCTCATGCTCTAGAACTATTGAACTGCTTATGCTTTTTGCAGGACCATGTGAAAAAAAATATATGAAAAGTTGAAAATCTACGAAATTGTTGAAAAAGAGAAAAAGAATCAAAAGAAAAACCATGTGGTGGGATGAGATGGAGCGTAAAACGCACTCTCCCATAAACATGTGCGAATAAGTGAGATAGAGCATAAAATGCACTCATTTACAAAAGAATGATCGAGGAAGGTGAAACGGAGCATAAAATGCATTCACCGGAAACAAATAAGAAAATGCAAAGATTCTGGTAAAAAAATAAAGTAGAAAAAATATGTTTTGAGTTTTTGAGTGGTGTGCACAGTTTTTGCTTCATGGTAACTAAGTTGAGTAAGTATGTGGATCATGGAAGAGTGATTATGTGGATACTATTTGATTTAATGAAATTCATTGGTGGAGTGGTAAGGTGGTTATCTTGAGTTGATTGACGAAGTGTTGATTATATTTTTGTGGGTTTAGTATTGATAATCATGATTTGATCTTAAAATCTTTCGACATAATGGTTGAATAGAATTTTTTTAGAAATCAAACTTTTGGTTTACACGAGGACGTGTAAAGGCTAAGTGTGGGGGAATTTGATAAGTGCATAATATTCATTTATTTTTATTCCTTTATATTTAGTTTACTACATGTTTTATAGTGTATATGGGCTTAATAAGGTGTTTTATTGTTTCAGGTGAATTAAGGCGTAAAGGATGAAAAGGAATAGGTTTGTGGGCTTTTAAATCCAATTGGGAAATTGCATGCAAATATGGGCTGACCCAATTCGGTAATTGTTAAAGCACATACAGCTCATGGTTTGGGTCATGTGGAAGCCACGCATGCAAGCATATAAGATTATTAAATGGGCCAAACATCATCACGTCCAACTAGCAGCTCACGAATTGGAAAAGGAGAATTAAATTAGGCTACGTGCTTGACTAAAGAGATATTGTAGCACCTTAAGAAGTCCCAGCAATTCACAAAATTAAAGCAGCAAGCTATGAATTTAAGCAGCCATGCAATTAAGGGATTCCTAGCATTCCAAGAGGGGTCCACGTGCCAAGCCAATTTACAAAAGGAATGATGCTGCACTTGCAGGGTTTTATGTCCAAATTGGAAAAGGAATGCATCAAAGATTCAATGTGGGCCACGCCTTTTATCCAACTCCTAATTTTCCTAGCAGACCACGAAATTAGCAGTTCACGGTGGGCCAGAGGTTGAGTGAATTGGCATGCCACGAAATAAGCAAGAACAATGCAAAATACAATGTCATGTGCGGCTGGGAAGTGAAGATCCCCGCTGGGGCGGGGCATGTACTTTGGAAATCCCCTCTGGGGCGGGGAGGCGCGCGGGCTGCCAGACATCTCCTTTTGTGATTAGGATTTGGTGCAATGACATGAAGTATTAGGGCTGCAATTTTAGGGTTATAAAAAGGGATTGATAGGAACATATTTAGGGATCTTTTCCCTTGTATCTATCATCTTATTATTTTCTTTCATATTAAAGCTAGGTTTTCTTATAAGAGATGAACTAATTCTTTCAATTCAGTTCGGAAGGGATGTTGAACCTTATTCATAATTAACGGTTTAATCAAGTTTACTTTATTTATTCCTTCTTATATGAGATTTATTCTGATAATCTATTTTAACTTATTTTATGCTATTAAATTTACTAATATGATTCTGCAGGATTAAATTAGTGAATTGGTATCATATGCTAGATTAAGATTGGTATTACGTGTAATTGATATCTGTCTTCATCACAAGTAGCAAATTAGTGATACTAATTGTGGACAAACTTTTGTGTATTGCTACGATTATCAGAAAACAAGTTAAACAAATCGAGCTTATGTGTTTGTTGATTGGATTAGCCTAATTCTCTATTTCTTATTGCTTCTATCATATTAAATCTAGAGAGCTTGTTCTAGGTTATATGCTAGTTGAATCTGGTGAAAGCTTGTTTCATACAGTAACGATCTAAGGAGAATTTCGGGTAGCAGAGCTTGTTGCTATCTAGGGTTAATAGTTTCATTGAAGGGTAAATAATAACAACTTGATTAATTGATTGTTGTGCTTGGTGAAACTGAACTGCAAAACTGAAGTTTTTATATATTTGGTTAATCTCATTATTTAATTCTGTTTTTCTTAGTTTAAAACAATTTCAAAACCCCCCATCACTATTTTTTATTAAAATAGTAGAATAAATCTAAAACAAACTTACTCTCTGTGGGATCGATCCTTGCTTACTACTGTGCTAATTATTTAAATTCGTGAAGTGAAAGTGAGGTTAATTTAGGAGTGTTAATGATAGCTCCCAAATTTTGGCGCCGTTGTCGGGGAATGTTATTTTTTTTTGTTTATTCTTTGTTTTCGTTTATTTTTATTATTTTCTTTTTCTTTTTGTTTTATGACTCAATCCTCTCACCCTATTGACTTAAATTTTGATCAAGAGATAGAGAAAACTGCAGATACAAAAGAAGCTTTTGTTCCAACACTTAAAAAGGAAAAGATGGTGGTGCCGAACAACAACCGGACTTTAAAAGAACTGGCTACTCCAGACCTTGATCAGCCATCCTTGTGTATTGAATATCCTACCTTAGATGTTGCTTTTGAACTTAACTACGGACTAATTCGCTTTTTGCCTATTTTTTGTGGTCTTACAGGTGAAGATCTATATATGCATCTAAAGGAGTTCCATGTGGTGTGTTCCACGATGAAATCACATTGAGTGACAGAGGAGCAGATCAAGCTTAGACTTTTTCCATTCTCCTTAGCAGATTTGGCGAAAGACTGGTTATACTATCTTTTTTCAGGATCGATACGATCATGGACTGATATGCAAAGGCTATTCTTGGAAAAGTATTTTCCTGCATCAAGAGTTGCCGATATAAGGAAGGAGATATGTGAAATCAGGCAGTTCAATGAAGAAACTCTCTACGAGTATTGGGAAAGGTTCAAGAAGTTGTGCTCCAGCTGTCCACCTCACGGGATTGATGATCAACACTTGATTCAGTACTTCTACGAGGGACTGATACCAATGGAAAGAAGTATGATCGATGCGGCTAGTGGAGGAGCATTAGTAGACAAGACACCGGAGGCTGCAGGAAATCTGATTGCAAACATGGCTGCTAACTCACAATAATACGGAACAAGGAATGATCATGCTCCACAAAGGGTAAGTGAGGTAAGCACGAGTGAATTGGTACAACAGATTTCTAACTTAACTGTTGTGGTGCAACAATTAACAACAGGGAATATGCAAGTTGCAAAAGCATGTGGAATTTGCTCAAAATCAGGGCATGAGACAAATGATTGTCCCATAGTGGAAGAGAATGTAATTGTTCATCAAGTTAATTCTGTGGGGACATTCTCCGGACAAAATCCACATCAATGTGATCCTTGGGCAAACACTCATAATTTCGGATGGAGAGATCATCCCGACTTGAGCTATGAAGGTACTAGGCCACCAATGCAACCTGTCTTTTCAAGTATGCAGCAAGATTTTCAGCAAACTCAACCTCAGTACCACATATATACCGAAGAAGTAACCAATTCTGGACCATATCTTGAGGATATGTTTAAAGCATTCATGATTCAGACACAGCAGTTCTAGCAGGATACAAAGACTTCTGTTCAAGAAATGAGGAACCAAGTGGGTCAGCTTGCAGCCACGGTAGGGAGGTTGGAATCTCAAGGCTTAGGGAGGTCACTTTCTCAAACTATTGAGAACGTAAGTGCAATTACCATGGGATGTGAAGATGAGGAGCGAGAGGAGACAATGTTTACTTTAGAAACGGGCAGTAGTAATATGTGTGACAATGAAGTGAACATGGAGTTTGATGAGGAGGAACAAAAGGACGAGTTGATAATTTCTGTAGATTTTCACAAGGAAGATATGGATGGTACAACTTCATCGGTGCAAACAGCGAAGACACTTCATGATACATACCATGGGACCTTCACTATGGAATTGGATGAGGCACATGTCCAGTTCAGCATATATAAAATTAAAAGGTATCTTGGTAATATTAATTCAGCTTTTTCTACTGATGTTGTTGACTCTATGGTACAGGAATCTGTTGATCAAATACAATTATACAAGGAGGATTTGGTAGCTGGAAAGGAGCAGGATCAAGAAATACACAATGTTCCTCATTTAAGGATGAAACTGTTACCAGTCCATTTGAAGTTCACAAGTCCGATTACATAAAACGAGAGGAAAGATGTCAAGCCAATGACAATAAACAAGGGCAGCTGCTTGGGAGACAACCCAAGAATTCAGATTAGATCTTTCTATCCCTTTTCTTTTTAATTTGTTAGTTGTAGTTCTTTCTTCTTTGCATAATTTTCTTACATTGGGGACAATGTCAGGTTTGAGTGTGGGGGAGAGATTTAGGTTTTTATTTTATTTTTACGAATATTGATCTCTGATTAGATAGGGAATTTGCCTTGAGATTTTTTTTTTTTGAAAAATTTGGATTCCATGATTCTATTTGCCTATGTCTTCGAAGGTTGAAGTCAAAAATTGGAAATCATTGCTAAAAATTCAAAATCTGTTTGATGCTTAATTGGTTAATGATTGAGAAAAACTAAGTCATGATCCATAGTATTGATTTGAATTGAATTTGTGTCTCATGAGTACTTGAACTTGTGATATATGCTTAGTTGGCTAAGTTATCTATGAGGTTGTTTATGTGCACTAATCTCATACTCTAGAACTATTGAACTGCTTATGTTTTTTGCAGGACCATGTGAAAAAAAAAATCAAAAAAGTTGAAAATCTACGAAATTGTTGAAAAAGAGAAAAAGAATCAAAAGAGAAACCATATGGTGGGATGAGATGGAGCGTAAAACGCACTCTCCCATAAACATTTGCGAATAAGTGAGACAGAGCATAAAATGCACTCACTTACAAAAGAATGATCGAGGAAGGTGAAACGGAGCATAAAATGTTGGGTTTGTATGTAACGCAATCATACAATCAAATCACATAAATAGGGCGAAAGTGCGAAACATAGGTTTTCAAAAATTTATACAAACCCATAACCATGATCATGCTTTGTGCTAGTTATCAATAACAGAAAAGAGAGAACATGAAATTATACCTTTGAAGATCCAAGCTTCCTCAGGTACAAGTTCTACTCCTTTGATTCCTTTGATTCCTCTATAGTGGCTCCTTCCCTTGATCAATGTCAGCCACCCAAATGTTTGGCCTCTAACGGTGATCCACCAAGGAAGATTAAGAACTCAGGAAGATGGGTTATTGGCTTAACCTTTGTTTCTATCTCTATAGAATATGTGTACTCACAACCCTTGAAAAAATTCACGTACCTTATTTCTGATATAAGACTCTCTTATTATAGATATTAGGTTAACCCTCCTAATCCAATTAGAATAGAATTTTATTTAATTAATTAATTAAACACTTTTAATTAATTTATATCCTAATCTTATTAGGATTGAGAGAGAGTACTGATATTATATTAATTCCTAAACTCCTTTAGAATTATAATAATAATAATAATAATAATAATAATAACAATAATAATAATAATAATAATAATATTAATAAGACTCCTCTTATTAATTTATATTTAATATTTCTAAAATATTAAATAATAAACATTAAGCTATTTAATTTATTCTATCACCATAGATTAAATTAAATATATTTAATGCATTATTACTATCATGTCATTTCTTTCTTAAATAATTTTCTTCCTTTTATGGTGTGACCCTTTAGGTTTTCCATATTAAACCGGTTGTGAATAAATCAATTAGAACAATTCTAATCTTATTTAAATAAATAAATTAAACTAATAATCTATTTAAATAAATAACATTTATTCTACAATAGGGATAAGCCTCCCTAGCGATCAACGACTTTTCAGATAATATAGATTTCAACATTAATCATAAAAGAACCTGTGAGTTAATAGTTACCGTACAATTCAATCCTTCCACCATACAATGTTCTAATTAAATATAAGACATGGATTTACTGTCAAGTCTTAATTTATTTAATCATATGTATTTCGATTAGAAAACGCACAACTCCAAATAATGCAAATTAGAAACCTCTTTCTAATTTCATTCCACCTTGGCCAAGGATTCCTAGTTGTCATTTAACGAATCACATAGGACATATCTCCTCTTTTACTAGAGGTGGTAGATTCTTTATTGATCATACATTATCTCCATATGTAACTCATTATACCCAAGCATACCCTATATATACCTTAAAAGGCCTTAAGGAATAAGTCAAAGTATAATTTGTTATATACAAGATACTATGATGATCTCAAGTCCAAGGATCACTTGTACTACTATCACATTAGGAATTCCTATTAACAGGCGAGTAAAACTCCATTAGGTATTCCATAGCGAGTCACGTTCAGTGAACTTATTCTCTAATAAGCACCTACATACTTGCTTTAGTGTCTCCACACAAATGACCATGAGATCAGTCATCCTCATCCAATGAGCAAGCAACATATGTACCAATCTATCCGGATTTACTAATCTTCATTTTAGAAATCCCACGATTGAGAACTATTTTAGTTTTTAAGTTTTCTAAGAATTTAGATCTCATTAGCATAATCTCATCATGATTCTAAAAGCATTGCTTAAAACTATGGGTTATTTTCATATTATAAAAAAAACAGCACCGTGTAGATAATTAAATGCCTTTAATAAGTTAATACTTTTATTAATAAATAAATAAGATCGTCTCCAAAGTAGATGCTTTATCATCATACATGATTGACTTGTATGCATACTACTTTCAATCTCCCACTTGCACTAAAGTCAATCGCCATGGTATCTCATAGCCATCTTCTCTAAGTGACGATCAAACTGCTGTTGTGTTAAAGCTTTAGTAAATGGATTTGCAATGTTATCTTGAGAGTCTATATGCTCCTCTTTCAATGATTTCTTTAATCAAAGTTCCGCAACACATGTTTTAGATTCAAGATGAGACTTAGGAACTATTCCTAGTTCTGTAATGAACTTTTCATCCGAAACATCAACTTGTAGCTTCACTTACAGTTATATACTTTGTCTTTGTCACTAAATCAGTAACCTTTTGCTGTTTGGAACCTTTTCAATTCACTGCACCACCTTTCAAGGTAACGACTTACCCTATAGTGGATTTACTGTCGTCTTGGTCAGTCTGAAAACTTGAGTCTGTTTAGCACTCCAGATTCATTTAGACCCATCATGTGTCATGATGACATCCTTAGTGTCAGTTAAGTACTTTGAGATGTTTATCACTGTCTCATAGTGATCTTCTCCAGAATCTGACTGATCAACATCAAGTCTGGTATATTTCATTGCATACATGATAGTAACTCATGCGATCTCTCTTTTACTGAGGACAATATTAGAGAGATACACTCTATGGCTCATCATCATGAGGCACCCTTTTGGAGTTTGCCATGCTAAATGTCTTTAGCATCTAATGAATATACGTTTCCTTAGGTTAAGCCGAACAACCTTTTAAATCTATTAATACAGATTTATATCCCCAATGCGGGATGTTCTACCCAAATCATTCATGGAGGAATGTTTAGACAACTTTATTTTGATCGATTTTAGCATAAGAATTTCATTCCCTATCAGTAATATATCATCAACATATAATACATGGAATGAAACAGCGCTCCCACTAACCTTCTTGTACACACATGGTTCATCCTCGTTTTTAATAAAATCAAACTCTTTGATTGTCTCATCAAAACGAATGTTCCATCTACGAGAAGCTTGCTTCAATCCATAAATGGATTGTTGTAGCTCATATACATAATTTGCTTCAACCATTGAAACAAAAACCATCTGGTTGTATCATATATACATTCTCCTCTAATAATGTATATTTGAGAAAGGGCGTCTCCACGTCCATTTTGCCAAATTAAGTAATAATAAGCTGCAATCGCAAGTAAAATCCAAATAGACTTGAGCATAGCTTGAAAATCCATTTTAGATTTTATGGTCATTTACCATTTCTCTAAGTCTTTATTACTCATAGCATGTTCGTAATTCAATGGATCATCATCATTCATGATGTGTACCTCATCGTCATCCTCTATAACAAATCCATACCTCTCAGGTATCTTCGGTACTCTTCCAGATTTACGAATAGGGTGTTGTACAATAGGTTCTTCTACTTGGTCAGGTACCTGACTTTGATCCATGGTAACTTGTGGTTCTTGAACTTCTTCAATATATATCTTACTCCCACTGACCCCTTCATGGATAAACTCCTTTTCCAAGAAGGCAGCATGTTTCGCAACAAACACCTTTTGATCAGTTGGATGATAGAAATAATACCCTAAAGTTTCTTTAGGGTATCCCACAAATCTACACTTATCGGATTTAGTCTGTAGCTTATCATTTTCAAACTTTTTGATATAAGCTGGACAACCCCAAGTCTTAACATGCTTAAGATTTGGTTTCCTCCCCTTCCACATCTCATATGGAGTCTTTGGGGCGGATTTAGTAGGTACCTTGTTAAGTAGGTATGCAGCCGTTTCTAGGGCATATCCCCAGAAGGAAATTGGATGGTCGATAAAACTCATCATAGATCGAACCATGTCCAACAGTGCTCGATTTCTCCTTTCAAATACTCCATTTAACTGTGGTGTACCTGGAGGAGTCCATTGTGAGATTATACTATTTTCTTTGAGATAATTGAGAAACTCACTGCTTAAGTATTCTCCACCTCGATCTGATCAAAGTATCTTTATACTCTTGCCCGTTTGTTTCTCTACTTCACTTCTGAACTCTTTGAACTTTTCAAATGATTTTGACTTGTATTAAATACACATATCCAAATCTTGAGTGATCATCAGTGAAAGTAATAAAATAAGAATACCCACCCCGTGCACTTGTTGTCATAGGTCCACAAACGTCTGAGTGAATCAATGTCAACCACTCTGTAACTCTTTCTCCTTTTCCACTAAAAGGAGATTTAGTCATTTTACCCATGAGACAAGATTCACAAGTTGGATATGATTAATAATCGGATAGCTCGAGGAGCCCATCTTTATGCAAGTTGGATAATCTTGTATCATTGATATGACCGCGTCCACAGTGCCACATGTAGGTATAATTAATATCATCTCTTTTTCTTTTCTTAGTTTGTTCAATTTGAAATATATTTTCTTGTAAGTCAAGTGTATAAAGTCCATTTCACAAATTTTCAATACCATATAAAACATCGTCTTTATAAATAGAACAACTATTGTTCTTTATAACAACGTTAAATCCTTCCATATCCAATACAGAAATTGAAATAATGTTTTTAATAATATTCGGAACATAATAACAATTATTAAGATAAATGGACTTGCCCGAAGGCATTGCTAAACAATAAGTTCCTACAGCTAATGCAGCAACCTTTGCTCCATTCCCCACTCGTAGGATCACCTCATCATTGTTCAGCTTTCTACTTCTGACCAGTCCCTGCGCAGTATTACATATGTGAGAACCACAGCCGGTATCCAATACCCAAGTAGAATTATGACTTTCAGAAAAATTAATTTCAATCATAAACAAACCTTGATTGGAAGTCGAAGCTTCTCCAAGCTTCTTCTTTGCTAGATACTTCTTGCAGTTCCTTTTCCAATGTCCCGGCTCGTTGCAATGAAAGCACATTCCTTTAGCTGGTTTAGGTTTCTTTTGTTCTTTTTCTTTCCCCTTTCCCTTAGCCTTCTTGGATTTCTTCTTTTCAGAAGATACCTTGGGCCTCTTCCTTTTATTGGAAGAATCCACTATCAAGATATGGTTCTTCTTGGATGGGAAGTGACCTTCTGTAGTTTTCATCATGTTAAGCAGCTCAGTCAAGCTGACATCTAGCTTATTCATGTGAAAATTAACCACAAACTGCGAGAAGGTCTCAGGGAGTGACTGCAAGACCAAGTCTTGACTCAACTCCCCATCCATGACGAACCCAAGTTGTCCAAGGCGTTAAATCAAATTGATTACCTTCAGAATATGAGTCTCGACGGCAATGCCCTCAGTCATCCGAGATCGGAAGAGCTCCTTAGATATCTCATATCTAGCAGTCCTACTCTGTTCATCATACAACTCCTTAAGGTGAAGCAGCATAGCAGGAGCATCCATATTTACGTGCTGACGCTGAAGCTCGTTATTCATGGATGCGAGCATGATGCATTGAGCCACAGATGCATCATCTTGCCATTTATTGAAAGTGGCAATCTCTTTCTCAGAGGCTATTTCCGAAACAGATTCAGGGATAGTTGAATTTAGGACATAAGAAATCTTTTCAGCAGTGAGAACAATTCTCAGATTTCTTAGCCAGTCCTCATAATTCGGCCCGGTAAGTTTATTTGCATCAAGTATGCTTCGTAGTGAGATTAGTGATTTTGACATTTTTAAAATTCTGCATGTGAAAAGACAATATTTCTAGCAAACATTCATTTTATTAACTTTGCATACCAAAATAAATTTAGGTCTTTATTTTAAATTGGTATCTTCCACTATTTTCATCAAACTATATTACCCTCACTTATATAGTTCGACAACATCTAATTAAAGATTTGCTAGTGAGATTAAGGATCCCATTTCAAATGTACATAACCTTGTGGATAGCACAACAAGCGATATACAAATAAATAGGTAGACAACTCTTGTCAATTACATCACCATGTAACTCCTTTTATTTTGCCTCTTAAATCATAATGGTCATGCGTGTGCACATCCGAACTAAAATGATTTAAGTTAAGTCCAGCCTAGCACTTTCATAAATTCAAAAAAGAAAAATGTTCATCCTTGTGGACAGCACAACAAGACTAGATCGTTCAATTTTCTTGATAAATATCAAATATGATTAATTAACATCTTAAATACTCAATACTCGCCTTGTGGATAGCACAACAAACTCATATTAAATATTTAATACTCTATTAATTAATCATGCTAGAAGGCGACATTCGATATTCCAAATATCATTTGAACGCTTCGGACTTAATATTATTTCTTTGAGGGGTTTGTTATTATTTATCTCATCTTGTTTAGCGTCCATGCTCATATATATATATATATAATACGGGTCATTTTATTAAACATGCGAAGAATGTTAGTATATATATAATATTTAGCATGCAATATAGAATACTATATTCTACCCGGATTGATTATGGACTTTTATTCTAGTTTGGTTCACTAAAGCCACCAAGTGAACCAAAAGGTCAAACCTAGGAGTGCAAGAATTTAAATTTAAATATAACTATTACATTTAAACACGGGCTCCATACAAATGGGTCTTCACGCGTTCCTTGCTCCTTGGTCTCCAATTTTTTTAAGATAATTCTAACTATTTCTATTACATAAACTATAATTAAATAGAAATCTTGATCAGCAGTCAAGGGGAAGTACATAGGAAGGAGATAGAATTTACATCGAGAATAAAACTAGGGAAGACGAGGTACGCAGACCCCATTTTATAAAACCCATTCATTCAAGCATTCATCCAAAATAAAATCCAATCACATTGGTCATAGTCCATAATCAACCCCATTTATTATCATACACATCACCATATGCATCAATAACTTTTTATTCATCTCATGAATTAAAAAGCTATTCCATGTATAGATCGATGTCATTTATTAGACAAAAGTTTTGCTAAATTTTATTTTTGAAACAAAATAAACTCTTTTATTTTAATCAAAAATAAATCCAAATTAAACTCCTTTAATTTTAGCAATCTGAAATCATATTTCAGATAAAATAAACATCTTTATTTTAAAACTTCATTAATTAAATAAACAGTTTACTTAATTAAATAAAATTAATTTTCAGGGTCTGTCCAGGTACCGGCGCAACTGCGCCAAGAATGTACTGGCCTGCTGTGCAGCTGCGCAGGAAGCCTGGGACACCGGATTTTGCAGACCGGCGCAGCTGCGCTGGGAATAAACTGGGCAGCTGCGCCGTTCGTCGGCAGAATCACCATAAATCAGTTTTTGTCTAGAAAATCTGATCCCATCATACATCAATTCATACATGAAATTATATAATTGATAATTAGCACAAAGTTAGGCTCTGATACCACTGTTGGGTTTGTACGTAGCGCAATCATGCAATCAAATCACATAAATAGGGCGAAAGTGCGAAACATAGGTTTTCAAAAATTTATACAAACCCATAACCATGATCATGCTTTGTGCTAGTTATCAATAACAGAAAAGAGAGAACATGGAATTATACCTTTGAAGATCCAAGCTTCCTCAGGTACAAGTTTTACTCCTTTGATTCCTTTGATTCCTCTATAGTGGCTCCTTCCCTTGATCAATGTCAGCCACCCAAATGTTTGGCCTCTAACGGTGATCCACCAAGGAAGATGAAGAACTCAGGAAGATGGGTTATTGACTTAACCTTTGTTTCTATCTCTATAGAATATATGTACTCCCAACCCTTGAAAAAATTCACGTACCTTATTTCTGATATAAGACTCTCTTATATAGATATTAGGTTAACCCTCCTAATCCAATTAGAATAGAATTTTATTTAATTAATTAATTAAACACTTTTAATTAATTTATATCCTAATCTTATTAGGATTGAGAGAGAGTACTAATATTATATTAATTTCTAAACTCCTTTAGAATTAAAATAATAATAATAATACTAATATTAATAAGACTCCTCTTATTAATTTATATTTAATATTTCTAAAATATTAAATAATAAACATTAAGCTATTTAATTTATTCTATCACCATAGATTAAATTAAATATACTTAATGCATTATTACTATCATGCCATTTCTTTCTTAAATAATTTTCTTCCTTTTATGGTGTGACCCTTTAGGTTCTCCATATTAAACCGGTTGTGAATAAATCAATTAGAACAATTCTAATCTTATTTAAATAAATAAATTAAACTAATAATCTATTTAAATAAATAACATTTATTCTACAATAGGGATAAGCCTCCCTAGCGATCAACGACTTTCCAGATAATATAGATTTCAATATTAACTATAAAAGAACCTGTGAGTTAATAGTTACCGTACAATTCAATCCTTCCACCATACAATGTTCCAATTAAATATAAGACATGGATTTACTGTCAAGTCTTAATTTATTTAATCATATGTATTTCGATTAGAAAACGCACAACTCCAAATAATGCAAATTAGAAACCTCTTTCTAATTTCATTCCACCTTAGCCAAGGATTCCTGGTTGTCATTTAACGAATCACATAGGACATATCTCCTCTTTTACTAGAGGTGGTAGATTCTTTATTGATCATACATTATCTCTATCTGTAACTCATTATACCCAAGCATACCCTATATATACCTTAAAAGGCCTTAAGGAATAAGTCAAAGTATAATTTGTTATATACAAGATACTATGATGATCTCAAGTCCAAGGATCACTTGTACTATTATCATATTAGGAATTTCTATTGACAGGCGAGTAAAACTCCATTAGGTATTCCATAGCGAGTCACGTTCAGTGAACTTATTCTCTAATAAGCACCTACATACTTGTTTTAGTGTCTCCACACAAATGACCATGAGATCAGTCATCCTCATCCAATGAGCAAGCAACATATGTACCAATCTATCCGGATTTACTAATCCCCATTTTAGAAATCCCACGATTGAGAACTATTTTAGTTTTTAAGCTTTCTAAGAATTTAGATCTCATTAGCATGATCTCAGCATGATTCTAAAAGCATTGCTTAAAACTATGGGTTATTTACATATTATAAAAAAAACAGCACCATGTAGATAATTAAATTCCTTTAATAAGTTAATACTTTTATTAATAAATAAATAAGATCGTCTCCAAAGTAAATGATTTATCATCATACATGATTGGCTTGTATGCATACTACTTTCATAAAATGCATTCACCGGAAACAAATAAGAAAATGAAAAGGTTCTGGTAAAAAATAAAGCAGAAAAAATATGTTTTGAGTTTTTGAGTGGTGTGCACAGTTTTTGCTTCATGGTAACTAAGTTGAGTAAGTGTGTGGATCATGAAAGAGTGATTATGTGGATACAATTTTATTTAATGAAATTCATTGGTGGAGTGGTAAGATGGTTATCTTGAGTTGATTGACGAAGTGTTGATTATGTTTTTGTGGGTTTAGTATTGATAATCATGATTTGATCTTAAAATCTTTTGACATAATTGTTGAATAGAATTTTTTTAGAAATCAAACTTTTGATTTATACGAGGACGTGTAAAGGCTAAGTGTGGGAGAATTTGATAAGTTCATAATATTCATTTATTTTTATTCCTTTATATTTAGTTTACTACATGTTTTATAGTGTATATGGACTTAATAAGGTGTTTTATTGTTTCAGGTGAATTAAGGCATAAAGGATGAAAAGGAATAAGTTTGTGGGCTTTTAAATCCAATTGGGAAATTGCATGCAAATATGGGCTAACCCAATTCGGTTATTGTTAAAGCACATGCAGCTCACGGTTTGGTTCATGTAGAAGCCACGCATGCAAGCATATAAGATTATTAAGTGGGCCAAGCATCATCACGTCCAACTAGCAGCTCACGAATTGGAAAAGGAGAATTAAAGTGGGCCACGTGTTTGACTAAAGAGATATTGTAGCACCTTAAGAAGTCCTAGCAATTCACGAAATTAAAGCAGCAAGCAAAGAATTTAAGCAGCCATGCAATTAAAGGATTCCTAGCATTCCAAGAGGGGTCCACGTGCCAAGCCAATTTACAAAAGGAATGATGCTGCACATGCACGGTTTTAAGTCCAAATTGGAAAAGGAATGCAACAAGGATTCAATGTGGGCCACGCCTTTTATCCAACTCCTAATTTTCCTAGCAGACCACGAAATTAGCAGTTCACGGTGGGCCAGAGGTTGAGTGAATTGGCATGCCACGAAATAAGCAAGAACAATGCAAAATAGAATGTCATGTGCGGCTGGGCAGTGAAGATCCCCGCTGGGGCGGGGCATGTACTTTGGAAATCCCTGCTGGGGCGGGGAGACGCGCGGGCTGCCAGACATCTCCTTTTGTGATTCGGATTTGGTGCAATGACATGAAGTATTAGGGCTGCAATTTTAGGGTTATAAAAAGGGATTGATAGGAACATATTTAGGGATCTTTTCCCTTGTATCTATCATCTTATTATTTTCTTTCATATTAGAGCTAGGTTTTCTTATAAGAGATGAACTAATTCTTTCAATTCAGTTCGGAAGGGATGTTGAACCTTATTCATAATTAACAGTTTGATCAAGTTTACTTTATTTATTCCTTCTTATATGAGATTTATTCTGATAATCTACTTTAACTTATTGTATGCTATTCAATTTACTAAATTGATTCTGCAGGATTAAATTAGTGAATTGGTGTCATATGCTAAATTAAGATTGGTATTACGTGTAATTGATATCTGTCTTCATCACAAGTAGCAAATTAGTGATACTAATTGTGGACAAGCTTTTGTGTATTGCTACGATTATCAGAAAATAAGTTAAACAAATCGAGCTTACGTGTTTGTTGATTGGATTAGCCTAATTCTCTATTTCTTAATGCTTCTATCATATTAAATCTAGAGAGCTTGTTCTAGGTTATATGCTAGTTGAATCTGTTGAAAGCTTATTTCATACAGTGACGATCTAAGGAGAATTTCGGGTAACAGAGCTTGTTGCTATCTAGGGTTAATAGTTTCATTGAATGGTAAATAATAACAACTTGATTAATTGATTGTTGTGCTTGGTGAAACTGAACTGCAAAACTGAAGTTTTTATATATTTGGTTAATCTCATTATTTAATTCTGTTTTTCTTAGTTTAAAACAATTTCAAAACCCCCCATCACTATTTTCTGTTAAAATAGTAGAATAAATCTAAAACAAACTTACTCTCTGTGGGATCGATCCTTGCTTACTACTGTGCTAATTATTTAAATTCGTGAAGTGAAAGTGAGGTTAATTTAAGAGTGTAAACGACAGCTCCCAATATCAAATGAATATTTAAAGCAGCAAATTAATCACAATGAATAAAAGACATATATATATATATAGTTATATATATACGAAAGCTGTAAAGGGCGATGGGTTTTCACTCCGATGCCCGGACTATAATGTAAATATATATATATATATACATATATATATATATATATATATTTATAAAAGCTGTGAAAAATCACGGAGTAATCCAGGCTGGACAGAATGGAAATATATATATATAAAAGCGGTAAAGGGCGACGGAGTCAATCCTGTGCCCAGACTAGAATGGAAATATATATATATATATATATATATATATATATAAACTGTGAAAAGCCACGGAGTAATCCAAGCAAGACATAATTGAAATATATATATATATATATAAGCTGTAAAAGAGCCACGGGATGAACCAGGCTCGACAGAATGTAAATATATATATATAAAAACTGTAAAGGGCGACGGACATTCTATCCTTTGCCCGGGCAGAAATGTAAGTATACATATATTTATAAAAATAGTAAAAAAGCCACAAAATGATGCAGGGCAAACTGGAATGTAAAAAGTTAATATATACAGTTAGTATATATATATATTAAAGCAATAAAAATACCACGAAGTAGAAATTCAGGCCCAAGTAAGTCAAAAAATTTATATATATATATATATATATATATAGTTATATATATAAAAGCAGTAAACTACCACGGATTTGACATCCGGGCTTGATAAAATTAAAAAGTTAGTATATATACAGTTAAATATATACATAAAAAAGCCAAACCCGGACTGGGAAGATAACCCAGTCCGACGAAGTTTCTGTAAACGTAGATATATATATATATATATATATATAGAAGTTGTTAAAAGTCGCGGATCAACGATCCGGGCTGTGAAAATGCCAGAAAACGTGTTTATGTGCTAAAATGTACAAAAACGTAAGCAAAAACGGCCACAAAACTGAGTTCTGGGCATAATCAGAAAAGTAAAACTTAACGTGCAAGTGTATAAATGCACAATGAAGTAGTATGAACTTTTTGACCGTAAAAATACTCACAATGGACTGCTACACGGCTTTTTGCCAAATCGTAGGCTCTAAACGTCCGTTTGTATCGCTCAATTTTTGATATGTGGTAGTATATGAGTATACCTACGTGTTAGACTAATAAAATTTGGGTTTGGAGTATAAGAATATGGCTGAGAAATGAAACGGGCAGAGGTTCAGAGTATTTTTGAATTATGAAATAAGCTGGGGGTGCACTCATATAGATAGACCCGATGGAAGCAGGCCTACCCGCAGCAGCCACGGGTCTACCTGCGGCACCATATGGCAGGCCCCAGGTGGTGGGTTCCGTCGCCTCAAAGTACGTGCACTCCGAGCAATTCGAGGTTAGATTCAAAACTTTCTAACTTTTGATCAGAGCGTCCGTTGGAGGCGTGCTATACCTTTCCAGAAAGCCCTCGCGAAGCGTGTCAGAATGACATGGGATTAAACCTTTTCCAAGTTCAAGAATACGGGTTCATAATCAGGTCTTCGTTTCCCTACAATTTTTTCGTTGAGCTGTCTTGCACTGTTTCCACTCGGGATCAATGTTATGGTTCGTTCTGACCTTGGTGGCATCAATTCGGCTTGAGTTTGATCGAATAGGCTTCAAGTTGGTAAAATAACCATTTTACCCCTTTGAGGATTGCCTTTAGTGCTGGCATGGCCTTCGGCTGACTTCCCAGGGTTGTCTCCGAGGTTTAGATCCCAGCTGATTCTGTTTTTCCTCAGGGTTGACTCTGAGGCTGACTTGGTCCTTCTAGGTTTGTCTATGGAGATGATATGAGGCTTCGGGATTGTCTCCGAAGTTGATTTGACCTCCCGGGTTGAGACATGTACTTGACCTGACTTCCCAATATGAGACCGGAGCTGACCTGTACTTCTCGGGATGAGACCGGGGCTGACCTGTGTCTCCCGGGATAAGACCGGGGCTGACCTGTACTTCCCGGAATGAGATCAGGGCTGACCTGTACTTTTCGGGATGAGACCGGGGCTGACCTGCACCTCCCGGGTTGAGACCGGGGCTGACCTGTACCTCCCGGGTTAAGACTGGGGTTGATCTGTACCTCCCGAGTTGAGACTGGGGCTGACCTGTGCCTCCCGGGTTGAGATCGGGTTTGACCTGTACCTCCCGGGTTGAGACCGGGGCTGACTTGTACTTCCCGGGTTGAGACTGGGGCTGACCTGTACTTCCCGGGTTAAGACCGGGGCTGGGTTGGCCTCTCGGTATTGAGACTGGAGTTGAGTTGACATCCCGGTATTGGGACCGGGGTTGACCTGTACCTCTCGGGTTGAGACCGGGGCTGAGTTGGCATCCCGGTATTGAGACCGGGGTTAAGTTGACATCCCGGTATTGAAACCGGGGTTGTCCTGTACCTCCCAGGTTGAGACCGGGGCTGAGTTGGCATCTCAGTATTAAGACCGGGGTTGAGTTGACATCTCGGTATTGAGACCGGGGTTGAGTTGACTATTTTTCCCACCTGCATGGTTAGTAACAGGAACACAAAATCTCGATCGTCTACAACAGAACTGAAGAAAATTCTGAGTGTCTACAACTGGTATGCTTGCTAGTAGGCTATGCTCTCTCAATCGTATGAGCAGGTGAGAAAGGAAGAAATAAAAGTGATTTGGTATGCTCTTTCAACCTTTTGCGATAAAAGAGACGAGAATAGTCGTTCGCAATTAGGATAATCACATATGTTTTTCCGTCCGTCCGCAGTTTAGTTCTACAGGCCGGTAAAATTATATTTTTACAGTTTGCAGTTTAATTCTACGTATTAGGGCACAAACCAAAAATGTTCAATTTAAACCTATAAATATTCCATTACGTCGTTTTTGCATATTCTTGTTGCATATTCATGTTACCTGGGCTAATGAGAAACATGCACACACTACAAAAAAATGATCTTTTGTGATGACTCAAATCCCTCATATAAATTCAAAAAATAATCACAAATGGTTTTTGTGATGCTTTAGTCGTCACCAATGTCATGCATCTTGAATACCTCCATCATGAAAGCCTTTGTGTGATTATTTTGACAATCACACAAACGCTTAATGATTTTGTGATTATTAATACACTCACATTAATACGTAATATATTGTGATTGTCAAAGCCATCACAAAAAAATACATGACTTTAGGAATCAAAGGTAAGAATGTGAATCTCTTTTTACGAATAATTTATTTCACTATATTAATTGTATCAAATGATACTCGTAGCATTTGAACCCTCTCCCCATTTACAAACTAAATAACAAGTATTACCACTATACCAAAACTCAAATCATGATTATAATTTTAAAACAAAATAGAAAAGTAAACATATGCGAGTTGACCTACTAAACAAAATTAGTTTCACATAAGATTTGGTAATTGCAATAACAATCACAAATACTCTATAATAATGGTAAAATTAGTCATCACTAAGAGCCATCATATATTTTATTATTTTGTGATGACTTGAAAATTCCATCGCAAAATATTTCTTTTTGAAATTGCAAATAAAAATAATCACAAAAATCTAACTTTTTTAAAGATTATTATGACATTCATAAAATATTATTTTGAATATTAAGGTCTTGACACTAGTACAAAAAAGCAAATAGATAACGCTTAAAAAACGTTATAATAGGCCCCCCAGAAACGTCATGCTTAGCAGTGTCATCTATTAAACACATTTACACAACGTTTTTAAAATATTGTCTATTGACACATTACACAACGTTTTTTTTAAAAAAAAACTTTGTGTATTTACACATTACACAATGTTTTTTTATAAAAAACTTTGTGTATTTACACATTACACAACGTTTTTAGAGTGTATTTGCACATTACACAATATTTTTTTCTAAAAAAACGTTGTCTATTTGTTTTTCATAATGTATTGGATGCGTGAAAACGTTGTAGATAGTATAATTCTACAACATTTCTGACTTAAAAACGTTGTAGTTGATGCATATATATAACGATTTCTTAAAAACGTTGTGTAGTTGGATAAGCAACAACTTCTCACAAACCAAAAAAGAAGAAGAAAATGGTCAATTTAATAAAACCGAAACATAAATGACAAAGGTAAAATGCTTTATTTCATTCTCATGAAAGTAAAAAGTTCAAAGCAACAATGCGATCATCATACAAAAGTCAAACTATGAGAAATTACAAGAGTCGTGACATGCAATTACACAGGTTGGCAGGGGCGGATCTATGCCTGGGGCAGGGGGGCACCTGCCCCCACTGAATTTTCTAGCTTCAAAATAGAGTAGCTTGTTGTAGCTTGTTGGCTGCTGCATTTGGATATCCTTCTTTTTTGTCCAGATCTGTTCGTCGGAGGTCCTGTATGGTTTGGATCGACCTTGTTGCCGATAAGCATGGTTTTCCGGCTGTTTATAGATATGCCATCCAATTATGTTTGTTCTGGATGCCTTTGTTTGAAATCACTTGAAAAGCAATTGGGCCCCTTAGTTTTCAATTCTAATTAGTTATGGGCTGCTACACATAGGTTTAAGCCGAATAGGCTTTTGGGTTGGTTTGCTTATATAAAAATTAGATTTTTAATATTTGTAATGCAATTCCGTGTGGCCTTATCCAAATTTTTGAATTTATCACATTTGTACTACATTGAATTTTTAATAAAAAAAATTGCTGATAAAAAAAAACCATTCTCGTATTTTCTTTATAAAAAAATTATAAATATATATATATAGCTACAATTTTTATTCTAAAGGAATTTTTTTTTTTGCGAATTTGACCCCCACTGAGCTGGGTCCGCCCCTGCAGGTTGGCAACCTTGCTTGTTAATCTTCATCCGTAGAAATCTTTTACTTCTTCCACTTGTATGCAGCTTCCAAAATCTTGAGATTAGGGAAGAGGTAGCCTATATACTCCTCGTACCTGGTCAGTGTATAAGGTTATCCAACTTGAGCATCAAACAGTACTGGGAAACGTACCGGGAAATTATTAGTATATGCTGACCACCACTCATGCATGAACATAAACACTGGCATCAAATAAGTGCATGCATTCTTCATGTCAATCAACATATACGTAGGCAGATACCATCTCCAACAAGTACCAGTACCCCATATGTCACAGAAAAATATGGAGATAAAAAATTTCAAGATAATCATCTTCAAGTAATATGCAGAGGAGCTAGCACATAAAGGAACTATTATATTTACAAACTCAACCTACACATACTATATAATGTTGTAAATACATTGCAGGAAGTTGTGCAGATAGTTCAAATTGGTGGTTCAGTAGGTTATATGAGATGAAATTTGGAAAACCGCTTACCACTTATCCCCAGACACAATTTCCATACTTGTAATGATTTCATAATCAATGCATGCTACTCACCTTCTTGGTCATTGTCTGCGCCTCCAAGCTGAGCTACTGCATTGACGAATTGGTGGTGAAGTTCTGGAGTCCATTTAAGCCTGGGTTTTGCATCAGTTGATAAAACCAAGCTCATATCATGATTTCGCTATATAAGTATTCTAGCATTTGCACCCCTTCTTGAAATGTAAGTCGTAAAGTATTTTCACTAGTAAAAAAAAGTATATAGATAACGTTTAAAAGACGTAATAGAAATAGATAACGTTTAAAAAACATTATAATAAACCCTCTAGAAACGTCGTAGTTAGCAGTGTCATCTATTAAACACAAATACAGTCACATTTTTAAAACGTTGTAGTTTAACACATTACACAACGTTTTTTTTCTTCTAAAAAACGTTGTGTATTTGCATATTACACAATGTTTTTATCCTTAAAAAAATTGTGTATTTGCTCATTATAATTTGTTTTTTAAAATGTATTTGGATATTACACGTTTTTTTCTTAAAAACGTGTATTTCTAAAAAATGCTTTTTTTAAATACATGCTTAATACAATTTATTCCCCAAGAGTTACATAAGATGAATTACTCATAATGCACAATTACTCATCAATCCTTTTCCATTATAGTAACTGGTTCAATTACACTTAAAGCTAAGAACAAAAATTATTACAAGGGTCGGAGTGACAGCATGAAAGCATTTAGTGCTTAACCTGCTGCACTGCTGACAGAACCTCCGCTCTAGACCCCCAATTATAACCTTTGCTCAATAGCTGTCAAAAAAAAAGCCATGTGCCTCTGCTTTATGTACTTCACACCTTTCACAATATTGTCCTCCTGTTTAAATAGCATTCAGGTTAACTTAATTCGCATATAATACCACAAAAAATCATCTCAAAAACTGTTTATTAGAATGTTTTTTTAATGGGCCGCCTTAAAATATGTTTTAAAGAACATAAATTACTGGCTTAAAGCAATTAATTGAAAAATGGCCTGCAGAATGCAGATACCTAATCTTAAACAAATGAAGTAATTAATATGAGCAAGGGGAACATAACCATGCACCAATTAATCAAGTATGATTAGAATGAACACTGAAAGATATCAAACAAAACTAATATTTTAAATCATAAATCCAACAATTATTTATAACAAATATCATATGTCGGCAGTTCACAGTTTACAAAAAGTTATATTATAGAGAAGTAACCCATAAAGACCTGAAATTGAATATACTGATCAAGTTCTTCTTTCTGTCGATCAAGTTCAGTGGCAAGGTTGCCACCAAGAGACAACATCATTGGTGGTTCAGCTGTCATACTTCCACTTGCAGAAGATAGTATTATTATGCTCCCTCCCAAAATAATTTACTAGATCAGCAGCACATCCAACAGGTACTGTCGCACAATTGCAAATATCAAATAGCAATCAAAGAACTAGAATGCAAACAAATAATGAACAAAGGAGACTGATAATATGGTTTTTGTTATATATAATAAAATCAATATTTTGGATAAAGTTGAAGAGCAGGTTCAGAGGAGGCTAAAGTGAAGTTTGAATTTTGTAATAGAAAAACACAAAAACAAGTGATAATAATCGGCAGAAGAAGCATAATTATAAAAATGGAAACTAAAAAAGTAAAACTCTATCACCCAGTATTGCTCCTAACAATTGATACTCTAGGACAACTTCATAATATACAGACCACATGGACAACATGGATTATTATCCCATTGTAAAATTTTATCTCCTTTCTTTTTCTCACCCCATATGAAGAAGGAGGAATCCAAAAGTGATCTGCTCCAACATAAACACCTTTCTGGTTTACCTCCCACTAACAGTTTCTGGATTTTCCGTTTCTGTTTGGTTGAGTGGAGGAGGGTCTACATGGGATGACACTGCAGTTTGCGGCCGTCTACTTTGCAAATTGTCATGAAGATTTGATGATGCTTGCCACCTTCTCCATCTCAAAACCTCGACAATAATAGGAACTTCCACTCATTGCAACACCAAATCCCGCAAATGTTGCTAGGAGAATTGACAGCTGGTTGCACATGAACCTATACACAACAGAGAAGGGGAAAATACCAAACCATTTATACTGTAATTATCTCTCAAGTTCAATTAAAAAAGTTGGATTTATAATAAGTTTGACATGCCTCAATCAGTATAGAAACATACAAGTCTATGAAATGGAACAAATTTACAGGTTTCAAGATTTATAAATATTTTTCGGAGGGAAGTTTGAAAATAAGCTGGAAAAACCATAATGTAGTAATCAAATTCCACCATGTTATGGTTCAAATTTATATTTCATACTAGCAAATTACAAAAGTCAAATATACGATGTAGTCAAATTCACATTCTATCCTGCCTGATTTTGTAAAAATAATATTTTTTATACTTTCTTCGGGTAATTGACAAGATACAGTTGTGAGCAGAGAAACCCTTACCAAGTTGAAGAAAAAATGTGCAAAGATAACCACGAATGCGAATTGAATTGATGCATAAAGCCAGACAAATTTTCTCTTCACTATAAACAAAATTTAGAGTACTCGGGTCAGTACTGGGGCAAAGAGAACAGTAGGTATCCTAGAATTAACTCAACAACTATATTCCAGCATTTAAATGGGATTGGACCCATTAACAAGTTCATTAATACGTTTCCATTGAATTATTTGTAGTTGTGTGTGTTTGTTGTGTGTTTTATGTACACTTTCAATGGATGATTTCTGTATCATATGTGGGATCAACTATCTAGTTACTCATTATATCCCAAAATTAAATAGAACCCTACATTGTTGACATCAACCCCATCAACGAGAAAACTTGACTTCTCATCGCTTGACAGGAACGCTTCGTTTATTTACTTCACAATTAACGGAAGCAGCTGCTGACTTTCACGACTCTGCAAATAAAGTTACAAACAGAATCCCCTAATTGTGCTTAGTTTTTGTAGATAAGAGAGCTTAAGAAAATTAAATTTAGGTTTAAGATATAGAGTCTACTGTTTATTTCTTCTTTTCGTGAGGGTTTTAGAGTCAAAAGGAAGCTGAGAAGCGAATTGATGACGAATGATAGAGAGAATAAATAAAGACATACCTTCACATATGCACCCAAATTCTCTGTCCTCTTTCACCTATTCATTGTTAATTTCTACAAACGTGACACCAAAATTAAGTGTAACAGTAAACACTATAATTAGAATGACCATGGACGTAATTAATTAACCGCACAGAAAGTACCTTCTCAATCTTCAAAGTCTTAGTTTTTTTTACGTCAACAAACTGGTACATGTCTTCCCGCCTATGATTCTCCACTGGGAGTTTCTCTCTGCACATTGTTCAGAACTCCATGAGATCAAATCTAGGCGGCCAATCCAATTCAGAGATAACATGGTACCTCACCTTTGACAAAGAATGACATTGTAATCAATATCAGCAATTACAATGGTCTCCTCCTGCCCTGAGGTTGCAATTGTTTCGCCGCCTTAGCTGCTCATTACCAAAGAAAAGAACCAAGAAATAAAAATTATTAATATCACTGATTTACTAGCTTTATTAGATATTAAAGTTGGTAGATAAAGTTTTGAATACCAACACCCCCAAAAACCATGTGCAAAAAAATTCAAAAAAGTAAACAGGAAATCATCCTATTGATAAGTTTCATGCTATAAAACTTGTATTGCAACACACATTTGAAAAGGGTTCAAGGCTAAAACTTTCAACACAACAACTTCATTACATTCACTAATATGCCTACTTGCCCTTCATTTTAACAAACTACAAAACCTTTCAATTTTTCACCAAATTTCAGTATGAAAAAAACTTACAAAATTTGGTCAATCAAACCACCCCAACTAATGCCCAGTCAATAGGAAGGAAACTAAAGAAATCAATACAGCAATTTCAAACCCAAATATCAAACCCAATATGAAATACAGGTAATTTCACATATACACCTAAATACTAAAAAATAACTGATAAGTTGGTTTGACTTGTTCTCGAACACCCCCTACAATAGTCAATCTAACAAGTATTGTAAATCTGAATCCAGATTAATCCATTTGCTAACTCCTTGATGACAAATACTAAATATGGAACCAATATGCAAACCTTAAAAAAGAAGGTTTCATAAGAAAAAGGCTGCTCCAAATCAAGCATGTGAAAGAATTCCATGATACATATGATGAGTATCCTCTACGTAGAAATGGCTACAGGATTCAATTTTCATTCACATGTTTGTACAAGTTGCCAGTCAATTTGGAGATAGTGACGCAAGGAGCGGTTGAATAATGTGCAAAAGAAAGGGATGGATTACCTTTCTGAATAGCCGAATAAAGTTTCAGTTGATTACATGGACCCATCGAGATAAAACAAGGGGGCACCTGAATGGCCTCCATTGGAGATGGCATCCAATGGTTAGTGGCTCTGCAACTTGGAGGAGTCCTCAGATTCAGGTAATGGACGGTGACCATACAAATCTAAAGGGCGTCCTCAGATAAACAGGGTATGTACTGCCGTATTGGGCAGAGGAAACCATAGACGATCCTACTGTCTCGCCCTAGCATTTTTATATCAGGCTTAAATCTGCCTTGTGACCCATTCAATTCAAGTCAACCTCCATTTCACCTCCTATTGCACCTGAAAAGAGAGAAAAGGTTACACTCACCAACTAATCAGAGAGAAAGAAAGGTTAATATCATGGCAGCATCCAAATACTGCAACAAACACAAATCACAAAGAAGACAATTTATTGACAAGTCAGAATTTAGGGCTTGTTAGAGGGAGGAGAGAAATAGAGGAAATCAGATCAAAATTAGGCTGCAAATGAGAGACGGGAGCACAATTGAGTTGGGAAAGAGAGAGAACAGCAAGATTTGGGAACAAAATTTTGTGGTCAGTGTTACCGCTGCCCAAAACTTTATCTCCGAAATTACTCTCAATCTCAGCCGGAAAAGGGTCTCTCGCCCCGAAATCACCCAAAAAGTCAGCGCAGGTGGCGAGCCTTTTCATTTTGGAGGTTCGGAATCCATCAACAGTCGGAAGAGATAGAAGGAGAGGAGTGAGAAATAGATTTTTGTGTGTTGGGTTTAGAGAAAGAGTAGGAGAGAAGCCTGGACGGGCGGCACTGGTAGCAGCCATGAGAGTCCTCCGTGTTTTTTTAATGGTGGTATACAAATCAAACCCTCCGCGTTTTTTTTAATACACAACGTTTCTTTAAAAAACGTTGTAATTTTAAAACAAAAAAATATCCCCTATAAATCTACAACGTTTTTTCATATTTAATTACAACATATTGTCAAAAAACGTTGTGTAAAAAAATACCACAACGTTTTTTATAAAAACGTTATTTAAGTGTCATCTTTTTACTGTTTTGTAGTAGTGTTCCCAAGTACTGCATAATATCAAACAATCCAAATCAGCAAAAAGCAACTGTGAACTAAAATAAGAGCATGTGTCCATTATGCTTATTTGATTAAAAATAACTAGAGCTAGAACTAACCAATTGTTGTTGAAGTTTGCAGTCAGTGGATAAAGAAGAAAAGTGAATGAAGAAAATATTAACAATAATATCTATTGCTTCTTTCTCCCCTGTTTTGTGATAGACAAGCAAACAAGCCTCTAACAAAATATTCATAGTGGTTTGGAATTGTAATATGTACCTAACTGTCTTAAATATCTTAATCTAGTGATCAATATATAAAAACTAAGGCTAAAAGACAAACTAAAAAAAGAATTTTCATATGCTGTATCAATAGAAACAGAATAAGTTCCTCTATATTTTACACAAAATAATGCTGTATCAATAGAAACAGAATAAGCTCACAATAATGAGAAATCATTTCAGGTATTTTCACACTTTCTGCCGCTCATAAAGCTTAAGACACTATGTTTCTGAAGAAGGAAAATCAGCAGTAACTAATGGCATTGCATGTCAAAAGCCAAAAAGAAGAAGTTGACGCTTGTAACTAGAAGGACAAATGATTATTTGAAAGCCTACCAAGTGATGAGTGGACAAAAGTACATTTCTACCCAAAGTAGAGCATATTGATACCATGAAGCCATTCATGAGCAGACTAAAATGGTTCTAATGCAACAAAGGAGGCAAACGAGGTTCTGGAAATTGAGTTAAATGACAAGCACTATACCAAACACGCGTAATAATAATCATATCAGGCAATCTAAGGATCAAATCTTTCATTGCAGAATTATACAGAGGACAACTATAAACTAAACAGGTGATATGGTATTGTAATAACCCATTGATATACCTTAAGATAAATTATACATAATATTCTCCAAAGACACAAGGTCTAAATACTTGGCTTTTACTCATTCTACTAAAAGAAAGTCATTCTTGGTGGTATTGTCATACATTCTTTACTGGAAATATCTTATCTTTAAAGTGATGCAATAAACTACACTACATGTAGCATGGAACAGACAACTGAAAAGAAAAGGATAGACGGAATATTTTTCAAACCTGCTTGATTTGACATCAGATCCTGTATCATTTAATTTCCTCTCTGCTGCCATAAGTGCTGCCATTGTTTTATCAGACACTTGAAGCCTTTGATCTACAGACTTCACCTTCTCATTCACCACTGAGATCCCAACAGTTAATTTCAGAATATATATTGCAAGGGAATCTAGCAGCAGTTTACCATCAACATAAAGGCCAGAGAAAGCAGAAGCTAAGATTGGTATCAAAAGCAGATGCTAAGCTGGCAGTGTAGATACATCTGCTCAGCCGCCCGAGACCATCTTTCAAAACATAATTCAGGGCAGCAACAGATGGAAGCGAACGTGAGTACCCAATTCCAATCGCCCTGAATATCGCCTAATATTAACCCATCCACAAATATTAAGACAATAATCATAAGATAAAAGCTAGAATGTTTTTCTCAAAGTCAAGGTTGCATCATCCGCACAAATATCAAATGTAAAGATTAAATAGTTAACTGCAACACTTGCAGTAAAATTGTTAACTAGATATAAGTCTTTAAGCATACCTTCACCAGCATTTGCTGCTACATCTGTGTTTGACAACTCATTGGATTGAATTGAATCCTCAATCTGCAATATGTCGTTCTATTTGTACAAATCTCTCAAGAATTTCAGGTGTGCTTATGAAGCGAACAAGTCTGCCACAGAAACAAAATTGGAAGTAACAAAATTGATTGAAGTTAAAACTGAGCCTATTACTAGTGAATCCACCTTTCTATTGCAAATTCAGGTTCTAATTCTTCAGACGCAATTAGAAGATAAATCTTTAATATAGAGCAGAATTCTGAGCCAATTAGTATAGTACTTCCGTCCTTGAAAGGAGCACCATTTGTAAATAACAAAGAAAATGTTTTTCATTAAAAAGGAAGTATTTGTTTGAACAACTTCATGACCAGAAGATTTTTGACACCATAATGAGTTAAAGAATAGGTAAGCCAATGATAAAGGATGAAATATGTTATATTTTTATCCATTAATACTTATTCTTTTATAATTATTTGGTACCTAAATATATTCATTATATTTATATTTGTTATTTTAGGTACAATTGAGCTAAGGGAGAAAATGGATGAAAAAGGAATAAGTTGTGGGTTTTTAAGATCCAATTCGGAAATTGCATGCATGCAAATGGGTTTGAATTTAATTAAAATGGAGCATCTCATGGATTTGGCAAATTTTGTACATGGGCCCACGGTTTGGTTCTTTAATTATCAAGCAAAGCAATTAGCATGTTCACGTTACTAGCATGCAGAGGAGAGAGCATAAGCAAGTAATCCAATTACATGTCCAATTAATAAAATACGTGGGCCACGCATGCAAAGGGAATGGAGCCAACAATTTAAAGAATCCCACGAATCAGCAAGCTTGCAAAAGATACAATCAGCATTATATAAACCATGCAAGTGGGCCGGGGAAAGTGAATGGTGGGCCCCGAAACATGCAGCCCACGAATTGGAGTTCTCCTCGGTTGCAACAAGAAATAAAAGGAGCTGGACAGTATCAATTGCCGCCCCAGCGGCTTGAATAGCAGTCATCAACCCGCCCCAGCGGGGAGGCGGGACTAGCAACATGAAGTCCTTTTGTGACTCGGACGTGGATGCAAGTTAGGGCATATTGAGAGGCTAGGTTTCTTTGTTATAAAAAGAGACTTGAGCAATCATATCTAGGATCATCTATTCAATAAAATCATTCTCTCTATAATTCTTGGTTTTTCTATGACTATGGATAGCTAATTTATTGTTCTTGGATTAAGGAGACGGAAGCCTTGGATTAAATACACTGTGAGATCTAATTGATTTTAATTGTTCAATTATTATTTTGAGTATTGATTATTTTTCTGTGCTTGAATTATATGATTGATTTGTTTAATTGCTAGGATGCATACTAGTTTATTATTCATTGAAATCTACGGCTAAATTAGATATCGAATCCGTAATTGTTTGGTCACTCTAATTTGCGAAGCAACTAAGATTAATAATTGACTGCAGATCACGATATTATTATATCTTAGGAAGAATATTTAACTAAATTAAATGCAACCGCTTGTGCTTG
Source organism: Panax stipuleanatus (assembly GCA_020205555.1). Classification (NCBI taxonomy): domain Eukaryota; kingdom Viridiplantae; phylum Streptophyta; class Magnoliopsida; order Apiales; family Araliaceae; genus Panax; species Panax stipuleanatus. The sequence continues at coordinate 76,803,294 of CM035125.1, forward strand.
TGTTGTTTAGCTTCATCGATTTTTCTAATTCTTAAAGCTTCTACTAGATTAAACTTTTAGCGCTTGTCTGAGGTTGTTTAGTAGTTAGGGTTATTTAGATCGCTGATTTCTATCTAACTAAAAATAAGGAAAGACACGGAATAATTCTGATTGGTGAATTAATTCTAACGATGAATATTCAAAGTATTGATTGTGTATGCTTGAGTCAATGATCAGTGTATGTTTCTAAGGTGGAAGTTGACTTAACCCAAGGTTTGTTCTCTTGATTTAATTTGTTACAGTATTTTACACTTTAGATTATTTTAATTAATAATATTCAAAAAACCCCTCTTTTGGAATACAAAGTATATAAAAATAGATTAATCAGTCTCTGTGGGATCGACTCTTACTTGCACTACTATATAATTATTTTTCGCAGTAAGGTTTATTTTTGATTGTCTGCGACAGCACACCAATTTTGGTGCCGTTGCCGGAGACTGATTTTAGTCTATATTTATTTTTGTAAACCTTATTTTATTTTTGTTTTTATATTTTTTTTTAGATAATTTGAATTTCCTTGATTGTTTATGCCCGAAACTCGATCTAATAATCAAGGTGATTTAAAGTTTGATCCAGAGATAGAAAGAACTTGTCGCAGATTAAGAAAGGAAGCTCGGGAAATTCGTGAAGAAAAGGAAGCCATGGCAGCAAATCGAACACTAAAAGAGCTTTCGGCTCCTGATTTGAACCAACAACCCTTATGCATAACTTTTCCTAATCTTGATACTAACACTCATTTTGAATTGAAATCTGGACTGATACATCTTCTACCTTCTTTTCATGGTTTGGCAGGTGAAGATCCTCACAAACACTTGAAGGAATTCCATATGGTATGCACAAGTATGAAATCTACCGGAGTAACCGAATAACAGATCAAGCTAAGAGCCTTCCCATTTTCTCTGAAAGATTCAGCTAAGGATTGGCTTTACTATCTACCCTCCGGAAGTATCACCACATGGGAAGAGATTAAAAGACTATTCTTAGAGAAATATTTTCCAGCTTCAAGGGCAGCCAATATTCGGAAGTCAATTTGTGGTGTGAGGCAGAACAACGGAGAATCCCTACATGAGTATTGGGAACGCTTCAAGAGACTGTGTGCTAGTTGCCCTCATCATCAAATCAGTGATCAGCTGCTCATCCAATATTTCTATGAAGGCCTCAGTTGTACAGACAGAAGCATGATTGACGCTGCTAGTGGCGGAGCGTTGGTGGATAAGACTCCCGAGGCTGCAAGAAACTTAATTGCAAATATGGCAGCCAACTCTCAACAATTTGGCACTAGACTGGATTCTCCACCGAGGAATGCTAGTGAGGTACAAATTTCTTCTATTGAATAACAAATTGCGAGTTTAACTGCTCTTGTTCGTCAAATGGGTGCAGGTAACACACAGCAGGTAAAAGCTTGCGGAATTTGTGTGGTAGTAGGACATCCGACAGATGCATGTCCAACCCTTCAAGAGGAATCCGTTGAACATGCAAATGTAGCAGGAGGATTTCTTGGCCAACCACAAAGGAATCATGATCCCTACTCGAATACATATAATCCAGGATGGAGGGATCATCCTAACTTTAGCTACGGAAATCCACAAGCAACTCAACCCGCACCTCAAACTTTTCCAAATCAGCAGCAGTACAAACCATCGTATCTCAATAGACAACAACAGGGCCAATCTTCTAACCCTAGCACGTCTTTAGAAGATATTGTTAAAACACTTGCCACTAACACTTTAAATTTTCAACAGGAAACGAGGGCAAGTATTTAGAATTTAGGTACACAAGTGGGACAAATGGCAACTGCAATTAGTCGATTGGAAGCGCAAAACTCTGAAAAATTACCCTCTCAAACAGTGGTGAATCCAAAAGAAAATGTAAGTGCAATCACTTTAAGGAATGGTAAAGAGAGCAATTCCAGAGAAGACAGTGCCTCCACCACAAAATCAAGACAATGCAGACAAGGAAAAAGAAGAAGCAGACAGCAGTGTTCTGAATGACAAGGATGAACCAAAGCGTAAATTTCCTCCTCTCTCTGAATATAAAACGGTACCTCCTTTCCCTCTTGCTTTAACAGAAAATAGAAAATACGAGAAAAATTCAGATTTGTATGAAACTTTTCGTAAATGCGAGGTAAATATTCCATTGTTAGATGCTATCAAACAAGTACCTCGTTATGCTAAATTTTTGAAAGAATTGTGTACACATAAGAGAAAACAGGAAATGAAAAAATATGAAAAGGTGAGGGTAGGAGAAAATGTTTCCGCAGTCATTCAAAGAAAGCTACCTACTAAGTGCCCAGATCCGGGTATGTTCACTATTCCGTGCACGATAGGTAGCGCTAAAATTGAAAAAGCCATGTTAGACTTAGGAGCCTCGATAAATGTTATGCCATATTCTATATATGCTAATCTATCACTTGAACCTTTGAATAAAACTGGTATTGTAATACAGCTGGCTGACAGATCTAATGTTTATCCCAAAGGTGTAGTTGAGAATGTCCTTGTGCAAGTCAATAATTTGATCTTTCCTACTGATTTTTATGTGCTTGATATGGAAAACGGTGACCAAAATGCTCCTATTTTGTTAGGAAGACCATTTTTAAAGACATCAAAGACTAAAATAGATGTTCATAGTGGTACACTTTCAATGAAATTTGATGGCGAAAGTGTTAAATTTAATATTTATGATGCCATGCAATACCCCACTGATGATAAATCTGTTTATTCAATTGATGTGATTGACTCTTTAGTACAGGAAATCGGTGAACTTGATGGTAAGGATAAATTGGAAAGTGCAAATTTGACATTAAGCACCGATTTGCAAGCAACTGTAACAACTCTGCATGACGATCCGAAATCAGGTAACAACTTTTATGCTAAATTGCCAAATTCTAACGAGAAGTGTTTACCCTTTGTTTTGCAGGCACCAATTCCTAATTTGATTCCTCTTCCTAGTCGACTGCATATCTCTATGAGGGTTTTCGCGAGAAGAAAATGGAGAAGGTGGATCTTAAAGGATCCGGTCTACAAGAGTTCACTCAAAGGAAATGTTGGGTCAAGCCAACGACCATAAACAAAGGCGCTGCATGGGAGGCAACCCATAGGGGAGTATCTCTTTAATTTTCTTTGCATTTTAGTTTTACATTGGGGACAATGTAAGTTTTAAGTGTGGGGGGAAGAATTTAGATATTTTTCAAATTTTTTAATTTTTATTTTTATTTTTTATTTTTATTATTATTTTGAATTTTGTGGGTATATTCACTGCAAACCCTCACGAGACACAACTCGTCCACTTGGGCTAACCTTGGGGTTTAAAGGCTTGTTGCACATGCTAAGTGCAATCGTGTTTCCTACGAAAATGGAGTAGTTTTAGGATTTGTCACTTGAGAAATAAGTTAATTTGGACTTTGATTTTTGACCAATGATAGAATTTTGATTTCTTTGTGATAACTTCTGGGAGGACTGATAGACGTTGGGTAATCTAAATTCAAGTTTTCTTTATTGATCATTACTTTATTTGAGACCCTTCACTATTAAGCACATATCCATTTGTTCGACCTAGTTTTGACTTGGAAAAAAATTTATCTAGTTGAATGTCTAGGGAAGAAGCTTTGAACTCTCTCAATTGTTTGATCACCACTTGAAATTGATATGAGGTATTATTTAAGAAAAGGGAAATGATTTAGGCAAAGTTGTAAGCTTGAAAAAAAAAAAGCAATCAAGAAATGATTCATGTGGTGGGATGAGATGGAGCGTCAAACGCACTCACTCATAAACACGTGACATGCGAGACGGAGCGTAAAACGCACTCGCTGGTAAGATGGAACATAAAATACACTTACCGAAGAAAAAGAAAAATATATAAAAAGAAAGAAAAGCCTTTTGATCCTTTGATGTTATCTACTGATGTTAACCGAAAATTGGTGGGAGAACAAGTGGTTGAGTTTATCTTTCTCCTTTAAGGCTTCGATTTTATAAATTTTTCTATGGTTTGATTGATTTGATACATGTGAATTCACACACGCACAATGGGTTGAGAATAAAGTAAAATTGATAAGTAAAGTTGGGTTTGAGATGATACATTATTTTGAAGTTTCTCAGAATTATTGTTTTGAATCTTTGAGGTCAATGTTGAAGTTCATGTTAACTCGTGGCTCAAGTTTGGCATATATAGTTGGTTAAATTTTGGGTTATAGTTTGTTTTTGTTTTGCCCGAGGACGAGCAAAAGATAAGTGTGGGGGAATTTGATAAGGATGAAATATGTTATATTTTTATCCCTTAATACTTATTCTTTTATAATTATTTGGTACCTAAATATATTCATTATATTTATATTTGTTATTTTAGGTACAATTGAGCTAAGGGAGAAAATGGATGAAAAAGGAATAAGTTGTGGGTTTTTAAGATCCAATTCGGAAATTGCATGCATGCAAATGGGTTTGAATTTAATTAAAATGGAGCATCTCATGGATTTGGCAAATTTTGTACATGGGCCCACGGTTTGGTTCTTTAATTATCAAGCAAAGCAATTAGCATGTTCACGTTACTAGCATGCAGAGGAGAGAGCATAAGCAAGTAATCCAATTACATGTCCAATTAATAAAATACGTGGGCCACGCATGCAAAGGGAATGGAGCCAACAATTTAAAGAATCCCACGAATCAGCAAGCTTGCAAAAGATACAATCAGCATTATATAAACCATGCAAGTGGGCCGGGGAAAGTGAATGGTGGGCCCCGAAACATGCAGCCCACGAATTGGAGTTCTCCACGGTTGCAACAAGAAATAAAAGGAGCTGGACAGTATCAATTGCCGCCCCAGCGGCTTGAATAGCAGTCATCAACCCGCCCCAGCGGGGAGGCGGGACTAGCAACATGAAGTCCTTTTGTGACTCGGACGTGGATGCAAGTTAGGGCATATTGAGAGGCTAGGTTTCTTTGTTATAAAAAGAGACTTGAGCAATCATATCTAGGATCATCTATTCAATAAAATCATTCTCTCTATAATTCTTGGTTTTTCTATGACTATGGATAGCTAATTTATTGTTCTTGGATTAAGGAGACGGAAGCCTTGGATTAAATACACTGTGAGATCTAATTGATTTTAATTGTTCAATTATTATTTTGAGTATTGATTATTTTTCTGTGCTTGAATTATATGATTGATTTGTTTAATTGCTAGGATGCATACTAGTTTATTATTCATTGAAATCTACGGCTAAATTAGATATCGAATCCGTAATTGTTTGGTCACTCTAATTTGCGAAGCAACTAAGATTAATAATTGACTGCAGATCACGATATTATTATATCTTAGGAAGAATATTTAACTAAATTAAATGCAACCGCTTGTGCTTGTGTTGTTTAGCTTCATCGATTTTTCTAATTCTTAAAGCTTCTACTAGATTAAACTTTTAGCGCTTGTCTGAGGTTGTTTAGTAGTTAGGGTTATTTAGATCGCTGGTTTCTATCTAACTAAAAATAAGGAAAGACACGGAATAATTCTGATTGGTGAATTAATTCTAACGATGAATATTCAAAGTATTGATTGTGTATGCTTGAGTCAATGATCAGTGTATGTTTCTAAGGTGGAAGTTGACTTAACCCAAGGTTTGTTCTCTTGATTTAATTTGTTACAGTATTTTACACTTTAGATTATTTTAATTAATAATATTCAAAAAACCCCTCTTTTGGAATACAAAATATATAAAAATAGATTAATCAGTCTCTGTGGGATCGACTCTTACTTGCACTACTATATAATTATTTTTTGCAGTAAGGTTTATTTTTGGTTGTCTGCGACAGCACACCAGCAAAACATCTGGAAATTTTAGAAGAATTATTCAGTACCATTTTCAGAAGGTGGAGAAATCTATAGTTGTACGAGTCTTATTTTCAAGTTCATAATATCAAGAAACCATATTACGGGTGTTCTGAGCTGGAATAGTAATAAATACTAAAAAGCTATAAGATTGAGAAATGGCAATAATACCAAAAAAACTGTCAATTATTATTATTACTATTATTATTTATTTTTAAAAAGAAGAAGAAGAAGAAGAAGAATATGGTAAATGAATTGACTTTTTCACCAAAATAAATAAGTGTGGATTACTGGTTAAAGAGTATAAAATAAACAATAACATGGATTGGACAAAAAAAAATCGACTAAAAAGGCAGTCTAAGAAATTAAATAGCTAATTGCTCACCATACCCAATTTAACAAGCCCTTCTAAGGGCATAATAGATTAGGTTCTATATTAATTCTCTGCAAATGTCTAAATTATCCAATTTACTTTTCACTTTCCTTAAACCCTATCACATTAACTTACATAATGAAAAAAAAAAAAAAAAATTTAAAAAAAATCCATTTCAACATCATTACTGATTCTACATTAATCAATGCAACAAAAACACTTAATCAAAATCCAGACTACAACTTTATCCAATCAAAGCTCAATTAACAGTCAACTTACCAAATATAAGCAGTAAAACAGTAGCAAAATCAAGGTCAAACAGCAAAAAAATGAAGGGAAAAAAAGCCTTTCCTAACCTCAAGGAACAGAGTTTCCTGCTCAAGCCGCTTTACTTCAGCCGTAATCCGATGTTTCCCCCACGTATCGCGGCTGCCACCAAGGATCGCGTCTGCTCCGAATCCGATGCTTCCCCTCGTAATCTCGTAATTTCATTTCTAGAATTTGCCAAGAAAGTAAGTAGTTCTTTTTAATCAAAAAACATGAGACTTTGCAACAATAACAAAAAAAATGAATGATGTAGTAAAAGTTGAAGAAAATAAAAAAATCAAGAAACAAATAACAGAAGGTCTGTTGAGAATTGTTGTCCTAGACCGAGCTTTGCCTTCAAGTGATACCTGAAAGACACAGAGACAATGTGTAATCGATCTCTCTGAGCTTAAAAAAAATTAAGTGAAGGTACCGGAGAAAAATCACAAATAAGGACAGGACCAAAGGAAGAGTTACCTCTGTTTTGATGGAGGCAGATCTGAGTGGATCTAACTGGAATCCGTTAGATCCATCGGCGCCAGAACAAAGCCCCACCTCGCCACCGCTTTCTGTTGCCTGTTTCCCCCCCGGAAAAATAGTGAAAAATGAAAGGGGGATGCGATGAGCGAAGATGAGTGAAAAATAGTTAGGTTAGGGATGACCGAGGAAGATGAGTTTGGGGAGAAGAGAGAGCGTTCTATTTTGCCGAGAGAGAGCTCGTCGACCTTCTTTGTTTTTTTAAAGGGTCCTACATATGCTAAGCACACAATTCAAGGGAATATTTTCTTAAATTGTGTGCATATTCTCTTAATTTCTGTATTTACATTAAATTCAAGAGAATAAATACACAATTCAAAGAGATATTCTCTTAAACTGTGTACTTAACATGTGCCTTTAGGGCACATGTTAAGAAATTCTTTTTTTAAAAGCCTCCTCAAAACCTCCGCGTTTTTTCAACGTCACGTATACAACATATAATCAACCCACAATATTTTTACATATTTAACTACAATATTTTGTTACAAAACGTCAGGTAAAAAAATATCACAACGTTTTTCTTAAAAATGTTATATTTTTTTATTATTTTATAGTAGTGTGAGAAATAAACATCTTCAAAAATTAAAGTCTCGATGTTTATGAGTCGCACTAGATAATCTTTAAAAAGATTAATAAAAGGGAAAGATTGTAGTAAAATTTTAAAAAACAAACATCTTTAAAAATTAAAGTCTTGTTCTTTGCGAATCACACCAGATATTAGATAATCTGTAAAAAGATGGATAAAAAAGGAATTGACGGATAATAATCTCTAAAAAGATGGATAAAAAGAAATTGAGGGGTAATAAAGTTCTGAAAAACAAACATCTTCAAAAATTAATGCCTTGATGTTTGTGAGTCACACTAGATAATCAATAACCCTTTGTCCGATTCATATGAAAACACCAAGTGCAAGGTTCCGAATTCGTGAATTTACAACAGTTTTAAGTTAATTTTCAAGAATATTGTTGCTAAACTTTCAAAAAGTTTGTTTGAGATGTCATAAACCACATGCACACAAACGTTTATTGTTCAACTGAGTACTTCCACTCGTCTCCTACTCTCCTATATGAACACGAAATTGATAGAAAAATTTAACGGTTGATTGAAAGGTGAAACTGCCCTTTAGTTTTGTAAGCTCACTTGGTCAGCTTTATTCACCTTAAAAGTGAGCTTTTGGGTGGACTAAAAACACTTGTAATTTAAATATGAAACTGTTGTGGTGTTTGATAACTTTCTGAAAGTATTTTTAAAGAGCCGAGATTTGAGTTCAAAAGCACTTGTAGCTGAAATAGAAAATTTGTACTTTTGACTCTAACATTTTGACAAATGTAAATGTAGAAAATTATATTAGCAAAAAAAAAATACAAAATTATACTTAAATAGCTAACAAAAAAATAAAATCTCAGACCACACACTCGCATTAAAATTGTAATTAACACCTTTAAAAACATTTCTATAATTATGTAATCAAATATTATTTTGAATTTTTTTATAAAAACACTTTTGTCAAAAACGCTAAATCTAAAAGTGCTTCAACTTACCACAACTCCGCCAAACGAGCACTAACAATGTGAGCTTGTTATTGTTGGGCACATGCTTTTGCAATTTACATGACTTCTTAAAGCTCATAAGTTCTTCTTCACCTTCTTTTTCAAACAAAACCCTAGAATTCTTTCAACTCTCTTTTATCGATGAAAAAGAAAATAGAGTTTTTAGCTTCATCGCGAAATGGAGTTCTTCTCCTTTTTGCGTTTCTTCTTCGTTGCATGGCAGAAAATAGAGATATATATTTGGTTCTAGTGGAAGGTGATCCGGTTGCATTTCATTTAGGTACTACTAAGGCTATTCAACAAGGAAAAAACCTTGATCCGTATAGGTAAGAGACTCGTACGAATACTTGAAAAGGATAATAATACTGGAGGTCTTAGATTGTTTGTTTCAAATAAATTTTCAAATTATGTGGTATCACATCTGGTGCGTTTCGAGGTTAAGTGCATTTCTTGTAATTGACTATGACATAAAGTACGTTTTGTCTAATTCAATATCACATTATTTGAGATATACTTATTTGAAATAAAAGAGTTAATACATTGAGCATTACTCAATTGAAAAACTCTTCATATACCGAGTTGGCTATACCAGATTACACAGATAATAAATGCCCTCAAAATGATCGATATTTACGAGCTGTCTTCTGTGTTTAATCGGATATATGAGGACTGGTATATATAGCATGGCTCTAAAATAATACTTTCTCTATTATACAAAAAAAAAGATTATTTACAAAATTTAAGGATAATGTTTTTATTTCATGTTTATTCTTGAATTTATTGAGTTCAATAGAGATGAGATGATAATGCAATCGAGATAATAAACTTGAGGAAAATTTGTTATTTTATACTACTATAACAAAAAATTTAAAAAAATAGAAAAAGGAAAAAAAGACACTTGCGATTTTTATTTGATTTTTTGATTTTAATTACTTAATGAGATTCTTTTTGTGGGAGTAATAGTTTTCTCTTCAGTTAGTTTGCTGATTGATTCATCTTTTTGTAATATATATATATATATATATATATATAGTGAAGTTTCAAAGGCTCATGCTAAGCACTTGGTGAAAACTCATGATCAACTTCTACAAAGTACTCTAGATACTGGGGGTTACAACAAGCTTTACAGTTTCAAACACATTGTTAATGGATTTGCAGTCCACACTACACCTTCTCAGGTCCTCTCTCCATCTAAAAGTGTGTCTATGATAAACCTTACCATGCAAAAAAGAATAAAGTCAGAAGTCAAATGAGAATCTATTTTCTAGACAAAGTATTTATCATTCCAAAACTTAAGTTTTATATTTGGATTACTAATTATCTACCCTGACATTAGTTCTATTGTGCTTGTCATTTAAAAGTCATACCAAGGATTATAAATGACTTGCTTATATTATTTAGTTTTCGGTCAAAATCCATCTATTTTGGGACAGAACTTTGACAAAAAAAATTGTCAAATTTTCTGTCCGTTTATTTTCTTTTGTTCTTTAGAAACTGAGTAATAAAAGTGCTAGACAGAAAATCTAAGTTTTCCATAATTTTCTTTTCTTTTTCCGTCTATTTAAAAACTCTGAAACACAGCCTAACGGCTAACTAGGGTTAAAATGGTTCAAAATTTCAGGCCAAAAAGTTGAAAAAAGCTAATGGAGTGAAGTTGGTGGAGAGAGATAGGGGAGCCAAACTAATGACAAGTTACACCCCTCAGTTTTTAGAGATACCCCAAGGAGTTTGGACACAAGAAGGAGGAGAGACAAATGAAGGTGAAGGTATTGTTATTGGTTTTATCGACACCGGGATTAATCCATTTCATCCCAGCTTTGCTTATGATCCATTCGATCCTTTCACGTCGAATATTTCTCATTTTTCTGGTGCTTGTGAGGGTGGTCCTCAGTTCCCTACAAGTTCATGCAATGGGAAGATAGTTTCTGCTAGGTATTTCTCAGTTGGAGCTCAAGCAGATCCTAGTTTCAATGCCTCTGTTGATTTGCTCTCACCATTTGACGCTGTTGGACATGGAAGGTAATTTATGTTGTTTGTGTGGGTCTTACTAGGAATGACCCAAAGTTTGAGTGCGCTCAAACATTAGGTCCATTTCGTAGACGAATTTGGATTCTAGACAGTTGGTTTTTGGCCGTCCATTTGGACAGTCCTATAGAAAATAGTTGTTTTGGTATAACTAGAGAATTATATTTCGGTAACCTTTATTATATGTATTATAGTACAATTACAACTCTCTAGCTATATAAATGTAACTCACTCCTGTAGGACTGACTGTCCAAAACCAATTGCTTGGAATCAGGATTCCATTCAGACCTTTTGTTAGTATGTGTCTGCTTAACTCGCCATTTTACGCTAGCTCAATAAAGTCGTGTATGATGGTTTTGAATTGTAACTAGATAAAAACTATTTAGTTTATTTAGTCAAAGTATACTAGACAACTTTTCTCTATTGACCTAATAATTTTCAATGATTTTAATGCGAGGCCTAAAAATATAAATATAGTATACTCATTTAATGTGGACCCCAAGAAATAACAAGAGAACTGATACTCTGCATTTTAATAAAACTTGTCAATTTTAACTTACTAAATGTAAATAAATATATTGACATATGCAATAAAAGTGAGTTTAATTACATTTACTATTGGCAAACTTGGGACACTAGGCTGCATTTTCAGTCTACTTTTATAAAGGGCACTCTCATTTTAGCGACACGAAAAAAGGGAAATGAGACTTATTTTGGAGAGTATTTTTGCTTTGTTACATGTGATTGTTTCATCTGTCACCTTGAGAAGTAAACTTAGGTATGCTATTTTGCAGTCATGTGGCGTCAATTGCAGCTGGAAATTTTGGAGTTCCAATAGTTGTGAATGGCTTTAACTATGGGAGAGCCAGCGGGATGGCGCCACGTGCACGGTACAAGTTTGCTTATGTTAGCGGATTTTATAGACAACAAAACAAGTACTGCCTCCGTTCCTTTTATCTGTCTTTTTAGAGTGAAATTTCTTTCTTTTTATCACTGGTTTGTAGATGTGAGGAAGTATTAGTGAGTTAGTTTCTCATATTATCTTTATATTAAATATTTATATGTTTCTCTGTTATCTTGTTCAAAAAATTTAAAAAAGGAATAGTGAGAGTTTATATCGAATTTGATCCATCAAACAAAGTATTAATTATATTTTTTAATATTTGTGTTTTCTCTTAAAACATCAATCAAAAGACGGAGGCAGTAGATAGAATATAACATATATAAATTTGATGCATTTGTCTCTTATATTCTTCACAACAGAATTGCTGTTTACAAGGCTATATATCCAAGCTTGGGAACTATAACAGATGTGGTAGCTGCAATTGATCAAGTAAACAGTTTATACTTTAAAACAATCAGCTGATTAGATAATTTTTATATGAAATTTGTTGAAAAAAAACAAAAACAAAATAAGAAAACGAAAATAATAATGATATGCTATCAATAAGTGCAGGCAACAATGGATGGAGTTGACATCTTAACACTATCTATCGGACCAGATGAACCACCAGAAGATACACTTACTTTCTTAAGCATGTTTGACATTTTCATGTTATCTGCACGAAAGGCTGGAGTTTTTGTGGCTCAAGCTGCTGGAAATCATGGTCCAGGTCCTTACACCGTCGTTTCATATAGCCCTTGGGCTGTGGGCGTAGCTGCTTGTGGCACAGATAGACTCTACTCCAGTACCCTGATTCTTGGAAACGGTCAGCAAATTGGCGGTGTGGGATTATCAGGTAACTTGAATGTGGGAGCTAATAATTTCAGCGCAACTATACAATACCTGATGCACACGGTACAACTATATAATGTAGCATTTGCATTGAAAAGGTAATATCCGAGTCACATATATCATTTCCCTTTAATTTGATCATAAGCAAGTTTATTGTTCGGTTACCAACGTATGCAGTAGCAGTGATTCGTGCATTTGGAGGTTCAAACACATCACACCAGTGTGTTGCATTTGAACCTCAAACACTGCGTTATGAGTTAAATACGTTATGTCTAAATAAAGTTACTTGTAGATAAAACTAGATTATCGAATGCATTTGGAACTCCAAATGTTTATTTGTACATCTTAAAATCCATGCCAAAGTTGAATTTATATATATATTTTATTTTATTTTGCATATAGGACCAATCTTCGGACGTGAATTTTTACAATATAAGTTGGTGTTGGCTAAAGATGCAGTTAAGGCAAACGGGACATTCCCTAAGACTTCAGAGTACATAGATGAATGCCAATATCCTGAGGCATTAGACCCTTTTGTTGTTCAAGGAAGTGTTGTTATCTGCACATTTGCTGCAGGCTTTTACAACGGAACTTCATCACTCATTGCCATTATTGAGACAGCAAGGACCTTAGGATTCATGGGATTCGTTTTTATCGCAAACTCGACTTTTGGTGATTTTGTAGCAGAACCCATTCCCTTTACGATTCCCGGCATAATGATCCCAAAAGTTAGTGATGCTCAGGTGAGCGCATAGTTTTTCTTTAAACACCAACTTAAAACTAAATAAAAATTATTTTTGATTAATACTAGGTAAATAGACAAAAATTGTCTAGAATATCTAAACAAAACATCGATAGGTTGTATTGTACAACTCATCAATGCTTTGTACGGGTAAGCTAGATAGTTTTTGTCTTGTTTTCATTACTCATTTTTTTGTTGTCACAGTTCATATTACAGTACTATGAACGGCAAACTCAGAGGGACAACAATGGAATTGTGATGAGCTATAGTGGCAGAGCAGCCATAGGGGAGGGAAGAACAGCTTCTTACATGGGGCGATCACCAATTGTTAGCAGATTCTCTTCAAGAGGACCTGATTTTATCGATGCCAATAGAAATTCGACAGATGTCCTAAAGCCGGATATTTTGGCTCCAGGACACCAAATATGGGCAGCTTGGAGTCCCAGGAGTCTCCAAGATACCATTCTTTCAGGTACTCCCTTTATTCCAAAAATGACTTGAGTATAATTTTCATACATGTAAGGATTGTAAAAGATCAAATATCCTTGTAAATAGGATTTATAAGAAATTATTTAATAAAATTAGATTTTATTGATAATTTGTATTTTATGTGACTTATGGTCATTATTTGACGGCGCTACGAATTATGTGTGCGTTTTTGAGTGTTTAGATGATAAATGTGAAAATTATTTTTTTTTGATAAAAAGGCGCAAAAATACTATTCACACTAAAAACGCAAACTTGTTTTTTTGAAATTTTGAATTACGGCATAACGTTTATTCGGAAAAGGGGATCAGTGGCGAAATTGAATTTTCGAAAATCGAAAATCGATTTTTCGGCTAACCGAGCGAATTATGAAAAGTAACTGAAAAAATTAAAAAATCTAACTAAATAAGAAATGTCTAACTAGAATCTAGTTGGACTAACCTAGCCTAAATATTTCATGGCTTGGTTAGGAAAAGTCAAGGCTTGGCTAATTTGAGCCAAGAGTGTAAGACAAAAGCTAAGCTAAGCTAAGTGTGAGGATGGCTTGGCTAAGCCTAAGCCAAGGGTTGAGCCTAGTGCAAGCCAAGGTTGGAAGTGACTTGGTTAGGAGGGAAGCCATGCCTCAAGCCTTAAAAGTCAAATCTAAGACTTGAAGCCAAAGGTTTGGTAATGATCCCACATGAGATAATTCAAATGTTGACTCACCAAGGTAAATAAGATGATAAAGGAGCAAGGAGGGGCACTTTGGCCACCAAAGGCCACAAGTGGCCGGAAATAGAGGGCAAGGGGGGTGGGATGGTGACTCACAAGCTTAAGGTGACAATAAACATTAAATTGTTGCTTATCTTTTGCACCAACCAAGTCTATGTGTCATCTTTTCATTTCCTAATAACCCCACATGAGTTAGATTAACTCTAAAAGGATGGTTAAGTTAAGTGTAGGATGATTTGATTAAATCATCCAACACTTGGCTCATTTCATGGTTCAAGAGTTGCAAGCAAGATAGAGAAAAAGAGAACTAAAGGGAGAAAAGCTAAGAAAGTTAGAAAGAGCAAGAGAAAGCTCAAGAACATAGAGAGAGGGTGGCCAGACCATCAAGGAGAAAAAGGAGAGCAATGATTTTGTATAATCAAGCTTAAAGAGAAGAAGAAGAGAAACCAAGAAGGTAAGGATCATTAAACTCATCTATTTCATCATTTTCTTTTAAAACCTTATAGTTTGTTAGAGAAGTGCTTTGTTGGTGGATGAATTATGTGTGTGAGAACACAAAAGGATCTTGGAGAGATAAGGGTTATGTGTTTTACATATGTTAAAACACCTTAATCAAGCATGACAAGTGAATCAAAGAATAAAACCTAAACCTAAGCATAAGGATGGTTAAACAAGATAATAGTGGAAAGATTTGAAGAGTTTGTTACAAGGAAGAATATGGATCAAAAACAGACTCATTCCGTCATCGGATGATGAAGATATGGAGCGGTGAAGTAGAGGCGACGAACCGAAAAAATTTCGGAAATCAAAATGTTGAACGAGTATGTTCTGATATTGGAAGCCGGGGAATCCAAATTAGGCTTAATTTGGAAGACGGGGCTTTGGGCTACAGGAAATGAAAAGTCATCTTTGACGTCCTTTAGTAAATTGGACATAACTCTTTCGTTCGAACTCTGATTGAGGTGATTTAGAATGATTCAGAAAGATAAGGAGTTGACCTACAACTTTAATTATTCAAGTTTTGAGATTTGGGGTTGGGATTAAGGTTCAAAATGAGCATCTTTAGGACTGTTGTGCAATAGGAGGCAAATCGTGATGGTTTCTTTAGACCATTGTGGTGTCGATCCATGTTTGACCTATATTTTTGAGTTCTAAACCTTGGACATTGGAGATATAGTCTAGATAAATGTAAACCAAGGTTTGGTAGGTATATGTGATGTGTTAATCATATGTAATGGCGTATCGATTAAGCATTCGGGATAGAGAAGTTGGGTATACGACGTACGAATGTCGAAATGTCGAGTCGAATGTTAATAAACTTAAATAGTGTTCCAATGCTTATAAGAAGGACATTATAAAACTTGTAATAGAGTAAAGTAAACCATGAGTGACGTTTATACGTAGCTAATTGGTATGTTTATGTGCACTAAATGTGTAGGACTTACAAAGGGCGATTAACGCTAAAGTACAAAAACTGCTAAGGCAAGTATTAACTCCATTCAATCTTCATTTGAATGTTGGTTTAAAGTATGTGGATGTATATTCTTATGAATAATCCTTATGTATGCTTCAGTTTACACAATGTTTAATGGTTGTGTAAACTTCAGACTTATACAAACTCTTTGTTTGTTGTATAAGTGTTCAACTATGCTATAATGCATCAAATGTTTAAAGCTTTGCTATAACGCATAAACTGTTCAAGTTTTCAAGTTCTGATATGCATGAACTGTTTAAGAAGTATGTCAATGTCATTTATATCGGCTAGACACATGTTGAAACTTTTCAATGATCTATATATGATCTTTCGAATTGTTATTGAGTTAAGTAATGTTTCCAAACCAATTTTTGTTTGGTACGAATTCAGTCTGATAATGAACAACTCTAATATTGGGGGGAAATATTTTATGTTGTCGACATGTAATGTCGAGTGATGGAAGAACGCAAATTAAGTCATTCGCCATGTAGTATTGATCAATACGGGGTACAAAGGGTTGATCACCCAACGTACTCGTAAGTTATGACGGTTTACAATGGAATAGCTGTTCAAACCCTTTCAAAATGAAAAAGAAAGTTTGAGATCTTATAACTGCTCAGCTAAAGTCACTAAGTCTTTTCAAAAAAATATGTTTTGAAAACAAATGAAGTAATTTCCTATCATTTGAGATCTCTTCACAACTTTTGTTCAGTTGTTGAAGGATTAGAAGTATGAAAGAATGATTCCTGATTTTGTTATTTTATATGCAACTGTTATACTTGTTGGGCATGTAAATGCTCATTCTTGCTTAAAATTAAATGTTTTCAGCGAAAATCGAGTATGTAGAAGGTTTCGGAAAGAGCAAAGACAAAGGCAAGATGCACGAATAAGAGAATGTGAACCCTATCTATAATAGATAGATTTATTCTAAATAATTACTATGTTAATTATCACGTTTCAAAGATTTAAAGGTCTTAGAACCTAGGTATGTAATAATAGAACTGCAATAGCCAGTAATTACTTTTCTATTAGTATGAATGCATGGATATGTATGTTTATGTTTAGTAACGTGGAGCACGATATCTAGAGTTTAAAGATACTCGGATTTGGGGGCGTCACATTATAAATTAAGAAAAAATCAAAGTAGAGGAAAGAGAATAAAAAAAATTCAATTTTAGCCATAATGGGCTCCACGTAAGTACAACATAATTCTTTCATTTTCCTAGAAGTAATGGACTATAATCAAGTACTTCAAGGGTAAAATAGTTTTCATACAATATATTTTAAATTTGAATTGTGTATTTTAGACATTTTTGGAGACATAATTTTTTGGTACTTTAAACATCTTTGTGGGATGGAGGAAGGAGTAATTTACGATAGTAACTTATACACCATCTGTTTAGAAAACTGTTCGAATATGTTACACGAACTCAGATAGAGTGTCCAGTTGGACCCAATATTTGAAAGAGTCCAACACGGGTACTCATCATATTTGCCAATTATTTACACTAAAATGAAGTGTCCAGTACCGATACAGTGTCGAACACAGGTAATTTAGGACAAAGTGAAGAGTTCGTGTTACATAGTTGTTTTGGATCATTCTTGTACCCATCAATTCTCGATGATTGATTTGTTTTTAGGTTATAATTTTTCACTATTGTCTGGTACAAGCATGGCAACACCTCATATATCTGGCATAGCTGCACTACTTAAGCAACATAATCCTTCATGGACTCCTTCAATGATTGCCTCTGCAATGTCAACTACTACTATCAAGCATGATAATCAAGGAGAAACAATAATGGCTGAAGGATCTGATATGTACAGCTTATACCCATCCACACCGTTTGATTTTGGCGCTGGCCTTGTCAGTCCATCCCGTGCCATTGATCCTGGCCTAGTATTTCCATCAGGTAATTTCTTTTGTAGATACATTAAGTGTTTATTCGTCTACCAGTGCATCTGGAATTCAAAACGCACTTGAAAATCTTGTTCACTTACAAACAACTTATTCTACACGCAACTTATTTTACTTAGAATTGCAGCTTTTGGAGCTAAAATGCACTTCACCGCTCCATTTTTGATTTGGTGGCTAAACACACTAAACCCTGCTAACCCAATATAACCTAAGCTTACTTATGTTGTTCCCCACATGCAATGCCATAAATATAAGATTTGTCGGAAAATCTTCTAGTTAGACTTGAATGAATATAATTTCTTTCGTATACATATAATTAGTGATACATTTTGACTTCTTTTTTTAAGTCAATTTGTGAAATCTTAACATTCAAAATCTCTACAAATTTTTTCGGTTCAAGTAAAAACCACTATTACTATTGCAGACTAACTAAAAAGTACTACTAATTACTATATTTGTTGATTTCAAAACTTAGATGAATTCATATCAATTTTACACTTTTAGGATTTCACAAATTTACTCTAATAATCAAAACATAAAATATTTGATAATTTTATGATGAAGCAGGATATGAAGATTACATGAGTTTCTTGTGCTCTTTGCCAAACACTGATCCATCAACTGTCGTGGCAGCAACTGGAGGATCATGCATTCACTCTTTTGATAACCCATCTGATCTGAACATCCCATCCGTGACAATCTCAGCACTTGTTGGCTCACGATTAGTACGAAGGAGCGTACAAAACATAGCGAGCAATCCCGAGGCGTATCTGGCCGCAATGGTTCCGCCAACGGGAGTGATGGTTAATATGAATCCACCTTGGTTTACAATACCTCCACAAGGGATCCAAGATATTGAGTTGAAGCTCAATGTAACACAAGTACTTGACGACTATAGCTTTGGTGAGATTGTTTTGATAGGAAGTTTGAATCATGTTGTGAGGATTCCTTTGTCAGTTTGGCCTGTTTCAATATCCTAATCACCAGGAGTCGAACTTCAGTTCATAATATAGTAGATACTCTTATTGGTTTAGTTGATTGTGTGTTGGTACTCTGACATACCAGTACTCTAAATTTAGCATACCAAAAATTTTCATTGTTGATTTACTAATAATTGAGCAAATATCTATATTAACTTAGTATTAAATGTTGGATATTTTCAAAATATGTTGTTATATAATAAATATATTATATTATTTTAATAACTAACAAATGTATTTGTTCAATAGTAAATGTGTGATTACTAGTTTGAATAGGTGTAACGTTGAACTGGTGCAATGGTTTAACCTGGGTCACTAGTTTGAACCAGTGTGATTGGTAGTTTGTGAATGCACGCAAGCCAATCATATTTGATATGATGTTACATATACTTTGAAATATTTTTTCGTTTATTAATGATAGAATTAATTTATTAAAGGCATTTTACTTTATATACATAGTGTTGTTATATTAAATATGATAAACCCATAGATTTGAGCAATGCTTTTAGAATCATGATGATGATCATGCTAATGAGATCTAACTTCTAGATAGCTCACAAACTAAAATTGTTCCCAATCGTTGGATTACTAAAAAGGGGATTAGTGAATCCGGATTGCTCTTTGAAAGAGGATGATTGATCTCATAATTATTTGTGTGGAGGCACTAAAGCGAGTATGTAGGTGCTTATTGGAGAATAAGTTCATTGAACGTGGCTCGTTAAGGAATACCTAATGGAGTTTTACTCGCCTGTCAATAGGAATTCCTATAGTGATAGTAGTACAAGTGATCCTTAGATTTGAGATCATCATAGTATATTGTGTATGATGAGTTAAGTTTTGACATGTCCCTTAAGACCCTTAGGGTATATCAAAGGGTATGCTTGGGTATAATAAGTTGTATATGGAGATAATGAATGATCAACAAATAATCTACCACTTCTAGTAAAAGGAGTGAATGTCCTATGTGATTTGATAAATGATATCTCAGTAGTCTTTGGCCAAAGCAGAATAAAATTAGAAAGGTGTTTCTAATTTGCATTATCTCGAGTTGTGCATTTGAGAATCGAAATACATATAATTAAATAAAATAAGACTTGACAATAATTGTTAGGTTTGTAAGATTCATGAACACAATCAAATTGCATTTAAATAGCGGAATCATGGTAAAATCAAAGTTTTAAAATTTTACAAACTATATACCCGGATCATCCTTTATGCGCAATTATTTATTAAACGAAAGCGACGAAATTAAAGAATCATACCCTTGTAGAACTAAGTTTCCTTAGGTAAAAGTTCAACTCCAAATCCTTCGTGTTCTCCTTGAATTCTCCGGGGTTGATTCCTTCATTTGATCAACGTTAGCCACCCAAGTGTTTAGTCTCTAGAGGTGATCCACCAAGGAAGAACAATTATTCAAGAAGATGGGTATGTGGCAAACCTAATTCTATCTCTATAGAATATGTGTACTCTCCCAACTCTTGGAATCAAGTGTCTAACTTGTGTAACCCTATTCTATAATAAGACTTTCTTATTTATAGATGTAGGTAACCCTCCTAACCAATTTGGGTTTCATTTAATTAATTAAACTCTTTTAATTAATTGGGCTTCCTAATCTTATTAGAAATAATTAATTAAATTTTTTTAATTAATTAGTCTCTTAATCTTATTAGGAGTATCTGAGAGTACTTTCATTAATTTAATTCTCAAACTCTTTATGGAATTAAACTAATAATAAAAGTAGTAATAATAATAAGACTCCTCTAATTAATTTATATTTAATATTTTCAAGATATTAAATATTAAATTTTAAGTTCTTGAATTAATTCTATCACTATAGATTAAATTAAATATACTTTAACTTATTAATAGGATTATGCCATTTACTTTTTAAATAAAAATATTCTTTCTTTAACGGTGTGACCCTTTATGTTCTCCATATTAAACCGGTTGTGAATAAATCAATTAGAACATTTTTAATCTTATTTAAATAAATAAATTAAACTAGTTAATTTATTTAAATAAATAATATTTATTCTACAATAAGGGTAAACCCCCTTAGCGCTCAACAACTTTCCAGATAATATAGATTTTAACATTAATCATAAAAGAATTTTTGAGTAAATAGTTACCATACAATTCATTCTTTCTACCATACAATGTCCCAATTAAATATAAGACATGAAATTACTATCAAGTCTTATTTTATTTAATTATATGTATTTCGATCCTTAAATGCACAACTCTGATAATGCAAATTAAAAATTACTTTCAAATTTTATTCTGCCTTGGCCAAGGACTACTGAGTTGTCATTTATCGAATCGCATAGAACATTCTTTTCTTTTACTAGAAGTGGTAGATCCTTTATTGATCATTCATTATCTCCATGTATAAATTATTATATCCAAGCATACCTGTAACGGGACGAACTTATTGAGTCGTGATTCTTGGGACAAAATCCTTTTAAGGAGGGAAGGATGTGACGAACGAGATTTTTGTAATTGATTTTAAATATTTAATGAATTAAATAAATATTTTTGTTGATTTATTTATTGAGTTAAATAAATATTTGATAAAATTATGGTAGATTAATTTAATTAAATATGTTACATTAATTAAATTAATGTTGGATAATTTTATAGTTTAAAGTGTGAATTTAATTAGGATAATTAAATTAAATGAGTTGTTAAATATTTATAATGTTGTTCTAATTAATGTAATATTAATTAGAGATTTAATGATTTGTCATAATTAATAAATGAGAATTTTAATTATGTTATAATTTGATTTAATGAGTAATATTGTCTTTAATTTAAGAAAATTTAAATAATGTAATTTGATTAATTAAAGTGTGACAAATAAACTATATATTAAACAAGTTAATTAAAATAAACTAAAAAGGAGTTCTTAAAGTCAAACCAAACATGGCCTTCAGAACATAGGAGCAGTTAAGGCCATGAAGCACTTAACCGCTACCCATGTTATGCCAATTAATGTTATACGTATAATTATTTTAGTTTGTTATCAGTTATATTACTTTGTTGAGTTAGAGAACACAGATAGAAAAAGAGAGAATAACTTGAGAGAAATTGAGATTGAAGAAGTTTGGAGAATCAAAAAAGAGTTTGCTATCATTTAAACAAACAATCAAGGGTAATTTCTTAATCTCAAGTTGTAATTCTTGTTCTTGAGTTTTCTCCATTAAAATGGGTTTTAAGTTCTCTGTAATAGATTTTTTATGGTTAAATTGTTGAGAAGTTGTTTGTAATCCTTAATATACATGTATAATCTACTATATGATATTTATAAACTACTTTAGAGTAATTAATCCATGAAATTATGTTTGAAATGGACTTTTGAAATTTATAGAGAAATAATATTTGAATATGGCTTGTATGTACGAGATTTGATGCTTGAATTGTATGTTAAACGGTAAATTGATGATTGATTATGTTTATACATGTAAAAACGAAAAGAACGAAACTTGTATGGACTGATTTGATGTGGTAACGAATCTGTAATGTGTGATTTCATGAAATTTGATTAAACTTTAAAAAATAGCAAGAACATGGAGTTTATGAGTTCAAATTCAGTTGTTTGACTTGTTTAAGTTCTTAAAATCATGCTCTAATTGTTGGGTTATATTTCTGTATAGTCTAGAACTGATGGGTAGTAGTAAATTTGCTGTTTAAGTGATGTTTTGGCCTATTTTGGCTTTTTTTATGTTCTTCGCTAGCTCTGTCTGCGTCTCAGTGTGTCGCGGCGCCTCATCGCCTGTTCTGTATAAAAACAAAGTGCTGCAGCGCCCTAGCAGTGCTTGACGCTGAGTCATGGCGCCGCAGCGCCTGTTGAGAGAATAAACAGAGCGTCGCAGCGTCAGAGCTGAGCCGCAGTGCCTGTTGTGGGCTTATTTGTTGCGCGACAGCGCCTGGTCGCGCTGCAGCACCGGTTTCCAGTTCAATCTGGGGCGCTGCAGCGCCACTTGGCAGTTTTGCCTAGAAATTTTTATTTAATTGTTTAAGTCTAGAAAATATAATTTAAACCTAACCTAATAAACATGAAAATGTGTTAATCATATATTGAGATGTTAAAACAGATTAGTAACATTTCAATGATGGTTTTATGTGATTATCTAATAAATTGAATGTGTATTTAAACTCGTTATTCGTGAAGTCTAATAATGTGTTTAAGAGTTAAGGTCTGTGTATGTGATTAATATAATCAGATATAGAGTTAAGTTAGATTAAAAGAGAATATACTCATGATGGTAGTCGAATTACGATTAATTGGTATTATGACTTTAAATGGTATGTATGATTAATTGGAGAACGTGAGTTGTAATTTGTAACTTACGCACGAGTCAAGTTTCTAAACTCAAATCTTTAATTGAGCAAGTTCTTTAACTCTATTATTATACTGAGCATGTTCCCTAATTCTAAATTATTCATTGAACAAGTTCTTAAATTATATTTCTATATTGATCAAGTTCATACTCTTGTTATTCAAGTTTATGATTCCGAATGAGATGTTCTAATTCTTATATTCATTCCGTTATATACATTGAGATTCAATCTTGGATTTAAATATCGTTTACCTTATTGTATTAAGACCTTGAATGGCTAGTGAACCCTTTTTGATTCGACTAGTCCATAGTTGACGAGCGTTCTAAATTCTAGAACATTTATTTGAAGTTAATCCAAACCAAACTTCCTTTGGTGCGGACTCTTATGTCAAACTAAGATGAACAACCCTATTATAAGGGATTATATTATGCGATAGCGTTGAGATGTTGTGCACATACATGGTACAAAGGGCTGATCACCCTAAGTACGAGAAGAATTGTTCATATATTCTTATGACTGTTAAATGTTTAAAGTAGAAATACTTGATGATCTAGAACATAGTTCATGGTCTTGTGACCCTCAGATGTACTTTTGATTCTTGTTTCTAATCTTGATTCAAAAGCCGAGCTTTTTATTGATAGTAGTGTGCATACAAGCCAATCATGTATGATGATAAAGTACATACTTTGTAAATAATCTTATTTATTTATTAATAAAATATTCATTTAGGCATTTAATTATCTACATGGTGCTGTTTTTAATAATATGTAAATAACCCATAGTTTTAAGCAATGATTTTAGAATCATGATGAGATCATGCTAATGACATCTAAATTCTTAGAAAGCTTAAAAACTAAAATAGTTCTCAATTGTGGGATTACTAAAATGGGGATTAGTAAATTCGGATAGATTGGTACATATGTTGCTTGCTCATTGGATGAGGATGACTGATCTCATGGTCATTTATGTGGAGACACTAAAGCAAGTATGTAGGTGCTTATTGGAGAATAAGTTTACTGAACGTGACTCGCTATGGAATACCTAATGGAGTTTTACTCGCCTGTCAATAGGAATTCCTAATGTGATAGTAGTACAAGTGATCCTTGGACTTGAGATTGTCATAGTATCTTGTATGTAACAAATTATACTTTGACTTATTTCTTAAGGCCTTTTAAGACATATATAGGGTATGCTTGGGTATAATGAGTTGCATATGGAGATAATGTATGATCAATAAAGAATCTACCACCTCTAGTAAAAGAGGAGATATGTCCTATGTGATTCGTTAAATGACAACCCAAGAATCCTTGGCCAAGGTAGAATGAAATTAGAAAGAGGTTTCTAATTTGCATTATTTGGAGTTGTGCGTTTTCTAATCGAAATACATATGATTAAATAAATTAAGACTTGACAATAAATCCATGTCTTATATTTAATTGGGACATTGTATGGTGGAAGGATTGAATTGTACGGTAACTATTAACTCACAGGTTCTTTTATGATTAATGTTGAAATCTATATTATCTGAAAAGTCGTTGATCGCTAGGGAGGCTTATCCCTATTGTAGAATAAATATTATTTATTTAAATAGATTATTAGTTTAATTTATTTATTTAAATAAGATTAGAATTGTTCTAATTGATTTATTCACAACCGGTTTAATATGGAGAACCTAAAGGGTCACACCATAAAAGGAAAAAGAATTATTTAAGAAGAAAATGACATGATAGTAATAATGCATTAAGTGTAATTAATTTAATCTATGGTGATAGAATAAATTAAATAGCTTAATGTTTATTATTTAATATTTTAAAAATATTAAATATAAATTAATAAGAGGAGTCTTATTAATATTATTATTATTATTATTTTAATTCTAAAGGAGTTTAGGAATTAATATAATATCAGTACTCTCTCTCTCAATCCTAATAAGATTAGGATATAAATTAATTAAAAGTGTTTAATTAATTAATTAAATAAAAAACCTATTCTAATTGGATTAGGAGGGTTAACCTAATATCTATATAAGAGAGTCTTATATCAGAAATAAGGAGTACACATATTCTATAGAGATAGAAACAAGGGTTAAGCCAATAACCCATCTTCCTGAGTTCTTCATCTTCCTTGGTGGATCACCGTTAGAGGCCAAACATTTGGGTGGCTGACATTGATCAAGGGAAAGAGCCACTACAGAGGAATCAAAGGAGTAGAACTTGTACCTGAAGAAGCTTGGATCTTCAAAGGTATAATTCCATCCTCTCCTTCTATGTATTGGCTGATAATTGATGCACAAGAAAGATCATGGTTAAGGGTTTGTAAGAAAATTTTAAAATCTGATTTTTCATCCCTTCCGCTGCGTTTATGTAATTTGATTGCATGCTTATGTTTCTAGCAAACCCAACAGTGGTATCAGAGCCAATCTTGTGCTAATTATTAGTTTATGTTATTCTATACATGTATGATATGCGATTGGATCGAGTTCTTGGGCAACAAATTTTTTTCAGATTCTGCGAAGCTGCGCCGGTGCAAGGCCTTCTTACTGCGCAGCTGCGCCGGTGTCTGTTCCTGGTTTTCATGCTGCGCAGCTGCACCGATTTCCTTTACATTCCTGGCGCAGCTGCGCCACTGGAAAGGAACTGGGAATTTTTTCTTTTGTTTTGATTAATTAAATAAATGGTTTATTTAATTAATAAAGGTTTAAAATAAAGATGTCTATTTTATATGAAATATGATTGCAGAATTGCTAAATTTAAAGAGTTTAATTTGAAATTGTTTTTGAATGAAATAAAGAGTTTATTTTTCCAAAAACAAAGTTTAGCAAACTTTTGCCCATTAACTGATATTAATACATATATGGAATGAATTTACTTTCATGAGATGAATAAGTTTTATTGATACGTATGATGATATGTATGTTAATAAAAGGGATTGATTATGGACTATGACCAATGTGATTAGATTTTATTTTGGATGAATGCTTAAATGTATGGGTTTTATAAAATGGGGTCTACGTACCTCGTCTTTTCTGATTTTTTTTATTATAAATTCTATCTCTCTCCTATGTACTTTCCCTTGATTGTTGATCAATGTTCTATTTAAATAAAATAGTTTATGTAGTAGGATTAGTTAGAGTTTTTGAAGAACTGGAGATCAAGGAGCAAGGAGCAAGGAGCGCTTGAAGACCCATTTGTATGGAGCCTGGGTTTAAATGTAATTGTTACGTTTAAATTTAAATTCTTGCACTCCTAGGTTTGACATTTTTGGTTCACTTGGTGGCTCTAGTGAACCAAACTAGAATAAAAGTCCATAATCAATCCGGGTAGAATATAGTATTCTATATTACATGCTAAATATTATATATTATATTTTATGCAAATATGCTTCGCATGTTTAATAAAATAACCCATATTTTATATATATATATATATATATATATATATATATGTGCATGAGCGCTAAACAAGATGAGACAAATAATAACAAACCCCTCAAAGAAATAATATTAAGTCCAAAGCGTTCAAATGATATTTGGAATATCGAACGTCGCCTTCTAGCATGATTAATTAATAGAGTATTAAATATTTAATATGAGTTTGTTGTGCTATCCACAAGGCGAGTATTGAGTATTTAAGATGTTAATTAATCACATTTGATGCTTATCAAAAAAATTGAACGATCTAGTCTTGTTGTGTTATCCACAAGGACGAACATTTTTCTTTTTTGAATTTATGGAAGTGCTAGGCTGGACTTAACTTAAATCATTTTAGTTCGGATGTGCACACACATGACCATTATGATTTAAGAGGCAAAATAAAAGGAGTTACATGGTGATATAATTGACAAGAGTTGTCTACCTATTTATTTGTATATCGCTTGTTGTGCTATCCACAAGGTTATATACATTTGAAATGGGATCCTTAGTCTCACTAGCAAATCTTTAATTAGATGTTGCCGAACTATATAAGTGAGGGTAATATAGTTTGATGAAAATAGTGGGAGATACCAATTTAAAATAAAGACCTAAATTTATTTTGCTCTGCAAAGTTAATAAAATGAATGTTTGCTAAAAATATTGTCTTTTCACATGCAGAATTTTAAAAATGTCAAAATCACTAATCTCACTACGAAGCATACTTGATGCAAATAAGCTTACCGGGCCGAATTATGAGGACTGGATAAGAAATCTGAGAATTGTTCTCACTGCTGAAAAGATTTCTTATATCCTAAATTCAACTATCCCTGAATCTATTTCGGAAATAGCCTCTAAGAAAGAGATTGCCACTTTCAATAAATGGCAAGATGATGCATCTGTGGCTTAATGCATCATGCTCGCATCCATGAATAACGAGCTTCAGCGTCATCACGTAAATATGGATGCTCCTGCTATGCTGCTTCACCTTAAGGAGTTGTATGATGAACAGAGTAGGACTGCTAGATATGAGATATCTAAGGAGCTCTTCCGATCTCGGATGACCGAGGGCACTGCCGTCGAGACTCATGTTCTGAAGGTAATTAATTTGATTGAACGCCTTGGATAGCTTGGGTTCGTCATGGATGGGGAGTTGAGTCAAGACTTGGTCTTACAGTCACTCCCTGAGACCTTCTTGCAGTTTGTGGTTAATTTTCACATGAATAAGCTAGATGTCAGCTTGCCTGAGCTACTTAACATACTAAAAACTGCAGAAGGTCACTTCTCATCCAAGAAGAACCATGTCTTGATGGTGGATTCTTCCAATAAAAGGAAGAGGCCCAAGGTGTCTTCTGAAAAGAAGAAATCCAAGAAGGCTAAGGGAAAGGGGAAAGAAAAGGAACAAAAGAAACATGAACCAACTAAAGGAATGTGCTTTTATTTCAACGAGCGGGGACATTGGAAGAGGAACTGCAAGAAGTTTCTAGCAGAGAAGAAGCTTGGAGAAGCTTCGACTTCCAATCAAGGTTTGTTTATGATTGAAATTAATTTTTCTGAAAGTTATAATTCTACTTGGGTATTGGATACCGGCTGTGGGTCTCACATATGTAACACTGTGCAGGGACTGGTCAGAAGTAGAAAGCTGAACAATGAAGAGGTGATCCTACGAGTGGGGAATGGAGCAAATGTTGCTGCATTAGCTGTAGGAACTTATTGTTTAGCAATGCCTTCGGGCAAGTCCATTTATCTTAATAACTGTTATTATGTTCCAAATATTATTAAAAATATTATTTCAATTTCTGTATTGGATATGGAAGGTTTTGACGTTATTATAAAGAACAATGGTTGTTCTATTTATAAAGACGATGTTTTATATGGTATTGGAAATTTGCGAAATGGGCTTTATATACTTGACTTGCAAGAAAATATATTTCAAATCGAACAAACTAAGAAAAAGAAAAGAGATGATATTAATTATACCTACATGTGGCACTGTAGACTCGGTCATATCAATGAAACAAGATTATCCAAGTTGCATAAGGATGGGCTCCTAGAGCAATCCGATTCTAAAACATATCCAACTTGTGAATCTTGTCTCATGGGTAAAATGACTAAATCTCCTTTTAGTGGAAAAGGAGAAAGAGTTATAGAGTTGTTGGCATTGATTCACACAGACGTTTGTGGACCTATGACAATAAGTGCACGGGGTGGGTATTCTTATTTTATTACTTTCACTGATGATCACTCAAGATTTGGATATGTGTATTTAATGAATTACAAATCAGAATCAATTGAAAAGTTCAAAGAGTTCAGAAGTGAAGTAGAGAAATAAACGGGCAAGAGTATTAAGATACTTCGATCAGATCGAGGTGGAGAATACTTAAGCGGTGAGTTTTTCAATTGTCTCAAAGAAAATGGTATAATCTCACAATGGACTCCTCCAGGTACACCACAGTTAAATGGAGTATCTGAAAGGAGAAATCGAACACTGTTGGACATGGTTCGATCTATGATGAGTTTTACCGACCTTCCAATTTCCTTCTGGGGTTATGCCCTAGAAACGGCTGCATACCTACTTAACAAGGTATCTACAAAATCCGCCCTAAAGACTCCATATGAGGTGTGGAAAGGGAGGAAACCAAATCTTAAGCATGTTAAGACTTGGGGTTGTCCAGCTTATGTCAAAAAGTTTGAAAATGATAAGCTACAGACTAAATCCGATAAGTGTAGATTTGTGGGATACCCTAAAGAAATCGTAGGGTATTATTTCTATCATCCAACTGATCAAAAGTTGTTTGTCGCGAAACATGCTGCATTCTTGGAGAAAGAGTTTATCCATGAAGGGGTCAATGGGAGTAAGATATATCTTGAAGAAGTTCAAGAACCACAAATTATCATGGATCAAAGTCAGGTACCTAACCAAGTAGAAGAACCTACTGTACCACACCCTGTTCGTAAATCTGGAAGAGTACCGAAGATACCTGAGAGGTATGGATTCGTTATAGAGGATGACGATGAGGTACACATCATGAATGATGATGATCCATTGAATTACGAACAGGCTATGAGTAATAAAGACTCAGAGAAATGGCTTGAAGCCATGAAATCCGAAATGTACTCCATGTATGAGAACAAAGTATGGACTTTGGTTTCACCACCTGAAGGCATTAAGCCTATTGGGTGTAAATGGGTTTTTTAAGAGAAAGACTGGAGAAGACAGGAAGGTAGAGACCTATAAGACCCGACTGGTTGCAAAAGGTTTCAAACAAAGACAATGAGTTGACTATGATGAAACCTTCTTACCAGTAGCTATGCTCAAGTCCATTCGGATTTTGCTTACGATTGCAGCTTATAATGACTATGGGATCTGGCAGATGGACGTGAAAACGGCCTTCCTCAATGGGAAACTTGAGGAGCATGTGTATATGACATAGCCAGAGGGATTTATTTCAAAAGTTGAAACAAATCAAGTCTGTAAGCTACAACGATCCATTTATGGGTTGAAGCAAGCTTCTCGTAGATGGAACATTCGTTTTGATGAGACAATCAAAGAGTTTGATTTTATCAAAAATGAGGATGAATCATGTGTATACAAGAAGGTTAGTGGAAGCGCAGTATCATTTCTTGTATTATATGTTGATGATATATTACTGATAGGGAATGACATTCCTATTGTACAATCGATTAAAATCTGGTTATCTAAACACTTCTCCATGAAGGACTTGGGAGAAGCATCCTATATTTTGGGGATAAAAATCTATAGAGATAGATCTAAAAGGATGCTTGGTTTATCCCAAGGAACGTACATTGATGCAATGCTAAAGAGATTTAGCATGGAAGATTCCAAAAGAGGTCTCATGCTGATGAGCCATGGAATACATCTCTCCAAGAAACAGGCCCCAAAGACACCTGAGGAGAGAGACCGTATGAGTAAGATCCCTTATACTTCTGCAATAGGATCTATCATGTACGGTATGATATGTACTAGACCGGATGTTGCTCACGCACTTAGTGTAACGAGCAGATACCAGTCGAATCTAGGAGAAGAGCACTGGAAGGCAGTGAAGAAAATCCTAAAGTACTTGAGAAGGACTAAAGATATTTTTCTTGTCTACGGTGGGTCTAAATTAAAACTCAAGGGATTCAAGGACTCAAGTTTTCAAGCAGACCAAGATGACAGTAAATCTGTTTCAGGGTATGTGTTTACCTTGAACGGAGGCGCAGTGAGTTGGAAGAGTTCCAAGCAGCAAACAGTTGCTGATTCAGTGACAGAGGCAGAGTATATAGCTGCAAGTGAAGCTGCAAAGGAAGCTGTTTGGATGAAAAAGTTCATAACTGAACTTGGTGTTTTTCCTAGTATTGGAGAAGCAGTTCCCGTATATTGTGACAACACCGAAGCGGTTGCACAGGCTAAGGAACCCAGGTCTCATTAGCAATCCAAACACGTGTTGCGGCGATTTCACTTGATCAGGGAGATCATTGAAAGAGGAGACGTCACCTTGGAGCGTGTGGACTCTCAAGACAACATTGCAGATCCATTTACTAAAGCTCTAGCACAACAGCAGTTTGATCATCACTTAGAGAAGATGGGTATGAGAAACTATGACGATTGACTTTAGTGCAAGTGGGAGATTGATAGTAGTGTGCATACAAGCCAATCATGTATGATGATAAAGCACATACTTTGTAAACAATCTTATTTATTTATTAATAAAATATTTATTTAAGACATTTAATTATCTACATGGTGTTTTTTTAATAATATGTAAATAACCCATAGTTTTAAGCAATGATTTTAGAATCATGATGAGATTATGCTAATGAGATCTAAATTCTTAGAAAGCTTAAAAACTAAAATAGTTCCCAATTGTGGGATTACTAAAATGGCGATTAGTAAATTCGGATAGATTGGTACATATGTTGCTTGCTCATTGGATGAGGATGACTGATCTCATGGTCATTTGTGTGGAGACACTAAAGCAAGTATGTAGGTGCTTATTGGAGAATAAGTTCACTGAACGTGACTCGCTATGGAATACCTAATGGAGTTTTACTCGCCTGTCAATAGGAATTCCTAATGTGATAGTAGTACAAGTGATCCTTTGACTTGAGATCGTCATAGTATCTTGTATGTAACAAATTATACTTTGACTTATTTCTTAAGGCCTTTTAAGACATATATAGGGTATGCTTGGGTATAATGAGTTACATATGGAGATAATGTATGATCAATAAAGAATCTACCACCTCTAGTAAAAGAGGAGATATGTCCTATGTGATTCGTTAAATGACAACCCAGGAATCCTTGGCCAAGGTAGAATGAAATTAGAAAGAGGTTTCTAATTTACATTATTTGGAGTTGTGCGTTTTCTAATCGAAATACATATGATTAAATAAATTAAGACTTGACAGTAAATCCATATCTTATATTTAATTGGGACATTGTATGGTGGAAGGATTGAATTGTACGATAACTATTAACTCACAGGTTCTTTTATGATTAATGTTGAAATCTATATTGTTTAGAAAGTCGTTGATCGCTAGGGAGGCTTATCCCTATTGTAGAATAAATGTTATTTATTTAAATAGATTATTAGTTTAATTTATTTATTTAAATAAGATTAGAATTATTCTAATTGATTTATTCACAACCGGTTTAATATGGAGAACCTAAAGGGTCACACTATAAACGAAAGAAGAATTATTTAAGAAGAAAATGGCATGATAGTAATAATGCATTAAGTGTAATTAATTTAATCTACGGTGGTAGAATAAATTAAATAGCTTAATGTTTATTATTTACTATTTTAGAAATATTAAATATAAATTAATAAGAGGAGTCTTATTAATATTAATATTATTATTATTTTAATTCTAAAGGAGTTTAGGAATTAATATAATATCAGTACCCTCTCTCTCAATCCTAATAAGATTAGGATATAAATTAATTAAAAGTGTTTAATTAATTAATTAAATAAAAAACCTATTCTAATTGGATTTGGAGGGTTAACCTAATATCTATATAAGAGAGTCTTATATCAAAAATAAGGAACGTGAATTTTTCTAAAGGTTGGGAGTACACATATTCTATAGAGATAGAAACAAGGGTTAAGCCAATAACCCATCTTCCTGAGTTCTTCATCTTCCTTGGTGGATCACCGTTAGAGGCCAAACATTTGGGTGGCTGACATTGATCAAGGGAAGGAGCCACTACAGAGGAATTAAAGGAATCAAAGGAGTAGAACTTGTACCTGAAGAAGCTTGGATCTTCAAAGATATAATTTCATCCCCTCCTTCTATGTATTGACTGATAATTGATGCATAAGAAAGATCATGGTTAAGGGTTTGTAAGAAAATTTTAAAATATTATTTTTCATCCCTTCCGCTGCGTTTATGTAATTTGATTGCATGCTTATGTTTCTAGCAAACCCAACATCTATTATCCTGTATCCATTGATTACTCGCATGTTATTATTATTATTGTTGTTAAACTTGTGGGAATTTGTTGCTCACTCTTGCATAATAACATTACAACTAAGGTTGAAAGAGTTGACGAGCCTTCCACTAGTAAGGACAAAGGCAATGCAAACAAGTGATGAAGACTTGTTTATTGATTATTTGAAAGATGTTGATGTTAAGAGTTATTTATGTTTATGTTTATGTTTTCGCACTTGATGTATTAAGGTTAGATTACCTGGGATTGATTTATTATGATGTTGTAACCCCTTAATGGGAGGATTTTTATTTCAATTATGAGTTTATTTATTTATGGGTAGTTAGATGTAGTTAGATGTGCTTTAATTGGATAGTGAACACCAAATCCTGTGGAAATGAAGTACCCGAATTTGGGGGTGTCACAAGTTGGTATCAAAGCCTTAGGTTATGAACCTTAGGTGGGGAAACCTTAGGGTAGTAACTTTTTAGGAGATCAAAAACATAGTGGTGATAAACTCTTATCTAGTTCTAAGAAATGAATTAAGGAATTCATTGAAGATAATAAAAGACTTTATGTGCTTATGTGATATAACTTATGTGTTTGCGAGTATCGATTAGCATCACATAGTAACTAAAACTTAAAATTTTGATTGTTAGGATGTCTGATGTTGGAGGATCTAGTCAGCCTAGGGAGGTTGAGCCCCGAGTAGCTATAAATGAGGAGCCCCGAGACATTCATACCATCTGGGAGTAGTTGGTTCAGAGAGAGCCATCTCCGTTGATCATTGTTGTGGGTCAGGAGCATGAGCTTGAGTTCGATTCAGAGGAGGACTCTGAGGAGATAGAGGTAGAGGCTGAAGAGGAGGATGAGGACCTTGATAAGTTTCCATCAAACTCTATCATTTCAGAGATGTATGACAAGCTATATGATCGTAACATAGAGTTACAGGATAGCGTTAAAGAATTGAAGGAGCTGGCAGATGTACATCAGGCTGCAATAGAATAGAAGGATGAAAAGATTGAGAATCTTGATGAACGTCTTGGAGACGTGGAGTGGAAGCTAGTTCAGGCAGAGAGCCAAAAGGAGGAGATGTCAGCTGAGTTAGAGAAACTGAAGAGTGACCTGAGGGAGGAGTCAACAAAGCGTGTTAGAGCATAGGACGCTTGGATGAATGCTTCTCAACGTGCAGATATCGCTGAAGATGGTTGTAGACACTCAAAATTTTCTTCAGTTCTATTGTAGACAATCGAGATTTTGTGTTCCTGTTACTAACCATGCAAGAGGGCAAAATAGTCAACTCAACCCCGGTCTCAATACCGGAATTCCAATTCAACCCCGGTCTCAATACCGGGATGTTAGTTCAACCCCGGTCTTAATACCGGGATGCCAGTTCAACCCCGGTCTCAATACCAGGATGCCAGTTCAACCCCGATTTCAATACCGGGATACCGGGTTGCCAGGTCAGCCCCGATCTCAACCCGAAAAGTACAGGTCAGCCCGGTCTCATCTCGGGAAGTACAGGTCATCCTCAGTCTCAACCCAAGAAGTATAGGTCATCCTCGGTCTTAACCCGGGAGGTGCAGGTCAGCCCC
Source organism: Panax stipuleanatus (assembly GCA_020205555.1). NCBI lineage: Eukaryota > Viridiplantae > Streptophyta > Magnoliopsida > Apiales > Araliaceae > Panax > Panax stipuleanatus. The sequence goes on from CM035125.1 coordinate 76,837,762, forward strand.
GGTCTAAACCCGGGAGGTTCAGGTCAGCCCCAGTCTCATCCCAAGAAGTACAGGCCAGCCCCGGTCTCAACCCGGGAGGTACAGGTCAGCCCCGGTCACAACTCGGGAGGTACAGGTCAGCCCTGGTCTCAACCTGGGAAGTACAGGTCAGCCCCGGTCTCACACCGGGAAATACAGGTCATCCCCGATCACAACCCGAGAAGTACAGGTCAGCCCCGATCTCAACCCAGGAGGTGCAGGTCAGCCCTGGTCTTAACCTGGGAGGTACAGGTCAGCCCCGGTCTCAACCTGAGAAGTACAGGTCAGCTCCGGTCTCAACCCAGGAAGTACAGGTCAGCCCCGGTCTCATCCCAAGAAATACAGGTCATCTCTGGTCTCAACCTGGGAAGTACATGTCAGCCCCGGTCTTAACCCGGGAGGTGTAGGTCAGCTTCGGTCTCAACCTAGGAGGTACAGGTTAGCCCCGGTCTCAACCCAAAAAGTACAGGTTAGCCCTGGTCTCAATACAGGGATGCCAAGTCAGCCCCGGTCTCAACCTAGGAGGTACAGGTCAGCCTTGGTCTCAACCCGGGAAGTACAGGTCAGCCCTGGTCTCAAACCGGGAGGTACAGGTCAGCCCCAGTCTCAACCCAGGAGGTATAGGTCAGCCCCGATCTCAACCCGAGAAGTACAGGTTAGTACCGATCTTAACCCGGGAGGTACAGGTCAGCCCCGTTCTCAACCCGGGAGGTACAGGTCATCCCTGGTCTCATCTCGGGAGGTCAGGTCAAGTACCGGTCTCAACCCTGGAGGTAAAATCAACTTCGGAGACAATCCCAATGCCTCATATCGTCTTCATAGACAAACTTAGAAGGACCAAGTCAGCCTCATAGTCAACCCTGAGGACAAACAGAATCGACTGGGATCCAAACCTCGGAGACAACCTTGGGAAGTCAGCCGAAGGCCATGCCAGCACTAAAGGCAACCCCAGGAGGGGCAAAATGGTTATTTTACCAACTTACAGCCTATTCGATCAAAATCAAGCTGAATTGATGCCACCAAGGTCAGAACGAACCATAACATTGATTCCGAATGGAAACAGCGCAAGACAGCTCAACAGACAAACTGCGGGAAAACGAAGACCTGGTTATAAACCCTTCTTCTTGAACTCGAAAAAGGTTTAATCCCATGTCATTGCGACATTCTCGGCGAGGGCTTTCCAGAAAGGTATAGCATGCCTCCAACGGACGCTCCGATCAAAAGTTAGAAAGTTTTGAATCTTACCTCGCGTTGCTTGGAGTGCACGTACTTTGAGGCAACGGGACCCAGCACCCGGGGCCTACCATGTGGAGCCCCAGATAGACCCACGGCTGCCGCGGGTAGGCCCGCTTCCATTGGGTCTATATATATGAGTGCACCCCCAGCTCGTTTCAAAATTCAAAAACGCTCTGAACCTCTGCCCGTTTCATTTCTCAGCCATACTCTTGTACTCCAAACCCAAATTTTATTACTCTAACATGTAGGTATACTCATATACTACCACATATCAAAAATTGAGCGGTACAAACGGACGTTTGGAGTCTATAATTTGGCAAAAAGCCCGTGTAGCATTCCATTGTGAGTATTTTTACGATCAAAAAGTTCCTACTACTTCATTGCGCATTTATACACTTGCACGTTAAGTTTTGCTTTATGATTATGATCGAAACTCAGTTTCGTGGCTATTTTTGCTTACGTTTTCATACATTTTAGCACATAAACACGTTTTCTGGCATTTTCATCGCCCGGATCGTCAATCCGCTGCTTTTAACAGCTTCTATATATATATATTTACGTTTATAGCAACTTCGCCGGACTGGGTTATCTTCCCAGTCCGGGTTTGACTTTTTTATATATATATTTAACTGTATATATACTAACTTTTCAATTCTGTCAAGCCCGGATGTCAAATATATGATAGTTTACTACTTTTATATATATAAATATATATAAATTTTTCTGACTTATTTGGGCATGGATTTCTACTTCATGGCCTTTTTATTGCTTTAATATATATATTAATGATATATATTAACATTTATATTCCCGTTTGGCCTGGATCATTCTGTGGTCTTTTTACTGCTTTTATAAATATATATATACTTATATTTCTGTCCGGGCAAAAGATAAAATGTCCATCGCCCTTTACTGCTTTTCCATATATATATATATATATATATTTACATTCTGTCTAGCCTGGATTACTCCGTGGCTTTTTACAGCTTTTATTAGATATATATATATATATATATATATATATATATTTTTCATTCCATTCTGGGCACAGGAGTGAAAACCCATCGCCCTTTACAGTTTTTTACAGCTTTTATATACATATATTTCCATTCTGTCAAGCCTGGATCACTTCGTGGCTTTTTACATCTCTCATGAATATATATATATATATATATATATATATATATATATATATATATATATATCTATTTATATTCCAGTCCGGGCATCGGAGTGAAAATCCATCGCCCTTTACAGCTTTCATATATATATATATATATATATATATATATATATATATCTTTTATTCATTGTGATTAAATTGCTGCTTTAAATATTCATTTGATATGAATCGGCGCTGACATCTCTTTGGGCAAACTAGATTTCTTTAAATCTCGCCAATTCTACCTTTCAAACGGTTCAAAATAGGTTCATATAGAACCAGAAAGCTAGAATGGATGAAATTTATTTAAATCTAGCAGATTTTCTAGTTTTATTCATTTTTAAGCAACCTCGCGGCCCTTAGATCGCTATCTAGTGGGAACGAGACGCTTCAGCTATGCGCAGGCCAGAATTTACTGATGAATTCTTGGTTCTGGAGACATCGGGATGTAAATATACATTTTTTGTACATATTTGAGCTGTGCAGATTTTCTTAGCTTCCCTCTATGAGCCTAGGAATAGTGGGATTCACGATCGAACTGATATGAATCTGATTCCCACGATGGACAAACTCCAGTTTACAAATGTACCCTGCCAGTTTTTCTGTAATATGTACTTCCAGAAGACCTTAAAACGGTTATCCGGGTTTAAGGTCTCAACATAGTGAAATAATAGTTTGTCGTCTTTACATTAAATGAATGCGTGAATGCTGCGTCTTTACATTGAATGAATGTGAATGAATGCTTTCCTGCTTTGTATTAGTGCTTTGCACAAATATTAATGCTTCGCACAAATGTCACCATATGAATACGGTGAGACAAAATGTATGTTGTGTGATTCCTCCACCAGGAGGCAAACCCGTCGGTGACAGAGTAATATCTTTGAGGACGGCTAAGTCTTCGGGGCTCATGAAAAAAGCACCACTCAGATCCGCTCCAGTTGAAAGATTGGATTAATTTCCCCTCTAGTAGATTGCGATGATCTGGGGACCTTCATGACAAAAAGCCGCGAGAGTAGCCTAAGATAGGTCAGCCTCTGATTAAACAAATACGATGGGAAGCTTCTTCATGCCTTCCTCTTTCAATTCAATGTAAAGTTTTCAATTCTAATATAAATGTCATAATGTACATTCCATGTTTTGTAAATCCTGTCATATTATCCTGTCAGATTCCTGATCCTCAGAACTAGGGTCCTACCAACAAAACCAATGAAATCACCATCCTTAATAAAGAACAGGAAGCTGGTGACATTCTGAAGAAAGTCCAACAGATGGAAGAGACCATCCGGTCCATTAAAGGGGCTAGGGCATTTGGGAGTGTCAATTATTCAGACTTATGTATTTTCCCTGGGGCTCGTTATCCCAAAAAATTTTGAGTCCCTGATTTTGAGAAATACGATGGATTGGGAGACCCCTACACTCACTTAAAGGTGTTCATTGGAGAGCTCGGATCCTATGCAGAGGACAAGAAACTCCGAATGCAGTTATTCAAGTAAAGTCTGACCGGAGAGGCTTGAGCCTGGTATGCCCGTTTGGAAAATTCTAAAATTCACAGCTGGGAAGAGCTGGCACATGCCTTCCTCAATCAATACAGTTTTCAGTCTCAACTGGCTCCAGACAGATATCAAATAACCAAAATCAAGAAACAGAACACTGAGTCATTCAGAGAATATGCTCAATGCTGGAGACGAATGGCGGCACAAGTCACTCCACCTATGACTTAGTCTGAGATAGTCATGACCTTAATTAACATTCAAGAAGCTCCGTATTATGAAAGGGTCCTAGCAGGCATAGGAAAGCCATTCTCAGAGATGATCAAACACTGCGAAATGGCAGGAATGGGGCTCAAATCTAGGAAGATAAAGGATCTGACCGCCTTACAAGCTGTTGCCAAGCATATTCAATCTGGGAGTTATGGGAATAATCCCCGGAGGACACATAAGAAGAAAGACGAAGAAGTTTCCTTAATATTGCAAGGACAGAATCAGAGGGATGATTCAAGCAGTATATCCATTTAAAAGAGGGACTATTCCCCTTTTCAAGCTTTAGCACAACCTTCAAAGCCGCCATTCCAGAAAAATGTGGAGGCCAGGCGTCGAAGAACGTTTACCCCCCTAGGGGATTCACTCGGGAATGTGCTAAAACTATTGATGGCATAGAAAAAGATTGTGCAACTCCTTCCACCAACCAATACAGGTGGACAGAATTTTGACCCAAGTAAGAAGTGTGCCTACCATTCCGGATCTCCGGGCCATGATACACAAGATTGCTAGTCTCTCAAGCACAAAATCCAGGACTTGATAGACAATAGAGAGATCGTGGTGACCAAACCTGAGCAACCAAACGTACAGGATAATCCCCTCCCTCAGCACAAATATGAGGATGTCAACATGATTAGCACGCAAAATGGAGAAGGATCCAAATACCTCCGATATGTCGGAGAGTCAACTCAATCTAGCAACAATAGCCAAGACAGTTGGGAATTCTTAGAAAGGCGATTCCTGATAGAACAGGAGATCAAGTCTATCAAGGAACAGATTGGACAATTGGCAGAGCTGGTTGTATACCAACATCAGATAACCAGGCAGCTGATAAATTAGACCAACCAACAGGAAACAAGTCCTCCTACACCGGATATTAGTCCCATTGCTATGAGGGACTATTATCGGTTTCATGAGCATGAACCCTAGGCCGATAAGGTGGCCAAAGAGGAGAAGTTTCAAGCAGATAGGGAGTGCCTTCCAGAGAAATTTCACCAATCTGACAGCCGATGAAGAAGATCCTCCAAATGTTAATCAATGAGGGAATGGTTACAGATCTGTTACCCCCGGTAAACCCTCGATCCAAAAAATTCAAGCCTGATAGGATCTGTCAATATCACTCCAATGCACCTGGTCATGATACTGAGGATTGCTGGGGACTTCGTCACCTGATTTAGAATATAATTAAAAATGGTGAACTAATCAGAGAGAATCAGGATTATGGCCTCCCAGATGAAGAAACTCTCTTTATTCCCACTGCATAGAGTCAGGATATAGTGGCTGTTATTTCCTATGATAAGGAGCCAGCCCGCACACCCCTAATGCTACCGAGGAAAGGGGTCCAAGAAACACAAAATCCTGTGAAGTTGGTGGCGCCCGAGTCTTTGATATTACCATTCAGACCCCAGTATCCAGTCAGTCTGAAGAGAGTCCCATGGAACTATGGGAATGATGAAGGTTCCACCTCAAACAACATTGCCATCATACCAAAGGAAAATCCATTGTACCTGCCTCAGCAGGTGATCAAATCAGTCATCAAGGCCAAAGAAAAGGTGGCTAAAGAGAAAATCGAAGAGTTCCTCAGCAAAATGGGACACAATAAAATCAAAGTGGTGCAAAGCCTAAAAGATGCACCCAAGCAGATGACCATCCTAGATCTTTTCTTATCATTGGTGGATCATCGCAACATTTTGGTGAAAGTACTGGAGAAGGCCCACTTGCCAAAGACAGTGGATGTTGAGAAATTCCGTCACGTGATAGAACACATCTTTAACAGTAATGTGATATCTTTTACTGACGATGATATACCTACAGAGGGGACGGGTCATCGCAAGTCCCTGTATATAGCAGTAATGTCATTAGGGTATGTGATCGTAGGTGTGCTGATAGATGGAGGATCATCCCTGAACATCTGACCCTACAATACCTTAGAGAGAATGAAGATCAATCCAAACCGGATCAAGACCAGTCATGTGGTTATCCGGGCTTTTGATGGATCTCGCCGAGAAGCCGTGGGAGAGATTGAGCTTCCACCGGAGATAGGTCAACACACTTTCTATGTATCCTTTCATGTGCTCAACATCACCACCGGATACAATTTGTTGCTGGGTAGGCTATGGATACACATGGCAAGAGCAGTTCCATCCACCCGGTAGACACTCAAAATTTTGTTTTCCTGTTACTAACACTGTAGAAGGGCAAAATTATCTTTTCAAATTAACCCTGGTCTCAATACCGGGCCGTCAAATCATCCCCGGTCTCAATACCGGGCCATCAAATTAACCCCGGTCTCAATACCGGGCCCTCAAATCAACCCCAATCTCAATACCGGGCCATCAAATCAATCCCGATCTCAATATCAGGCCGTCAACTCAACCCCGGTCTCAATATCGGGCCGTCAACTCAGCCCCAGTCTCAATACCGGGCCCTCAAATTAACCCTGATCTCAATACCGGGCCGTCAACAAAACCTTGGTCTCAATACCGGGCCATCAAATCAACCCCGGTCTCAATACTGGGCCATCAACCATCAAATCAACTCTGGTCTCAACCCGAAAAGTACAGGTCAGCCCCGGTCTTAACTCGGGAGGTACAGGTAAGCCCTGGTCTCAATCTGGGAGGTACAGGTCAGCCCCGGTCTCAACACGGGAAGTATAGGTTAGCCCCGATCTCAACCTGGGAAGTACAGGTCATCCCTGGTCTCAACTCGGGAGGTACAGGTCAGCCCTGGTCTCAACCCGGGAAGTATAGGTCAGCCCCGGTCTCAACCTCGGGAGGTACAGGTCAGCCCCGGTCTCAACTCGGGAAGTATAGGTCAGCCTCGGTCTTAACCCAAGAAGTACAGGTCAGCCCCGGTCTCAACCCGGGAAGTATAAGTCAGCCCCGATCTCAACCTGGGAAGTACAGGTCAGCCCCGGTCTCAACCTGGGAAGTACAGGTCAGCCCCGGTCTCAATTCGAAAGGTACAGGTCAGCCCCGATCTCAACTCAGGAAGTATAGGTCAGCCTTGATCTCAACCCGAGAAGTACAGGTCAGCCCCGGTCTCAACCTAGGAGGTACAGGTCAACCCCGGTCTCAACCCGGGAGGTATAGGTCAGCCCCGATCTCAAACCAGGAGGTATAGGTCAGCCTCGGTCTCAATTTAGGAGGTAAAGGTCAGCCCCGATCTTAACCCAGGAATTACAGGTCAGCCTCTGTCTCAACCTAGGAGGTACAGGTCAGCCCCGCTCTTAACCTGGGAGGTACAGGTCAGCCCCGGTCTTAACCCGGGAGGTATAGGTCATCCCTGGTCTCAACTTGGGAGGTATAGGTCAGCCCCAGTCTCAACTCAAGAGGTACAGGTCAGCCCCAGTCTCAACCCGGGAGGTCAAGGTCAGCCCCGGTCTCATCCCGGGAAGTACAGGTCAGCCCCGATCTCAACCCGGGAGGTCAGGTCAACTTCAGAAATAATCTTGAAGCATCACAACATCTCCAGAGGAAAACCTGGAAGGACCAAGTCAGCCTCGAAGACAACACTAAGGACGAACAGACTCGAATGGGATCCAAGCATTGGAAACAACCCTAGGAAGTAAATCGAAGGCCATGCCGACATTGAAGGCAACCCTGGGAGGGGCAAAATGGTTATTTTACCAACTTAAACCCGATTCGGTCAAACTCAAGCCTAATTGATGCCACTAAGGTCAGAACAAACTATAACAATGATTCCGAGTAGAAACAGCGCAAGACAGCTCAATGGATAAACTGCGAGGAATCAAAGACCTGGTTATGAACCCATCTTTTTGGATTCAAAAAAGGTTTTCTCCCATGTCATTACGACGTACTTTGCGAGGGCTTTTCGGAAAGATATAGCACGCCTCAAACGGACGCTCCGATCAAAAGTTAGAAAGTTTCAAACCAGACCTCACATCGCTCGGAGTGCACGTACTTCGAGACGACGGGACCAGCCACGTGGGCCCTGCCACATGGAGCCGCACCTCTACTTACTGCAGCAGTAGGTAGAGCTTCTTCTCCTGGGTCTATATATATGAGCTCACCCCCAGCTCATTTGAAGAATTTGAAAACGCTCTGAACCCCTTCCCGTTTGGTTTCCAGTCACTTTCTTGTCTTCCAAACCCAAAATTTTTCACTCTAACACGTAGATATACCCACATACTACCACATATCAAAAATTAATCGGTAGATTTGGACGTTTAAAGCCTACGATTTGGCAAAAAGCCCGTATAGCAGTCCATTGTGAGTATTTTTACGATCAACAAGTTTATATTACTTCATTACACTGTTATACACTTGCATATCAAGTTTCATTTTTTAAATATGCCAGGAACTCAGTTCTGTGGCTGTTTTTGTTAACTTTTGGTACATTTTAGTACTTAAACTCATTTTCTATAATTTTTACAACTTGGATTGATGATCCGTCGCTTCTAACAGGTTTTATATACTAATATCTTCGTTTTGAGCAACTTCGCCGGACTGGGTTATCTTCCCAATCCGGGTTTGGCTTTTTTTGTATATATTTAACTGTATATATACTAACTTTTTAATTCTGTCATGCTCGGATGTCAAATCCACGGTAGTTTCTTTCTTTTCTATATATATATACACACACCTATATATGCACCTTTCACCGGACTGGGTTATCTTCCCAGTCCCAATTTGACTATTTTTTGTCTATATTTGACCATAAATATATATATATATATATATATATATATATATATTTATATTTCAGTTCGGACTGGATCATTTTTTGGCCTTTTTACTGCTTTTATATATATATATATATATATATATATATTTATATTTTCGTCCTCACCTCGGAGTGAAAATCCACCGCCATTTACTGTTTTTATATATATATATATTTCCATTTTGTCCAGCCTGGATCATTCCGTGGCTTTTATATAGCTTTTATAAATATATGTATATTTCTATTCCAGTCCGGGCATCAGAGTGAAAACCCACCGCCCTTTACCGCTTATATATATATATATATTTCCACTCTGTCCAGCCTGAATCATTCCGTGGCTTTTATACAGCTTTTATAAATATATATATATTTCAATTCCAGTACGGGCGTACAAGTGAAAACCCATCTCCCTTTACAGCTTTATTATATATATATATATATATTGCTTTACTCATTTTTATTAGATTGTTGCTTTAAATATTCATTGGATATGAATTGGCATTGATATTTCTGCGGGTGAACTAGATTTCTTTAAATCTCGCCAACTGTAGCTTTCAAACGATTTAAAATAGGCCCAGACAGAACCGGAAAGCTAGAAATGCTGAGATTTATTTAAATCTAGCATTGTTTTCTAGTTTCAGCTATGAAAGCAACCTCGCGGCCCTTAGATCGCTATCTAGTGGGAACGAGATGCTTCGGCCATGTGCGAGCCAGGATTTATTGATGAATTCTTGGTTCTGACGATATTTGGATATATTTCTGTACAAATTTGAGCTGTGTGTTGTTCGAATTATGCAACGACAATTAACGCGCAAGTATACGCGGTCAACAAGTAATATAAGATAAGTAGGGTGTCGTACCCACGAGGACGAAGTCTTAAATGCAAATCAAATACTAATGTAAGTTATATACTATCTTATCTAAACAAATGATTGGAGGTGGTAGTTTAAACTATGCGAGTACAACTAAAGGAAACGGGAGAATTTGAAGTAATAGGGAGACAAGCTAGGATTACAATTTTCCTAATGAGTCGCCTAATCTCCTAACTCTCCACAATACAAACAAATCAAGGAATGGTCAGTCGAGAATAGAACTATGCATATGTTTCTGTCGAAGGCCAAATGCACATCCCTAGCTAGATGAATCACAATATATCTATCGATGAAAAAAACTAGGCTAGGGTCATTAAGCTCAGTCTCAAGGCTACACAAGGCAAATAGAGATATGTCTATCCTATTAAGCAGTTTATGCACACACTCCTTTAGGCAAGGGCATAACAAGTGTATTGTATTTTAAAAGCCAGATATTAATGTCCAATATTCAATATCCATTAATATCACTGCCAAAAACTCTGTCAAGCATTTAGTCAATAAGCAAGAAATACAACAACCCATTCCCAAAATGATTCATTAATATAAATATGAGAGAAAGTTAATTAGGCTAAACACTAGGTTACATTGCAATCCTAAAAAGGAATTAGTTCATAACCGTGGTGCTAATACACATTTCTATCACATTCAACATTGCTCAGTAATACACAAATAACTGAGAGATTTAGAATAAGAAAACTCCTGTTGTAAGGTTTTCTGTCTCCAAGTCTTCTCTTCTCCGTGCAACTCCTGAGCTGTGTATGATGCAATAACTATTCTCCCCTAAAACACAGCTTCTTTCTGGTCTAGAATCTCCAAAAATATTCTCTGTTATCTCTCTCTATCTCCTCTTTTTGCTGCCGTCCTCTCTGCTCTATCTCTGTTCTTTCTTTTCTTTATTTTTAGGTCATTAAACGCTAACCACTGGCTAGGCAACGGAGGTGACGCTGCGACGCGGAGCCTATAACTTCTTGGTGGCGCTGCGGCGCCACTCACGCTGCAGCGCGAGAATAAGAAGGACCGGGCCGCTGCAGCGCCAGATGACATCAGCATGAACCAGGAGTTGGCGCTGCGGCGCGGGCTTAAGACTGGGCTCTGGCGCTGCGGCCCAGAGTGTAGAAAATGACAATTTTTGCCCCTGCAAGATGAAAATGATCCAAACAGCCCTGCATCAAACAGGAAGAGCATAACAACAACGGAATATATACAAAGGCACAACAAATAAAATAAAAAACAAGCAACGTCTTAAGCTTTAGAGAATCTGATATGCGATATAAATACCACACATCAGATAGCCCCAAACTTAAGCTTTTGCTTGCCCTCAAGCAAACTATCTAACATCCACACCTACATTACAGGAAGACGCGAAAGGAAACTACTACTATAGAATAAATACCACGGCTTCAAAGCGTACTTATAGAGCCTCTCCGAGAATAGGACAAACACTGACATGAAAGGGGGCTTAAAATCGAATTTGCAAGCATGAGACTGTACTTGATCCATTCTATGTGAGCGAAAACCAACCATCCAAACTAAATATAGCTCAAAAAAAACTCGCACAGTCGAAAGCTAAAACTAATATGCACACCACGCAACTTAAACAATCAACAAGCATTAAGACTAAAAGATGCAAGCACAGGAAAAGATCAAAAGGCTCTAGCATGAAGACAGAAAAATCTGACTCGGACAGTCCTTAATTACCTTAGGCTAAACAGAGCTACCCATAAATGAGCTTTTGATCAGTGGCTCCCAAACCAGACGGCTTTAGGGCACTAGGCGTTGAACACCCCTATGAATCTAATCACTCGAGCAGCAAAGGCCACGTAATCAACATAAGCCAAATTAGACTTTATGAAATCTGAAGATTATTTGACGAGTGCATTTTATGCCCCATCTCAACATCGGTCCTGCGTTTATGGGCGAGTGCGTTTTACGCTCCATCTCGACCCACCGCAAGGCTTTCGATATTCAATCTCCTTTTCAATTAATTCTATTTTTATATATTTTATTCTACAACATGCTAGAGTCTAAGATCCAAAACTGTAAAAGCACCCAAGCCCTTTATTACCTTGCAGAAATGAAAGATTATAAGAATGAACATACTCTCAAAGCAATCAACGTGCGAAATAAAATTGAAAAATAATTAGCTAAAACAGTTGATCGGTGATTGCTAAGGACGGATCAAAAATAGTCTCGACTTATCGATTCACAACCCCTAACACATACATGCTTGACACGACTCTAAGAGACAGCCATAACAACTAGGCGCTTGTTATTAGCCACGATCAAAAATTAACAGCTAAAACACCCTCACCCAGCATATTTACAGTTATAGAACGGGGTGAAAGGGGGGATCAAAATAAATTAGGCATGAAGCAACAAAAAAAATAACACCCTGCCCAAATAAGGAGAAGCCATAACACATGGCATCAAGTAAACCAAATAACCTGCACATACCCCAAAATATGGCTAAAAGCATAACAACCAAAATAAAGCACAAGCATTTAAATATTATAAACCAAAATATACGTTTATATACTTAATAAAACCAACGTACCAATGCATCATACATGCATCCCAAAATAAACCGAAAACATCCACAAATGATAGTCTGGGGCTATACCGCCCAAAAGAAACATGACAACAATTCATATATAAAAATACTTAAAAAGGAAATCTCCCCCAAGCTTGAAATTTGCCAATGACCTCACTGGCCTTCACCCTCTGGAGCACCATCACCTCCGCCATCATCATCACCATCATCATCAGCCTGCGCTGGCTCCTCCTCGCGATCCTCTGCTCTGGCTGGAAATGGTGGAGGATAAGGCGCAAAAATTGGAGGCTCTGGAAATTGAAAGGGCATGGACTCTGCGTCGTCTCCTCCCTGAGCATAATAGATACTGGAGACTGTATTTGCGAACTCCGCATGATAGTGATTGAATCGGCTCTGCCATTGAGCCATTGTATCAACCTTGCAGTGGAGAAAATTAAGGCTGCTTAAAATCTCTGCCAAGGCCCCAGGTGGCATAGCCTCAAAAGATGGGGGCTCAGGCGCTTGAGCGGAGGTACCAGCCTCTGATGAGGGAGGCGGTAGAGGCCCCGATAAATATCCCTGACCCTTTGGGTGCGACGGAGGTCCCCCATCCCATACTCCATAACGGGCTATAACGTGATGATCAATGACAGCCATAGGAGGCTGAGTGATGTCGTCTTTCTCCCATACCACACCCATCCTTTTGCATAGGCGTGTGATCAATGATGGGTGAGGGAGTCCGGAATTGACGTTGCTTCTAATGGCCTTTTTAATTGAATCCTGGATAAGAACCCCTACATCAACCTTCAGCCCCATAACAATTGCATACAGCAATACTGCCCTCTCTCTTGTTACATCACTCAGGTGGCGTGTTGGCATGATATTAGCACAAATAAAGGAGTACCACGCCTTACCATAACGACTTAAGGCTTGATGGGGGAAAGAAGTCTTTTCACCGTGGAATTCATTGGTTTTCCACACGGTACCAGGCTTGCAGAGCTTGGTTATAATCTCATCTGTATTGTAACTCCGCATCCCAGACTCCAGATAATCCTTACCATCGTAGTTTGGAGTCCCATACACAGCATTAATGGTACGACTGTCAAATTTTATCAACTTACCCCGAACTGGTACCGAAGCAGGACCCTCAGCATTAGCATTTGCGTAGAATTCCTTTGCCACCGAAATAACTGCAGATTCGGGCGGCTTGGTGAAGTGAATCCATTTCATGGTCACAATCATGGAATTCATATGGCCGTCCATCTTGTCATCTGGCCTTAGCCCTCTCTCAGGCACCAAACTCCTCTTTGAAAAATTTTGGGCATATTTCTTCCAGGCTTCCTCACTTGGGAATTTTACAGCATCCCAAAGGGGAGGAGGGGTTCTGGAATACGGAGGAGGACCTATGCTAGTGCGAGGACGCTTTGAACCCATAGCCAACAAACCCCAAGGACAACAAAAACAAAATTAACAAATGAAAATCCAATGGTTGCTCTGAAGAAATCCTTTACCGCATATTGTTTATAAATAGGATGAATGAGAAGTAACTGCAGACGGTTGATGGCCCCAAACGGTGAGAAACCAAAAGGGTGTGGCTTGAATTTCCGCACTCGTTGGAAGAAATGGAGATGTGTCTGAGAGAAAAGAGGGGAGAAACATAAACTGCTGCAAATTGAAACCCAAACGCCTTGCTTAAACTCAAAAACATGGCACTGGCGCTGCGGCGTGGCGCATGGCGCATGGCGCTGCGGCGTGAGATAGGTTCAACTTGGCGCTGCGGCGCCATTTTCGGTGCTGCGGCGTGACATCTTGGCGCTGTGGTGCGAATAATTACGAAGGCCTCAACGCTTCAGCACAACTCTCCAGTAGCTTCCAGCATATGCCAGCGCCGCGAGATTTTATGAAGGGACTGGCGCTGCGGCGTGATAGAGAATTTAGAAAAAAAAGCATGGCGCTGCGGCGTGAAAATTAGGCTAACACTTGGCACTGCGGCGCGAGTACTTTGCTTTTTTTCCTGCATTCCTGCAGCAAACACCCAAAACCTGAATCAATTCAGAATTTAACTACTAGACATAGCAATCATACTAACCATTAAACTACATACTAACATACTAATTTAACATCTACAATAATTCTAAGGAAAACCAATTGCACTAATGATAACTAAAGAAAATAACACTAAATAAAACCATAAGGAAATTTTTGATACTGAGATGGGGTTGCCTCCCCATCAAGCGCTTGATTTAGAGTCGTCGGCTTGACTTTCGCCCCGCCTTACACCGGGTCTCCCAAGGTGATGGAGGTGTGTTGCCGGTCAACCTCGCCGCCCCAATAGTGTTTCAAACGTTGTCCATTGACTTTGAAGGTTTTGTCTGAATGAGGGTCTTCGACCTCAATAGCCCCATGAGGACACACTTTAGCAATTGTGAACGGCCCTGACCATCGGGACTTCAACTTCCCTGGGAATAATTTCAGCCGGGAGTTAAAAAGAAGCACCTTCTGGCCTCGTTCGAAGTTCCTTTCGATAATTTTCTTGTCATGCCACCGCTTTGTCTTTTCCTTATACAACTTAGCGTTTTCATACGCGTGCAGACGAAACTCGTCTGATTCATTGAGTTGTAATAGTCTTCGTTCACCCGCTGCATCCATATCGAAATTGAGCTTTTGGATAGCCCAATATGCGTTGTGCTCTAGCTCCACAGGAAGATGACAAGCCTTGCCATAAACAAGCCTATACGGAGACATTCCGATAGGCGTTTTATAAGCGGTGCGGTATGCCCACAAGGCATCATCAAGCTTCTTTGACCAGTCCTTCCGATTAGGATTAACAATCTTCTCCAAGATACGCTTAACCTCTCGGTTAGAGATCTTTGCTTGGCCACTTGTCTGCGGATGATAACCTGTGGCTATTTTATGGGTCACCCCATACTTGGCAAGAAGGGCTTCAAAATATTTGTTGCAAAAATGTGACCCTTCATCACTGATTATTGCCCGAGGAGTGCCGAAGCGAGTGAAAATATTTTTCCTTAAGAAATTAAGCACCACCTTAGCATCATTAGAAGGCAAGGCGACTGCTTCTACCCATTTGGAGACATAATCAACCGCGACCAGAATATAGAGATTGTTGTAGGACGACGGGAATGGCCCCATGAAGTCAATACCCCATACATCAAACAACTCTACTTCAAGGATATTCTGCAGAGGCAATTCGTGCCTTTTTGAAATGGTTCTTACCCTTTGGCATCTATCGCAGTGCAACACATATAGGTGTGCATCTTTGAACAGGGTAGGCCAGTAAAACCCATATTGGAGTACTTTAGCAGCAGTTCTTTGGCCCCCAAAATGTCCTCCATAATTAGAGGAATGGCAATGATGGAGCACACCTTCGATTTCCTCCTCTGGCAAACATCTCCGCAGAATCTGATCTGAACACTGTTTGAATAAAAAGGGCTCGTCCCAAAAGTATTGTTTTGCATCATTTAGGAATTTCTTCCTCTGTTGATAGCTCAAGATGGGAGGAAGCACTTGACAAGCGACGAAATTGGCAAAGTCCGCACACCACGGGGCTTTACTTTGGACGGCAAACAGTTGTTCATCCGGGAAGAAATCATTGATGTCTTTGATTGCATCTCCCGAATGAGGAGGGTTTTCCAACCTCGACAAGTGATCTGCTACCTGGTTTTCTGTCCCCTTTTTATCGCGGATCTCCAGATCAAACTCTTGTAGAAGAAGGATCCACCTTATCAGCCTAGGCTTTGCATCTTTCTTCTCTATCAGATATTTGATGGCCGAATGGTCTGTGTACACGGTCACTTTTGTTCCAATGAGGTAGGAACGGAATTTGTCAAAAACATAAACCACTGCCAGCAGTTCCTTCTCGGTTGTGGTGTAATTTAACTGAGCATCAGTTAATGTTTTGCTGGCATAGTATATCGTGTGGAACACTTTGTCCCTTCTCTGTCCCAACACTGCCCCAATTGCAAAATCGCTGGCGTCACACATGAGCTCAAATGGGAAAGTCCAATCAGGAGCTACCACGATAAGAGTCGAAATGAATTTTTCCTTCAAAAGTTCAAATGCTCTGAGGCAGGCTTCATCAAACTGAAAAGGCATATCCTTTTCCAATAGTGAACATAGCGGTTTTGTTATCCTTGAGAAGTCCTTGATAAACCGCCTATAGAAACCTGCATGCCCAAGAAAACTCCTAACCCCTTTCACTGATGTAGGCGGCGGTAGACTATTGATGACATCAATTTTAGCCTTGTCTACTTCAATACCACCATCTGATACTCTGTGGCCCAGAATAATGCCCTCTTTTACCATGAAGTGGCACTTCTCCCAATTCAATACAAGATTAGTTTCAACGCATCTTTGGAGAACGACAGTCAAATTCACCAGACAGTTATCAAATGAACTCCCGAATACAGAAAAATCGTCCATGAAAACCTCGAGGGTCTTTTCAACCATGTCAGAGAAGATGGACATCATGCAACGTTAGAATGTTGCAGGAGCGTTACATAACCCAAAGGACATTTTTCGAAAGGCAAAGGTCCCATACGGACATGTGAACGTTGTTTTCTCCTGATCTTCGGGAGCAATTGAAATTTGATAGCCAGAATAACCATCTAGCAGACAATAGAAGGCATGCCCAGCAAGTCTATCGAGCATCTGATCAATAAAAGGCAGTGGGAAGTGATCCTTACTGGTGGACTTATTCAACTTTCTGTAGTCCATACATACCCTCCATCCAGTCACTGTTCTGGTTGGAATCAACTCGTTATTCTCATTGGCTACTACTGTCATACCGCCCTTTTTTGGCACGCATTGAATAGGACTGACCCAAGGACTGTCCGAGATAGGGTAAATAATGCCCGCATCTAGCAGCTTAATGATTTCCTTCCGGACCACCTCTTTCATTATTGGGTTCAACCGCCTTTGATGTTCAATAGTCGGCTTGGATCCTTCCTCTAGTAGGATTTTGTGCATACAAAGGGATGGACTGATCCCTTTAATGTCTGAAATCGACCACCCCAGTGCTGTTTTATACTGTTTGAGCACTAGCAGTAGCTTCTCTTCCTGGCCTTCATCTAAAGATGCAGATATTATAACAGGTAAAGTGGATGAATTCCCCAAGTATGCATACCTCAGATGATTGGGCAGGGGCTTTAACTCGAGGACAGGAGGTTCTACAACAGATGGTTGGGCCTTGGAAGTAGATGCTTCTGGATCATTCAGCGACTCAAACTGTCTTTGGAACTGTGTAGATCGCTGGGGTGCATCCAGCCAGTTAGCATATTCAACATGGGTGGCCTCCTCCTTAGTACTGGTACCTCTTAGTGTAGCTTCGAAAGGGTCTGTCATGTATGTTTCTGAGAATACTTCCCTGACTGCATCATCAAGCACTTTAATCTGGAAGCAGTCTTCAGGGGTGTTCGGATATTTCATTGCCCTAAACACATTGAAAGTTACTTCCTAATCCTGCACTCTCATAGTCAGCTCCCCTTTCTGCATATCTATAAGGGTTCTCCCCGTTGCTAAGAATGGTCTACCCAGTATTATCGGGACCTCCCTGTCTTCCTCAAAGTCCAGGACAATAAAGTCCGCTGGGAAGATTAACTTGTCCACCTTAACAAGCACATCCTCTACTATCCCCTTCGGGTACGTGAGAGATCTATCCGCCAATTGCAAAGTAACACTTGTGGGTTTGGCTTCATTCAGTCCAAGCTTTTTATATATTGACAGAGGCATCAAATTTATACTCGCCCCCAAATCACATAAGGCCTTGCCAATGAATTGGTCCCCGATAGTACATGGAATCGTGAAACTTCCAGGATCTTTCAGTTTTGGCGGGAGTTTGTTCTGTAGAATAGCACTGCATTCCTCAGTCAGAGCCACTGTTTTATAATCTCCCATTTTCCTCTTCTTTGACAATATGTCTTTCATAAATTTAACATAGCTCGGCATTTGCTCCAACGCCTCTGCCAACGGGATGTTTATGTGAAGCTTCTTGAACACTTCTAAAAACTTAGAAAATTGCTTATCAAGCTTTTGTTTCTGCATGCGCTGGGGGAATGGCAACTGTGGGATAGGAGGACTAGCTGTGTTCACTATAGGGGTTGGTGATGAAAGGCTTTCTTGAGCATTTACATCACCCCCAGACTTATCATCACTCTGCTCCACAATAGGTTCCTCTATAGTCACTTCTTCTTGCACTACAGGACTCTCTCCACCCTTTTCATTTATAGTTTTCCCACTCCGGAGTGTAACTGCTTTGCAGTGTTCCTTCCCATCCCGTTTCGGGTTGACATCAGTGTCACTCGGCAATGTGCCTTGCGGTCGACTATTCAAAGCAGAGGCCAACTGTCCCATTTGGACTTCAAGGTTTCAGATGGAAGCCTCTTGATTACTGCTCCTTGTCTCATTTTGGGCAATATATCGTGACAGGAGATCTTCCAAACTAGGTTTTCTTTCCTGTTGAGGTGGTGGATGGTGGAACTGATTTTGAGAACTCTGTGGTTGTTGGTTGTACTGATTTTGAGCTTGAAAACCGGGAGGATTTGAGAAATTAGGCCTGGTGGTCGGAGGTTGTGCTTGATTGCTATTTGTGTTGCCCCAAGAAAAGTTTGGATGATTCCTCAAGCCCGGATGATAATGAGTAGGGAGACTTGCGTTTTGCTGCCGCCCGTAGTTGGAAACAAATTGAACTGACTCGGGGCTTATGGCACACTGCTCAGTTGTGTGGCTCCCTTGACACAATTCACACAACAATGAGACACTCTGGACATTCTGCACAGCTTGCACTCCCATGGTGTCAAGTCTTTTAGTTAGCGCTGCAACCTGAGCCGCTAATTGTGTGATTGGATCTACCTCATATATTCCTGCTGCTCTTCTAGGGGCCTGCCTATCATTTGGCCATTGATAATTATTGGCCGCCATTGTTTCCACCAATTCATACCCCGCTGTGTGATGCTTAGACATGAACGCTCCTCCAGAAGCGGCATCAATACTCGATCGAGTAGCTCCGGATAACCCATTATAGAATGTCTGGATGGGAAGCCATTCTGGCAGTCCATGGTGGGGGCATTTTCTCAGAAGATCCTTGAATCGCTCCCATGAGTCGTACAAAGACTCTGACTCAAACTGAATAAAAGAGGTAATTTCATGCCTGAGCCTGGCGGTTTTAGCGGGTGGGAAGAACTTTGCCACGAACTTTTGAGCCAAGTCATCCCATGTGGTTATGGAGCCTGACGGAAGTGAATGTAGCCAGCTCTTGGCCTTGTCCTTCAAAGTGAAGGGAAACAATCGGAGTCTGATGGCATTGTCAGACACTCCATTGCACTTAAACGTATCGCAGATCTCCAAGAAGTTCATCAAGTGATCGTTGGGGTCATCATTTGGTAATCCCCCAAACTGAATATTGGAGCACATTTGGATGGTGCCCGGCTTGATCTCAAAATTGTTTGCTTGGATTGCGGGCCTAAGAATGCTCGCTTGCAAATCTGCGATGTGAGGCATAGCATGCTCCCTTAAAGATTTCTGAAGTTCCTCAGCCATTGTAACAGGAGTATGTATGTCCCGAGCTTTTTCTCTCTGCAGGCGTCTGTACGTTCTATCAACCTCGGGATCGAGAGGTATTATATTCCGATCCCTTCGAGGTGGCATACGCCGTTGAGATCACCTGAAAAGAAAATTAAACAGATAAAGTTAGTCTAAATTAAGATCGTAATGACTTAGTTTTAATATTGATAACAAATAATACTAAGTCCCCGGCAACGGCGCCAAAAACTTGTTGTTCGAATTATGCAACGACAATTAACGCGCAAGTATACGCGGTCAACAAGTAATATAAGATAAGTAGGGTGTCGTACCCATGAGGACGAAGTCTTAAATGCAAATCAAATACTAATGTAAGTTATATACTATCTTATCTAAACAAATGATTGGAGGTGGTAGTTTAAACTATGCGAGTACAACTAAAGGAAACGGGAGAATTTGAAGTAATAGGGAGACAAGCTAGGATTACAATTTCCCTAATGCGTCGCCTAATCTCCTAACTCTCCACAATACAAACAAATCAAGGAATGGTCAGCCGAGAATAGAACTATGCATATGTTTCTGTCGAAGGCCAAATGGACATCCCTAGCTAGATGAATCACAATATATCTATCGATGAAAAAAACTAGGCTAGGGTCATTAAGCTCAGTCTCAAGGCTACACAAGGCAAATAGAGATATGTCTATTCTATTAAGCAGTTTATGCACACACTCCTTTAGGCAAGGGCATAACAAGTGTATTGTATTTTAAAAGCCAGATATTAATGTCCAATATTCAATATCCATTAATATCACTGCCAAAAACTCTGTCAAGCATTTAGTCAATAAGCAAGAAATACAACAACCCATTCCCAAAATGATTCATTAATATAAATAGGAGAGAAAGTTAATTAGGCTAAACACTAGGTTACATTGCAATCCTAAAAAGGAATTAGTTCATAACCATGGTGCTAATACACATTTCTATCACATTCAACATTGCTCAGTAATACACAAATAACTGAGAGATTTAGAATAAGAAAACTCCTGTTGTAAGGTTTTCTGTCTCCAAGTTTTCTCTTCTCCGTGCAACTCCTGAGCTGTGTATGATGCAATAACTATTCTCCCCTAAAACACAGCTTCTTTCTGGTCTAGAATCTCCAAAAATATTCTCTGTTATCTCTCTCTATCTCCTCTTTTTGCTGCTGTCCTCTCTGCTCTATCTCTGTTCTTTCTTTTCTTTATTTTTAGGTCATTAAACGCTAACCACTGGCTAGGCACCGGAGGTGACGCTGCGGCGCGGAGCCAATAACTGCTTGGTGGCGCTGCGGCGCCACTCACGCTGCAGCGCGAGAATAAGAAGGACCGGGCCGCTACAGCGCTAGATGACATCAGCATGAACCAGGAGTTGGCGCTGCGGCGCAGGCTTAAGACTGGGCTCTGGCGCTGCGGCGCCAGAGTGTAGAAAATGACAATTTTTGCCCTTGCAAGCTGAAAATGATCCAAACAGCCCTGCATCAAATAGGAAGAGCATAACAACAATGGAATATATACAAAAGCACAACAAATAAAACAAAAAACAAGCAACGTCTTAAGCTTTAGAGAATCTGATATGCGATATAAATACCACACATCACTGTGCAGGTTTATTGGCCTCCCTATGTGAGCCTAGGAATCGTGGGATTCATGATCAAACTGATCAGAATCTGATTCCCACGATGGACAAACTCCACTTTATAAATGTACCCTGCCAGGTTTTCTGTAAAATGTACATACAAAAGACCTTAAAACGGTTATCCGAATTTAAGGTCTCAATATAGTGAAAATATGGTTTGTCGTGTCAGAGTCACTCTGATGGCTGTCATGCCCATGAGAAGACCGACACTTGTATATATTTTGTGGTCGAGGATGCTTCACAACCCGATAATCAACATTCAAATTGAGCTTTAAGGCTAAAAAGATAAAACTGAAGTATCGATATGCTTCAATTCCTATGTTAGCGTAAGGGTTTGAAAACCTTCTTTCAAAACATCATTTCAATAATCTTATCGAAAAAAGAATCTTTTGCAAATCAAATCAAACACTTTTGCAAATTAAATCAAAGACTTTTTGCAAATCAAATTAAACCCTTCGTATATAGGTTCAACGATGCATAAACATACTTCAAATCAGAATAAAGGCCCCATTTTCTTCCAGCATTCACACACATATTGCAGATTTAAAAGGGAAATATTGAAAAGATGCGGTACCGTGTTTACACTGGAGTTGTGGGGTGCCTAACATCTTCCCCACATTTAACCAAGCCCCCTAACTCAAAACTTCAGTTTCAAAGATCAAGTTTTGACCGTGTCCAGTAATTGGGCCTCTTTTCAAACAAACTCGGTTGAGTTGGTACAACAATTTCAAATCTACTAACTGGTGACTCTGTAAAACGTTCAAATCGTCGACATGATACATGTTGGCCTTTTCCTAAAAAACCTTTCAAAACCTTTTTTGCAATAAAAAGAGTAAGGCTTAGGATTGGAGAAAGATCCGGGTTTTACCCGACCCATGAATTTTTTCCCGACGTCGACAGGTGGCGACTCTGATGGGGACAGTAGAGGGCTTAGGCCGCTTTCAAAATCTTTTCAAACATTTCCCTTTCATATCTGCATATGTGTGAATGCTGCGTCTTTACATTGAATAAATGCATGAATGTTGCGTCTTTACATTGAATGAATGTGAATGAATGTTTTCCTGTTCTTTAGTGATTCGCACGCATATTAGTGCTTCGCACTAATGTCATCATATGCATAACTGTGAGACGCGATGTATGTGAATGTATGTTGTGTGATTCCTCCACCAGGAGGCAAACCAGTCGGTGATAAGTTATGTCTTCGAGGGCGAATAAGTCTTTGGGGCTCATAAAAATGCACCACCCAGATTCGCTCCAGTTGAAAGATCGAATTAATTTTCCCTCTAGTAGATTGCGATGATCTGGGGACCTTCATGCCGAAAAGCTGCGAGAGTAACCTAAGATAGGTTAGCCTTTGATTAACCAAATCCGATGGGAAGCTTCTTCACGCCTTCCTCTTTCAATTCAATGTCAAGTTTTCCAATTCCAATGTAAAGGAGCACAATGTAAATATCATAATAAAAATTTTACATTCCTTGTTATATACATCTTGTCATTCTGTCATCAAAACAACTGACCTCTGTTTTGCAGGGTAAGATTAAAAAACCATAAAAACACATCATGGCATGCAACCTATCCCTAACTACTTCAGGAAATTGACACGCCTACGTTTTATTGTAGGTGAAAAATTGGTCCTGTTACTAGATCTAAGTCTAAGAAAGCACTAAGTCCATCCACGGACATGACTTCAAGTGCTCAGCCAGAATTCACCCCTGTCTCTAGGGAAGAGTTTGAAGGACTGAAGAATCAGATAGCCGAATTGGCCAGTTTCCTGAGAGTACAAAGTAAGGCTTTTAAAGAGAAGTAGGCCCAAGCTCACACAGAACCAGGAACACCTGGTGGAAGTAGTGGCAGTCAAGAGACCGAAAAGGTAGATACTCAGATTCCTGGACCACAAAACCAGGACACAACCAATAAAACCCCTGAAAACACCGTCCTTAACAAAGAACAGGAAGCTGGTGACATTCTGAAGAAAGTCCAACCGATGGAAGAAACCATCTGGTCTATCAAAAGGACTGGAGCATTTGGCAGTGTCAATAATTCAGACCTCTGCATATTCTCTGGGGCTCGTTATCCCAAAAAAATTAGAACTCCTGATTTTGAGAAATACGATTGATTGGGAGACCCCTACACTCATTTAAATGTATTCATTGGAGAACTCGAATCCTATGCAGAGGACGAGAAACTCCGAATGCAGTTATTTCAGAAGAGTCTGACCGGAGAGGCTAGAGCCTGGTACGCCCGTCTAGACAACTCCAAAATTCATAGTTGGGAAGAATTGGCCCATGCTTTCCTCAGTCAATACAGTTTCCAGTCTCAGTTGGCTCCAGACAGATACCAAATAACCAAAATCAAGAAATAAAACACTAAGTCATTCAAAGAGTATGCTCAATGATGGAGACGAGTTGCAGCACAAGCCACCCCATCCATGAGTGAAACTGAGATAGTCATGACCTTCATAGATATTCAAGACGCTCCATATTACGAGAGGGTCCTAGCAGGCATAGGAAAACCATTCTCTGAGATGATCAAGCACGGAGAGATGGCCGAAATGGGGCTGAAGTTTGGGAAGATAAAGGACCTGACTGCCTTGGAAGCCGTTGCCAAACATATCCAATCCAAAAATTAAGGGAGTAACCCCCGGAGGGTATATAAGAAGAAAGATGAAGAAGTGTCCTTAGTATTGCAAGGACAGAATCCAAGGGTGATTCAAGCAATATGCCCATTCAAAAGAGGAATTATACCCCTTTTCAAGCTCTTGCACAGCTTTCAAACCCTCCATTTCAGAAGACTATGGAGGCCAAACATCAAAGAACATTCACCCCGTTAGAGGATTCACTCGAAAATGTGATGAAATTGTTAACCGCACAGAAAAAGATTATGCAACTCCTTCCACCAACCAACACCGGGGGGCAGAATTTTGACCCAAGCAAGAAGTGTGCCTACCATTCTGGATCTCCGGGCTATGACACACAAGATTGTTGGTCTCTCAAGCACAAAATTCAAGAATTGATTAACAATGGAGAGATTGTGGTGACAAAGCCCGAGCAACCGCACGTGCAGGATAATCCCCTCTCTCAGTATAATGAGGAGAAGGTCAACATGATCAGTACAGGAAATGGAGAAGGATCCAAGTACCTCCGTTATGTAGGGAAATTAACTCCTTCCAGCAACAACAGCCTAGACAGTTGGGAGTATTCAAAAAGGCGATTCCTGATCGAGCATGAGATTAGGTCTATCAAGGAACAAATTGAACAGTTAGCCGAACAGGTCGTATACCAACATCAGATCACCAGACAGATGATGAACCAGGCCAACCAATCTGATGCAAATCCTTTCACACCGAAGATCAGTCCCATCCCCATGAGGGATCACTACCGGTCCCATGAGTATGAATTCGGGGCCGACAAGATGGCCAAAGAGGAGAATCTCCAAGCTGGTAGGAAATTCGCCTTTCAAAGGAATTTCACTAACCTGAACCAGCCGATGAAGGAAATCCTCCAGATGTTAATCAATGAGGGAATGGTTGCAGATTTATTACCTCCATTAAACTCGCGATCTAGGAAATTCAAGCCTGACCAAACGTGTCAGTACCATTCCAATGCACCCGGCCATGATACTGAGGATTACTGGGCACTTCGTAACCTGATCTAGAATATGATTGAAAGCGGTGAATTGAAAAAAGGTAATCGGGATTATAGCTTCCCAGATGAAGACACTCTCTTTATTCCCACTGCGTGGAATCAAGATACAGTGGCTGTTGTTTCTTGTGACAATGAACCAACCCTCACACCCTTAGTACTGCCAGGAAAAAGGGTCCAAGAAAGATAAAATCTTGTGAAGGTGGCCGCACCCGAGCCTTTAATCTTGTCCTTCAGACCTCAGTATCCCGTTATCAGTCTGAAGAGGGTCCCATGGAACTACGGGAATGACGAAGGTTCAGCCTCAAACAACATTGCCATTGTACCAAAGGATAATCCATTGTACCTGCCTCAGCGGGTGATCAAACCAGTCCTCAAGGCCAAAGAAAAGGTGGTTGAAGAGAAAATAGAAGAGTTCCTCCGTAAAATGGGACACAATGACATCAAAGTGGTGCAAAACCTGAAAGATGCACCCAAGCAAATGTCCATCCTAGACTTGGTCTTATCAACCGTGGATCATCGCAATATTCTGGTGAAAGTACTGGAAGAAGCTCATATACCACATACGATGGATGCCGAGAAATTTTGTCACGTGGTAGAACATATTATCAATAACAATGTGATATCTTTCACTAACGATGATATACCCGCAAAGGGGAAGGGTCATCGCAAGTCATTACACATAGCAGTGATGTCTTCAGGGTATGTGATCGGAGATGTGCTCATAGATGGAGGATCATCCCTCAACATCTGTCCCTACGACACCTTGGAGAGAATGAAGATTAACCCAAACCGGATCAAACCAGTAATGTGGTCATCCGAGCTTTCGATGGATCTCGTCGACAAGCTATGAGGGAAATAGAGCTTCCACTAGAGATTGGTCCGCATACTTTCTATGTGTCCTTTCAGGTGCTCAACATCACCACTGGATACAACTTGTTGCTGGGCAGGCTATGGATCCACATGGCAGGGGCAGTGCCATCCACCCTCCATCAACAACTCAAATACATTATCAACGACAACCTAATCATGGTGAATGCTGAACCGGAATACCTTGTCTGCATACAGGGAGACATGCCGGTGATCAGCCTGGATGCAGGGATTGAACCTGCTAGTTTTCAAGCCTTGGAGGTGAGTGATACTCAATATCTACCAGTTGGGGCACCAACCTTAAAGCCTAAAGTCTCCCCTGAAGTGATGACAGTAGGCCAAGAGATGGTATCTTTGGGTTTCCAACCGAGAGAAGGGTTAGGAAAGAACCAACAAGGTATTGCAAATCCAGTCCAAATCCTGAGCCATTCAAGGAGAGTCGGATTGGGTTATTCATTCGGGTTAAGCCGTCGGAATCCACATAAGCACCCTAAGGCTCATGCTTCCACCATACTGTTGCCAAATCTCACTGATGCTGGCTTTGTAAAAGCAATGAGGAAGATCCCCGCTGTGATATCAACCATGTTGTTTCCTCCAATCATACCAGTCGGGGAAAGAAAATCCCCAAAGCTTGAGGGTGATAGCAAAAAGGGAAAAGAAAAGATCCTGTACGAAGGACGAGACCCATTTGCTAACATGCGGGTTATCATAAACTACGAGGGTATGAATGATGAGATCCTAGATAGTGACGACGAGGATCAAATTAAAATTTCTCACATCAAGAAGGGAAAAGGGGGCAGTTCAAAGAAAAATCCTGGCCTTATTATAAAGGATGTCTCAGTCATTATCCGAGACGAGGCAGACGAGCACAATTCCTTGATCCTCCCTGTTCATGAGGATCTAACCTTGGATAACTGGAGCAACGTTCCTTGCCTCAGTCAAAAAGGGTAAAGGGGCAAAGAGTTCGTCTGCCCTGTAACATGCTTTCATTTACTGCTTCCTTTTGATTGCACAGCTATAGCAGTAACTTTTGTCATGCTTTGCCAAATGCTTTGTATATTTAAGCAGTTGCATATATTAAAGTGAAAGCATTTTTATTTTCAGGACTCCAGAATTGGATTTGTTCGTCACTGCTGATGAGATGCTAACCTGTCACAGTGACTACAATTTTGATGTAGAACTGAACTTCAACTTGATGGATATTGATCAAGAGGAGGAAGATGACTATGAGGTGCCCGAGGAGATCAAAGAATGGGTCGAAGACAAACCCAAATCGAACCTTGACCAAACCACCACTATCAACATAGGAACCTCCGAAAACATCAAAGAAATCCAGATAGGCCTAGACCTTACACAAGATCAAAAAATCGACCTGATCAAACTCCTGACACAGTTCCAGGATGTGTTTGCATGGTCACACGAAGATATGATTGGCCTATCTACTGATATTGTCATCCATTGAATGCCCATCAAAGATGGATTCAAGCCAGTCAAGCAGAAGCTCATGCGTTTGAAATTTGAATGGAGTCTGAAAGTCAAAGAAGAGGTCGTTAAGCAATTCAAATCCGGTATCATTATGGTATCAACATACCCAGAGTGGCTGTCAAACATAGTTCCCGTACCTAAACCCGGAGGGAAGGTACGAGTATGCGTGGATTCTCGGGATTTGAACAAAGCCTGCCTCAAGGACAATTTCCCAGTACTTTTTTTCCACATCCTGATAGAAAACACGGCGTAGTACGACATGTATTCCTTTGTGGATTGCTTTGCTGGTTACCATCAAATTATGGTTGCTGAAGAGGACAAGGAGAAAACCTCTTTCATCACTCCCTGGGGAACCTTCTACTATACACGACTATCCTTCGGCCTCATCAATGCCGATGCTACGTATCAGCGAGCCATGATGGCCCTGTTTCATGACATGATGCACAAGGAGATAGAGGTTTATATGGACGACATCATCATCAAATCCCGGAGGGAGGATGATCACATTGACCATCTCAGGAAGCTGTTCAACAGGTTACGAAAGTATAACCTCAAGCTAAATCCCGCCAAGTGTGCTTTTGGCTTCAAATCAGGCAAGTTATTGGGTTTCCTGGTGAGTAATCGAGGCATCGGACTAGACTCTACCAATATCAAAACCATTAATGAGATGCTAGTACCTCGAACAGAGAAGGAGATACAAGGGTTCCTAGGAAGGATCAATTTCATAAGCAGGTTCATTTCCCAGCTTACAGCAACCTGTGAACCCATATTCAAGCTACTAAGGAAGAATTCCTCCACCAAATGGAATGAGGATTGTCAAAAAGCCTTCCTTGCCATCAAGAAGCAGCTGATCAAAGCACCAGTCTTGGTGCCCCCAAGGGATGGAGTTCCCCTGTTCATGTACCTATCAGTCAATGCCAATGCAATGGGCTGTATGCTGGGACAGAAAGATGATAGTAGCAAGGAGAGAGCCATCTACTACATCATC
Source organism: Panax stipuleanatus (assembly GCA_020205555.1). Lineage (NCBI taxonomy): Eukaryota > Viridiplantae > Streptophyta > Magnoliopsida > Apiales > Araliaceae > Panax > Panax stipuleanatus. The sequence goes on from CM035125.1 coordinate 76,866,214, forward strand.
AAAAGATTCAGTAGTGGTGAACAAAAGTACACCCTGATCGAAAAGACGTGTTGTGCGTTAACATGGTCCGCAATGAGGTTACAACATTACCTCCATGGGTACACGACCTACCTCATATCCCGCATGGATCCACTGAAGTACGTATTCAACAAGCCAATATTGAATTGTCAACTGTCCAAATGGCAGTTGATCCTACAACAGTTCGACATTATCTACGTGACTCAGAAGTCCATCAAAGGTCAAGGCATTGCAGATCAACTAGCCGAAGCACCATCAGGAGGGTTTGAGCCCCTGGAGACTTATTTCCCGGATAATGGGATCATAAAAATTCAACAACTCCAATAAGAGAATATAGTTCAACCATGGAAAATATATTTCGATGGAGCGATAAACATGGAAGGTGCCAGAGCTAGGGCAGTTCTTATCTCTGGTACAGGAGAACAATATCCTGTGGCTACCAAACTGTGATTTGGCAACACCAACAACACAGCCGAGTATAAAGGCTGCATAATGGGGTTGAAGTTAGCCCAATCCATGGGTATCAAACATTTACTAGTCTTCGGGGACTCTGAATTGGTTATCAAACAAACCACTAGGGCATATCACACCAAAGAACTGCATTTGATGCCCTATCACAGGCAGGTCGTTAACGTAGCTCTGGATTTTCAAGACATAACCTTCATCCATATTCCTCGGGGTAGGAATGACTTCGCTGATGCATTAGCGACGTTGGCTTCTTTGATCAGAATATCCGATAGGAGTGGTATTCCCTGCATCAAATTCACAAGTCAGAAGACCCCGACATACGAGAATTACATTAGAGACATATCAGATGAAATACCTCCTATCAAACAGCCTTGGTATCAAGACATCAGGGAATATCTTCGAGATGGATCTTCACCCGCTGGGGCAAGCCAATCCGAGCGGAAGCGAATTCACAAGATGGCCCTGAAGTTCTATCTGAGTGGAGATGCACTATACAAAAGGGATACTGGAATAGGCTTGTTAAGATGCCTTGATAAAGAGCAAGCCTAAACGTTGATGGACGATGTCCACGGTGGAGTTTGTAGTCCACACATGAGCGGTCATCTGCTGGCCAAGAAAATATTAAGAACAGGACATTATTGGATCTCTCTCAAAGCTAACTGTGACGATCATGTCAGGAGATGCTTTCAATGTCAAGTACATGGAAATGCCATACACGCTCCTCCAAATGAGCTATATAACATGAGTTCACCATGGCCTTTCTCTATGTGGGGAATGGATGTGATCGGTCCAGTAGAACCAAAAGCCAGCAATGGTCATCGATTAATCTTCACCATGATCGATTACTTTACCAAGTGGGTTGAAACTGCCTCCTTTCCTAAAGTCACCAAAGAGGTCATCATTGGTTTCATCAAAAACAATGTCGTCTGCCGATATGGACAACCGAAGGTGATCGTATCAGACAATGCCAAGAACCTAAAAAATCAAATGATGAAAGATCTATGTAGCAAGTTCCACATTAAGCATCTCAATTCCGTCATCTATCGGCCCAAGATGAATGGTGCTGTCGAAGTGGCCAACAAGAACATCAAAAAGATCATGCAGAAAATATTCGCCAATCACAAAGAACCCTGTTAGCATACAGGACATCAATGTGTACCTCTACTGGGGCTATCCCCTATTCATTGGTCTATGGCATGGAAGCAGTCCTTCCCATAGATGTAGAGATGGAGTCCTTGCGAGTGTTAATCGACGCTCAGATGGACGAAGATCAGTGGTTGCAAGATCGGTACCACCAACTGTCCCTGATAGATGAAAAGAGGGCTACAGCCATTTTCCACAGGCAATTATACCAGCAGAGGATTGCTCGATCATACAACAAGAAAGTCTGAATACGACAATTCAAAGAAAATGACTTGGTGCTGAAGAAAGTTTTGGCCAATCAAGACGAAACCAAAGGAAAGTTCTCCCCGAATTGGGAAGGCCCTTTCATTGTCAAGAAGGTGTTGATGGGAGGAGCTATCAAATTACAAGAGATGGACGGGGGTGAATTTCCCCAACTCATCAACTCAGACACCATACAAAGGTACTATGTCTGAAACACATGCATATTCGCATCCTGGTCCTGCCAAATCAAATCAGGTTTGGTTTTCACTAGAAGCCGGACCTATGAATGATTTGATCTCCCTCCACCCGGGAGTACGTAGGCAGCCATTTCTGGTGCGGTCAAACCAAACAAAAAATTTAAAAACTCATCAAACCAAACTCAAAGCACAAGATAAATACTTTTAAAACCTCTCTCACACAGCCGAAACTACGAATGACCTGATCTCCCTACACTCGGGAGTACGTAGGCAGCCATTCACGGTGCGGTTTGACTTTCAAGAAAATATAAAAAACCATATAAAACCTAAATCCTATCAAGCCTCCATGGTCAACAGGCCCATCTAAGATATTCTCTAACATCTCACTGTCAGTCCATCAAGAAGAAGCTCAAGATATATCAACAACAGCAAGTCATGAAAGAAGTGGTAATCACTCAGCAATGACAATACATATCCAAATAGGGAAGTGAATTAAAATATATTTCTTTGATATATAATACTATTTGATATATACATAGTGTCCTGTATATGACAAAAATGGCTGATTTAGTCTGTGCAGGAAAAACAAAGCTAGTCTATGGACCCATGGATAAGCGGGACAGTAATTCCAATATGGAATCTCTCTCTGAAGATGGAGGAGCTGCTGCAAGTGCAATACTCTCAGCCTCCATACGGGTCAAAACATCCACAACCATCTGCATAGTGGCACTGTGATATTCAATGTAAACAGTCATCTCTGCAACTAGACCATGAGTATAGGATCAGAGAGCGGTACTGTCTGCAATGTGGAAATCCCGGGAAGCTATGGCCTCGTCCCTCTCCATAAAAGTAGCATCCTTGGCAATCAAAACCTCCTCAATCTCCTCAAAGGCTGCATCTCTGGCAGATCGAATCTCATCCCTCGCTGCTAAAGCTGCATCTCTGGCAATCAAAGTCTTCTTAACATCGACAAAAGCAGCGTCTCGAGAAGATCAAGTCTCGTCTCTCTCAACCAATGCCATATCTCGAGTAGCTTGAGCTTCATCTCTCTCCGAAAAAGCTGTATCTCTGCCAGACAGTGCAACCAACATCAACGCTCTTGCCTGATCTCTCTCAAAGGTTATCCTATCTAGTGAGTCTGCCAAAGCTGGATCTGTCCCAACAGGAATGATCGGCGAATCACTAACTAGTGCTGCTGTCAGACCCATGAACAAATCATCCTCAGTGGGAGAATCAGGATCCTCCATAGGCTCCTCCTCGTCTGAATCCACTATCGGAGCTGACTGGATGAATGCAGCTGATGCTATATCTGCCTCCAACCACGCTGAGTACTCTAGAGAATGATCCGGATGGCTACTGTAGAAATCAGCCCTCTCCTTGTGAGTCCAACACTCATACACTCTGACCAAATCGACAGACGACATAGACGAAGCTGGCGTCCTCTGATCAATAGCCCCCTCAAAATAATGCAGGCTCTGAAACTGATCGAACTGGCCCATAACAGCCAGAGGATGGTAAGTAGTCACTCCCCTCAATCCTGCTAGGGGCAAGTAGTCCATGCCAAATGCGTGGGTGATGAAGCTATAAGGGAGACTACCCCTGAGCATGGCAGAATCGAGAATGGATGCGCAATATAAGATAGAAATGCTGACCATGTCTCTACGTCGGTACACTCCGCTGGCTGAAATGAGTAAGACATAGCTATCACACGGGTGAAATAGTACCCCTGGTGTCTGAAAAATCCAATCAGTCGTAAATGGGACATGAGCCATACGTACAGCAAGATCGAACGACCTCTAAAAAACTCCTCCGGGTGGGTATTTCAATGGGTGGCTGCTCTCAGCGTCTCGGCCAATATCATCGGAAGTATGGTGCTACCTTGTCTAAGGGCCCGAACCACGACCATCAAGCCAACATCCAAGTGGTCCAAGTGAAGGGGCATATAGACGTAGGCTACTATGCACATCAACAAAACATCTATCCTGGCCAAATGCTATGCCTCTACCGAAATAATAAAATCTCCAGCATGACGATCGTAACTGTCCAGCAGGCCAAAATGATCAATCAAGAAGTCTATAGAGACCACATGTCCATAAACGATCTCATTCGAAACTACACTATGACATAGACCAGACATCCAAAGAAATGGTCTCCTCATATCGCTAATCGCAGTGCGAGCGCAGGGCAAGTCTAAAGCCAAACCAGTGAACCGCTCATACTCCTCTAAAATCGGAGTCAGCTCGTGTCGCCCAAAGAAGAAAACCTGTTGTAGACACTTAAAATTTTCCTTGCCCCAATACTAACACTGTAGGAGGGCAAAACCGTCAATCAATTCAAATTCGACCACCAATTCCGGTCCTTCAATTCAATTCGGCCTCCAATACCGGTCTTTCAATTCAAAATCGGCCGTCAAGGCCGGTCCTTAAACCTAAATTTGATCCTCAATATCGGTAACCTAAATCCGATCCCCAATATCGGTATTCCAGCTCCGATCTCCAATCGGACTGACTATTCAGCTCCGATCTCTAATCGGACCGTCAATCCAGCTCTGATCTCTAATTGGACCTTCTATCCAGCTCCGATCTCCAATCGAACCGTTAATCTAACTCCAATATCCAATCAGATCGTCAATCCAGCTCCGACTTCCAATCGAACCTTCAATCCAGCTCTGATCTCCAATCGAACCGTCTATCCAGCTTCGATCTCCGATCGGACCGTCAGTCAAACCCCGATCTCAATATGGGGCCTTCAAGTTAGCCCCGACATCAACCCGGGAGGTATAGGTCAACCTGTACATTAACCCAGGACATGTCAACTTATCCCCGATCTCAGCCTGAGAAGTATAAATCAGCCCCGACGTTAATTCGAGAAGTGCAGTTCAGCCCCAGAGATAACCTTGGGAAGCTAGTTCCATCAAAAGCCGTGCCGACACCACAAGCAACCCCAAGAGGGGAAAAATGGTCATTTTATCTAACTCTCAACCGATTCGGTCAAACTCAAGCCCCCCATCAAAGTCAGAACGAACCACAACAACAATTCCGAGTGCCCACAGCGCAAGACAGCTTAACGGACAAACTGCGGGAAATCGAAGACCTGGTTATGAACCCGTCTTCTTGGACCTGAAAAATATTTTATCCCATGTCATTGCAACACTCTTGGCGAGGGATTTCCAAAAAGGTATCGCACGCCTCAAACGGACGCTCCGATCAAAAGTTTGAAAATTTTGACTTTGACTGCGTGTTGTTCGGAGTCCATGTATTTTGAGATGATGGAACCCGGCACTGCGGGCCCACCTGGGGAGCTTCACCTCTACCTGCGACAGCCGTATGTAGAGCTAAATAAATAAATGTGCACCCCCTTTCATTTTCAAGTTTTTGAAACGCAACGAAGCTCTGCTTGTCTGATTTTCTGACTTTTATACCTCTTCCAAACCCAAATATTTTCACTCCAACACGTAGATATACCCATATACTACCACATATCAGAAAATAACTGGTAGATTTGGACGTATAGAGCCTACAATTTTGCAAAAAGCCCGTATTGCAGTCCATTGTAAGTATTTTTACGATCAGAAAGTCAATACTACTACTTTGCATTGTTTTTCACTTGCACACGAAGTTTCATCCTCTAAAGATGCCCGGAACTTAGTTCTGTTGCCATTTTCGTCAAAATTTGGTATATTTCTGTACATAAATGCAAATTCTAGCATTTCTACAACTCGGATTGACGATCCGTCAGCTCCAACCGCTTTAATGCACTAGCATACACCTTTTTGGCAACTTTGTCGGACTGGGTTATCTTCCCAGTCCGGGTTTGGCCCTTTTTTGTGCTTATTTAATTGCAAATGTAATAACATTTCAATTCTGTCAAGCCCGGATTTCAAATTCGAGGTAGTTTATCGCTTTTATATATATTTACGCATATATAAGCAAATTTCACCATCACTGGTACTCATATCAGTCCTGGTTGACTACATTTCTGTCAATATATATATTTATATATTTTCAGTCTGGCCTGGATTACTTCGTGGCCATTTTACTGCTTTTGCACACTTCGCCGTATTGGGTGCTCTACCCAGTCACTGGTTGACTACTTTTCTGTCAATTTTAATTCCAGTACGGGCACCGGCGTGAAACCCATCGCCCTTTTTACTATTTTATACAAATATATATATATATATATATATATGTATATATTACATTTCTGTCATAGCCTAGATTATTTTGTGACTATTTATAGTTCTTTTATATAAATATATATATTTCAATTCCAGTCCGGGCTTGCGAGTGAAAACCCATCGCCCTTTTACAGCTTTTGTATATATATAATTATATATATTGCTTTACTCAAATTTATTCAACTGCTGCATTTTGTATATGAATCTGCACTAACATATCTGCGGGCGGACTAGATTTATTCAAATCTCGCCAATTCTAGCTTTCAATGGTTTAAACAGGTCCCGATAGAACCTGGAAGCTATAATGGCTGAGATTTCTTTAAATCTAGTTATTTTTATAGTTTCAGCTTTGAAAGCAAACTCACGTCCCTTAGATCGCTATCTAGTGGGAACGAAACACTTTCTCCACTCGCAGCCAGGATTTATTGATGAATCCTTGGTTCCATTGCGACGTGATGATGTGTATATATTCATTTTTGTGCAAATTTGAACTGTGCAGGTTTATGGGCTACTCATATGTGAGCCTAGGACTCGTGGGATTTACGATCAAATCGATCGAGATCTGATTCCCATGATGGACAAACTTCAGTTTTACAGATGTACCCTGCCAGTTTTTCTGTAAAATATACATACACAGACCTTAAAACGGTTATCCGTATTTAAGGTCTCGTCATAGTGAAATGTCAATTGTCGTGTCAGCGTCCCTCTGATAGTTTTCATACCTATGAGGAGACCGACACTTGTCTATTCCTGTGGTCAAGGATGCTTCGCAGCCCGGTAAATCACCATTCACATGCAGCCTTAAGGCTATAAAGATAAAAAATTAAAAGTAGCGATACGCTTCAATTCCTATGACAGCGTAAGGGTTTGATAAACCAGCTTTCAAAATATCATTTTCAATCAAAAGAAAAGCTTTTGTAAATCAAATTAAATGCTTTTGCAAATCAAATCAAAGACTGATTTTTAAATCAAATCAAACCTATTCGTATATAGGCTCAACGAAGTTTGTCAAAGCTTTCAATCAATCAAATCAATAGGCCCAATTTTCAAACAACATTCACTCACGCATTCACAATTTTAAGGGAAATATTGAAAAGATGCGATACCGTGTTTACACGGGAGTCGTGGGGTGCCTAACACCTTCCCCCCGAACTCAAAACTTCGATTTCAAAGATCAAGTTTCGATAGTGTCCAGCAATTGGGCCTCTTTTCAAATCAAACTCGGTTGAGTTGGTATAACTGTTTTTCAATCTTCCAACTGGCGACTTTAAACGTTCAAATCGTCGACATAAATACATGTTGGCCTCTTTCTTAAAAAACCCTTCAAAACTTTTTTCCTAAATAAAAAGAATAAGGGTAGAGAGAACTTAGGAAGATTGATTTGAGAAAACCCGGGTTATGAACTAACCCGCGGGGTTCTTAAATTTTCCAACGTCGACAGGTGGCGACTCTGCTGGGGACAGAAGAGGGCTTAGGCCGCTTTCTAATCTTTTCAAACATTTCCCTTCAAAAACTATTGAATGCATAAAATCCTGTGTCTCCACAGTCAATGGATGAGTAAATGCTGCTTTTTTATATTAAATGAATGTGAATGAGTGCTTTCCTGCTTTAGTGCTTCACACCCTTATTAGTGCTTCTCACCCAACTGTTATTACATGCATAAACGGTAAGGTACGATGTATGAGAATGTATGTTGTGTGTCCCTCTCACAAGGAGGATAACCCGGTCAGTGTTAAGTAATGACTCTGGGGACGATTAAGTCTCTGGGGGTACCTCATGAAAATACACCACTCAGATTCGCTCCAGTTGAACGATCGGATTAACTTCCCTTCTAGTAGATTGCGATGATCTGGGAGCCTTCATACTAAAACAAAAGCCGCGAGAGCAACCTAAGATAGGTTAGCCTCTGATTAACCAAAATCGACGGGAAGCTTCTTCATGCCTTCCTCTTTCAATTCCATGTCAAGTCTTCAATTTCTTAGGAGCACAATATAAATATCAATAATGAAAGATTTACTTTCCCTGTCAAATACATGCCATCCTGCCATCAAAACAACTAACCTCGATTTTACAGGATAAACACTAAAAAACACATCATGCATCCAACCTTTACCTACCTCAGGAAATTAACACACCTACGTTGTGTTGTAGGTGTAAAAATTGGTCATGTCACCATATCTAAATTCAAGAAAGCACTCAGTCCATCAGCGGACATGGCTTCAAGTGCTCCACCAGAATTCACCCCTGTCGCCAGGGAAGAATTTGAAGGACTGAAAAATCAGATAGCCGAGCTAGCCGGTTTTCTGCGAGAACAAAGTAAGGCCTTTAAAGAGAAACAATCTCAAGCTCATCCAGAACCAGGAACATCTGGTAGTGGTGCTGGCAGTCAAGATGTAGAAAACGCCGAAACTCAGATTCTTGGACCACAAAACCAGGACACAACCAACAAAACCCCTAAAATCACCCCCTTAGTCAAAGAATAGGAAGCTGGCGACATCATGAAAAAAGTACAATAGATTAAAGAAATCCTCCGGTCTATCAAAGGGACTGGGGCGTTTGGCAGTGTTACTTACTCTGGCCTCTGCACATTCCCCTGAGATCGGTATCCCAAAATTTTTTAAGTCTATGAGTTCGAGAAATATGATGGAACGGGGCATCCTTATACACACCTGAAAGTCTTCATCGGAGAACTCGGATCCTATGCTGAGGACGAGAAGCTTCGAATGCAACTATTCCAGAAGAGTCTAACCGGAGAAGCCAGAGCTTGGTATACCCGCTTGGACAACTCCAAAATTCATAGTTGGGAAGAGCTGGCCCATGCCTTCCTCAGCCAGTACAGTTTCTAATCATAGCTGGCTCCAGACAGATAACAAATAACCAAAATCAAGAAAAAGAACACTGAATCATTTAGAGAATATGCCTAGCGATGGAGACGGGTCGCAACACAAGTTACCCCTGCTATGACTGAATCTGAAATAGTCATGACCTTTGTCGATATCCAAGAAGAAACTTATTATGAGAGGGTCCTGGCGGGAATAGGAAAACCAATCTCTGAAATGATCAAGCATAGCGAGATGGCGGAAATGGGGCTCAAATCCGCGAAGTTAAAAGATCTAACCGCCCTCGAAGCTGTCACCGAACATATCCAATCCGAATATTACGGGAGTAATCCTCGGAGGGTCCATAAAAAGAAAGACAAAGAAGTCTCCTTGGTTTTACAAGAACACAATTCGAGTGGCGAGTCAAACCACATGCCCATTCAAAGGAGGAACTATACCCCTTTCCAAGCTTTAATACAGCCTGCAAACCCTCAATTCCAGAAAAATATGGAAGTCAGGTGTCGAAGAAATTTCACCCCACTAGGGGATTCCCTCGAGAATGTGTTCAAACTTCTGACAGCTCAGAAGAAGATAGTTCAACTCCTTCCACCAACCAACACTAACGGAAGGAACTTCGATCCTAACAAGAAATGTGCTTATCATTCTGGATCTCCAGGCCATGATACTCAAGACTGTTGGTCTCTCAAGCACAAAATTCAAGACTTGATTAACAGCGGGGAAATTGTGTTAACAAAACCTAACCAACCCCATGTCCAAGACAATCCTCTCCCACAGCATAAAGAGGAAAATGTCAACATGATCAGCGCCTCAAATGGAGAAAGATCTAAGTGCCTCTGCTACGTTGGGAAACCAAGTCAATCCAATCTTAGTAGCCCAGAGAGTTGGAAAACTTTTGAGAAGCGATTCCTGATGGAGCAAGAAGTTAAGTCTCTTAAGGAACAGATTGAGCAGTTGGCTGAACTGGTCGTCTACCAGCATCAACTCACCAGGAAAGTGCTGAAGCAAATTCATCAATCCATTGGTAGTCATTCTCCTTTGGCGGAAGTCAATTCCATTCCCAATAGGAATCATTGCCAGTTGCACGAACAACCAATGGTAAAAAATGAGTATACCCAAGAAGGTAGAAAATTCCTGTTTCAAAGGAATTTCACCAATCTGAACCAGTCAATGGAAGAAATCCTCCAAATGATGACCAATGAGGGGATGGTTGCAGATCTATTACCCCCATTAAACCCTCAATCCAGAAAATTCAAACCTGACCAAATATGCCAGTACCATTCCAACTCTCTCGGCCATGATACGAAAGAATGCTGGGCACTTCGTAACCTAATTCAAGACCTGATTGAGAAAGGTGACCTAATCAGAGGAGATCAAATCCTCGACTTGGCAGATAAAGATAGCCTCTAGATCCCCAATGCATGGTACCAGGACACAGTGGCTGTCGTATCCTGCAATAAGGAATCAATCCTCACACCCCTGGTACTGACAGGGAAAGGGATCCAAGAAGTTCAAAATCCTCTGAAGGTGGCTGCACCTCAGCCTCTAATCTTGCCCTTCAGACCTCAATATCCAATCATCAGTCTGAAGAAGGTCCCATGGAACTACGGGGACATTGAAAGCTCTACTTCAAACAACATTTCCATCCTATCAAAGGATAATCCATTATACCTGCCTCAGCAGGTAATTAAACCAGTTACCAAAGTAAAAGAAAAGGTGGCTGAAGAAAAGATCACAGAGTTCCTCAACAAAATGGGACACAATGAAATCAAGGTAGTGCAAAGCTTGAAAGACGCACCCAAGCAAGTGTCTATCCTCGATCTGGTCTTAGCATCAGAAGACCATCGCAACATTCTAGTGAAGGTACTAGAGGAAGCCTATCTGCCACACACGGTAGACACAGAGAAATTTTGTCATGTGATAGAACATATTTTCAACAACGATGTGATATCTTTCACAGACGATGATATCCCGGCTGAGGGAAGGGGCCACCACAAGTCACTGCATATAGCTGTAGTGTCCTCCAGATACGTGATCGGAGGAGTACTTATTAACGGAGGATCTTACCTCAATATTTGTCTATACAACACGTTGGAAAGAATGAAGATCAATCCGAACTGGATCAAAACCAGTCATATGGTCATCCAGGCTTTCGATGGATCTCGCCGCCAGGCTATGGGGGAAATCGAGCTTCCTCTAGAAATTGGTCCACACACCTTCTACGTATCCTTCCAAGTGCTCAATATTGCCACTGGATACAATTTACTGTTGGGCAGACCATGGATCCATATGGCAGGAGCAGTGCCATCCACCCTCCATCAGCAACTTAAGTACATCATTAACGGAAGCCTCATCACGGTCAATGCCGAGCCAGAATACCCTACCTACATACATGGGGACATGCCAGTGATTAGCCTGGATGCGGGGATTGAACCTGTAAGTTTTTAAGTTTTCAAGGTGAGTGATATTCAATATCTACCAATTTGGGCACTAGCCCTAAAACCTAAAGTGTCCACTGAAGTAATGACCGTAGGCCAAGAGAAGGTATCTTCAGGTTTCCAACATGGAGAAGGGTTAAGAAAGGATAAGCAAGGTATCAAGATGCCAGTCCAAATCCCCAGTCAGATGGGAAGAGCAGGATTGGGATATTCATCTGGGTCAAGCCACCGGAATCCATACAAACATCCTAAGGCTCAAGCCCCTGCAATTCTGCTCCCAAACCTCACAAATGCCGGCTGGGTGCAACCTACGAGGAAGATCCCTATGGTGGTATTAGACATACTATTTCCTCCAATCATACCTGTCCATGAAAGAAAAGCCCTCAAGCCTGAGGCAAACAGTGAAAAGGGAAAAGAAAAGATCCTGTACGAAGGACGAGACCCATTCGCTAACATGAGAGTCATTCTCAACTACGAGGGTATGAATGACGAACTCCCCGACAGTGACGATGACCATGTCCAAATTCCTCACATCAAGAAGAGGAATGATCTACAGAAAAGCCTTGGCCCTATTCTCAAGGATGTCTCAGTCATCATCCAGGACGAAGTGGGCGAGCACAATTCCTTGATTCTCCCAATCAATGAGAATCTGACACTGGACAACTGGAGCAGTGTCCTTTGCCTAAGTCGAAAAGGGTAAAGGGGCAGAGAGTACATCTACCCTTAATCATGCTTTCATTTACTACTTACTTTTGATTGCACAACTGGAGCAGTAACTTTTGTCATGCTTTGCAAATGCCATATGTATTTAAGCAGTTGCATATATTAATGAAAGCATTTTTGTTTTCAGGACCCAAGCATTAGATGTGTGTGTCTATACTAATGAGATGCCAACCTGTCAAGATGACTCCGACTTGGATGTAGAATTGAACTTCGACTTGATGGATATTGATCAAGAGGATGAAGATGACTATGAGGTGCCAGAGGAGATCAAGGAATGGGTCGAAGACAAACCCAAACCAAACCTCGACCAAACCACCACCATCAACATAGGAACCTCCGAAAATATCAAAGAAATCCAAATAGGTTCAGACCTCACACCAAATTGAAAAGCTGACCTGATCGAACTCCTAACACAGTACCAGGATGTGTTTGCATGGTCACATGAAGACATGATCGGTCTATCCACAGACATTATCATCCATCGAATGCCCATCAAAGAAGGGTTCAAACCAGTCAAATAAAAACTTAGGCGATTGAAACCTGAGTGCAGTCTCAAAGTTAAAGAAGATGTTGTTAAGCAATTCAAAGCCGGGATCATTATAGTATCAACCTACCCCAAATGGCTATCAAACATAGTCCCCGTACCTAAACCGGGAGGGAAGGTACGAGTATGCGTGGATTACCGGGATTTGAACAAAGCCTGCCTTAAGGACAACTTCCCAGTCCCTTTCATCCATATTCTAATTGACAATACTGCGCAGTATGGCATGTATTCCTTTGTAGATTGCTTTGCTGGTTACCATCAAATCATGGTTGCTGATGAAGACCGGGAGAAAACAACCTTTATCACTCCCTGGGGAACTTTCTGCTATCGACAACTATCCTTCGGCCTCATTAATGCCGAAGCAACGTATCAGTGATCCATGATGGCCCTTTTTCATGATATGATGCATAAAGAAATAGAAGTCTATGTTGACGACATCATCATCAAATCCCGGAGGGAGGATGATCACATAGACCATCTCAAGAAGCTGTTCAACAGGTTACGTAAATACAACCTCAAGCTAAATCCCGCCAAATGTGCTTTTGGCTTCAAAGCAGGCAAACTGTTAGGATTCCTGATGAGCAATCTGGGCATTGAACTCAACTTCACCAAAATCAAAGCCATTACTGAAATGCCCGTACCTCATATAGAGAAGGACATAAGTGGATTCCTGGGAAGGATCAACTTCATAAGCAGATTCATTTCCCAGCTCACAGCAACCTGTGAGCCCATCTTCAAGCTGTTAAGGAAGAATTCCTCCACCACGTGGAATGAGGATTGTCAACAAGCCTTCCTTGCCATCAAGAAACAGTTGACTGAAGCTCCTGTTCTGATACCCCCAAGGGAGGGCGTCTCTTTATTCATGTACCTGTCCGTCAATGCCAATGCAATGGGCTGCATGTTAGGACAGAAGGATGATAATAGCAAGGAAAGAGCCATCTACTGCATGAGTAAAAGATTAAGCAGTGGGAAACAGAAATACACCTTGATCGAGAAGACATGCTGTGCATTAGCATGGGCCTCCATGAGGTTGCAATACTATTTGTATGGGCATACGAACTACCTCATATCCCGCATGGATCTGCTCTCATATGTATTCAACAAACCAATGATGAATTGCCGACTGTCCAAATGGAAGTTGATCCTACAGCAATTCGACATTGTGTACGTGACTCAAAAGTCAATTAAGGGTCAAGGCATTGCAGATCAATTAGCAGAAGCACCTTTAGGAGGGTTCGAGCCCTTGGAGACATATTTCCCGGATGATGGGATCATAACAATTCAACAACTCCAGTCTGAGAATACAGTCCAACCATAGAAAATGTATTTCGATGGAGCGGTAAACATGGAAGGTGCCGGAGCTCGGGCAGTCCTCATCTCTGGTACAGGTGATCAATATCCTGTGGCTACCAAACTTTACTTTGGCAACACCAACAACATGTCTGAGTATGAAGGGTGTATCATGTGGTTGAAGCTAGCCCAATCCATGTCTATCAAACACTTACTCGTCTTCAGAGATTCTGAGCTGGTCATCAGACAGACTACCGGTGCGTATCTCACCAAAGAACTGCATTTGCTGCCCTACCATCGGTAAGTCCTCAAAATATCTCAGGAATTTGAAGCAATAACCTTCATTCATATTCCTCGGGGTTAAAATGACTTTGCTGATGCACTAGAAACGTTGGCTTCATTAATACGCATGTTCGATAGAAGTGGATTTCCCAACATTCAGTTCACTAATCAGATAGCCCCGACATATGGGAATTATGTGGGAGAAGTATCAGATGAAATACCTCCTGTCAAGCGACTTTGGTTTCAAGACATCAAGGAATATCTCCGTGATGGATCCACACCTGCTGATGCAAGCCAATCAGAGTGGAAACGGATTCTCAGAATGGCCATGAAGTTATATCTGAGCGAAGACGCACTTTATAAAAGGGATGCTGGAATAGGCCTGTTAAGATGCCTCGACAATGAGCAAACCCAAAGACTAATGGATGAAGTCCATGGCGGAGTCTGTGGTCTACACATGAGTGGCCATTTGTTGGCCAAGAAGATAATCAGAACAGGACATTACTGGATCTCGCTCAAAGCTGATTGCGATGATCACATCAAGAGATGCTTTCAATGCAAAATACATGGAAATGCCATTCACGCTCCTCCAAATGAGCTGCATAACATGAGTTCACCATGGCCTTTCTCTATGTGGGGAATGGACGTAATAGGTCTAGTGGAACCCAAAGCCAGTAACGGTCATCGATTCATCTTCACTATGATCGATTACTTCACCAAATAGGTCGAAGCAGCCTCTTTTCCCAAAGTCACAAAAGAGGTTATCATTAGTTTCATTAGAAATAATGTCGTCTGTCGATATGGACAACCAAAAGTGATTGTATCAGACAACGCCAAAACTTGAACAATCAAATGATGCTGGATCTGTACGTTAAGTTCCACATCAAGCATCTCAATTCTGTCATCTATCAGCCCAAGATGAACGACGCTATCGAAGCGATCAACAAAAACATCAAGAAGATCATGCAGAAAATGTCCGCCAATTATAAGGACTGGCCTGACATGCTGCCTCTAACTTTGTTAGCATACAGGACATCAATGCGCACCTCTACTGGGGCTACCCCCTACTCGTTGGTCTATGGCATGGAAGCAGTCCTTCCCATAGAAGTAGAGATGGAATCTTTGCGAGTGTTGATCGACTCTCAAATAGATAAAGATCAATGGTTGCAAGACCGGTATCATCAGCTGTCTCTGATAGATGAAAAGATAGCTACGACCATTTTCCACGGACAGTTATACCAGCAAAGGATCGCCAGATCCTACAACAAAAAGGTCCGAATCCGGCAATTCAAAGAAAACGACTTGGTGCTAAAGAAAATCCTGGCCAATCAGGATGAAGCCAAAGGAAAATTTGCCCCAAACTGGGAAGGCCATTTCATTATCAAAGATGTGTTGACTGGGGGCACTATCAAACTGTAAGAGATGGATGGGACCGAGTTTCCCCAAATCATCAATTCAGACACCGTAAAAAGGTATTACGTCTGAACCACATGCATACCCGCATCCGGGTCCTACAAATCAATTCAGGTTCAGTTTTTCACTAGAAAGCCGGAACTACGAATGACCTGATCTCCCTCAACCCGGGAGTACATAGGCAGCCATTTTTGGTGTGGTCAAACCAAATAAAAACTCAAAAACTCATCAAACCAGACTCAAAATCCAAGATAAACTCTTTTCAAACCTCTCCAACCAAACTAGCAGGAACTATGAATAACCTGATCTCCCTCAACCCCGGAGTACGTAGGCAGCCATCTATGGCGCGGTTTGACCTTCAAGAAAAAAAAATAAAAGACCAGTTCCAAGACACCAAAGACAAATAGAAGCTAAATTTTATCAAACTACCCTGGTCAACAGGCCCATCTGAGATACTCCCTGACATCTTAACTGTCAGTCCATCAAGGAGGAGCTCAAGATGCATCAACAACTACGAGTCATGAAAGAAGTGATAATCACTCAGCAATGACAATACATCTCCAGTTAGGGAAGTGCATCAAAAATATATTTCTCTGGTATATAAAACTGCTTTATATACATAATGCCCTGTACATGACAAAATGGCTGATCTAGTCTGTGCAGGAAAAATAAAGGTAGTCTATGGACCCAAGGACAAGCGGGTCAGCAGTGCCAGGATGGCATCTCTCTCTGAAGATGGTGGAGCAGCCGTAAGTGCAGTCCACTCAGCCTCCATACGGCCCAAAACATCCACAGTCATCTGCAAGGTGGCACTGTGGTCATCAATATAAGCACTCATCTCGGTGATCAAACCATGAGTATAAGATCAAAGAGCAGTACTATACGCAATGTGGATATCATGGGAAGCTATAGCCTCATCCCTCTCCGCAAAAGCTGCGTCTTGAGTAATCAAAGTCTCCTCGATCTCAATATATGCTGCATCCCTGGTCGAGCGAATCTTATCTCGCTCTATAATTGCAGTATCCAGAGCAGAGTGGAGCTCATCCCGCTCAATCAATCCAACATCCAAAGCGGCCCTGAGACCATCCCTCTCAGCAAAAGCTAAATCTCTGCCAGACAAGGCAACCAACATCTGTGCTCTAGACGAGTCTCAGCTCAAAGGTCATCCTGAATAGTGAGTCTGCTAAAGTCGGATTTGTCCCCACAGGAATAGTCGGGGAATCACTAACAAGAGCAGCTGTCAAACCCATGAACAGCTCATCCTCGGTAGGAGAATCTGGATCCTCCATGGACTCCTCCTCGTCTGAGTCCACACTAGGAGATGAAGAAGCCTCTGCTACCACTCCTATCTCTGCCTCCAACCACGCAGAATACTTCGGAGAACAACCCGGATGGCTACTGGAGAAAGCAGCCCTCTCTCGTGAGTCCAACACTCATATACTCTGACCAAGTTGGCGGATAACATGGAAGAAGCCGACATCCTATGATCAGCAGACCCCTCAAAATGGTGCAAACTCTGCAGCTGATCAAACTAACACATAACTGCCAAATAATGATAGATAGTCACTCCTCTCAAACCCGCTAGGGGCAAATAATCCAGGCCAGATGCATGAGTGATAAGGCTATATGGGGATGCTAGCCCTAAGCATGGCAAGATCACAAATGGATGCTCAATATCTGACAGAAATGCCGACCAAGACTCTGCATCAATGCACTCTGCAGGTTGAAAAGAGAAAGCTTTGGATGTCTCGTGAGTAAAGCAAAAAACCCCTAGGCTTGAAGGATCCAATCGATCGTATATGGGACATCAGCCATATATACAGCAAGACCGAGCTGCCCCTAAAAACCCCTCTGGATGGGTACTATAATACGTGACGGATCTAAATGTCTCAGCCAATATTATTGGGATGATGGTGCTACCCTGTCTAAGGGCTCTAACCAGTACTACCAATCCCACATCTAGATGATCCAATCGCAATGGCATGTAGACATATGCCACAACACACATCAGCAGGATGTCTATCCTGGACACATGCCATGCCTCTGTTGAACAAATAAAATCTCCCACGTGGCGACCATAACTGTAAAGCTCACCAAAGCGCTCAATCAAGAAATCTATAGAGATCACGTGCCCCGAGACGATCTCATCCATGACTACACTCTGACGAAGACCGGATAGCCTGATAAACGGCCTCCTCATATCATTAATCATCGTCTGAGCGCACGACAACTCTAAATCCAAGCTAGTACATCTCTGGTACTCCTCCAAAGTCGGCGTCAGCTCACGTCGCCCGAAGCGGAACACCTGCCTATCGGTAATCCAGCAAGGTAGAAGGCCCTCAACAAATCCGGTAGGAACCAAAAAATCCGCAAGGGCCAATGAATGCCCCAACATCTGGTCCACAGTCCCTCTAGCAGAAAAGGGCAGACTATCATACCAGGACCTCAATGATGCTGCCACCGTAGATGGTGGTAAATGCTCAATAAGGCTAACTGCAGACGACGTCATATGTAGCATCTTACCACAAGATCGTCCAGAGGTTAAGTCAAAATACAGCTTTCTGAATGCATACACATGACATAATAAATGCATGATAACCGTAATATAAACATGATGCAGAAGATATGATATAGCAGGAATATCTATAAAAAACTATCTACTACATACAACATCCTTGTATCCTGATACAAAGTGAAAGGAAGAATACAGGGAAAATGGGGCACCACCACCCAACTACTACAGTGGTATATCAAAATGATGGTACAAACGCCGAATATCCAAAACAGTGGCTGACCAAAAAGTATAGCTCCAATAGCTATCAGAGGAAGTCGTAGACATCAGTGTCGAATTGATCAACCTGCTCTATCTCCTCTGTCAGCACAAAGCTGCTAGGATCAGGTATATCTGGGCGATATAAGGGAGGATCTGCCCCTGTATAGCTGCTGCTAAATGGACCTGAAGAGGGACCTGCTCCTGAGCTGGATGGGTCAAAAGAAGATGCATCTGATGGATCTCGGCCAAGGTGCCTGATAAAGAAACGAGCCAGCTCCAACTCCCTGGTCAGATCTACTATTTGGTCTGCATGAGTCAGCTCCCTGAGGCAAGCTATCCAATCTATCATCATCACGGATCCTGGCACCATGTCTGTCATAAACTGGGTAGCCCGAGTCTGAGCTTTAATAGTACGAGAGCTCCACCATCTGCCAAATGCCTCCGGGTTATACGGACCCTCTGATAGGGTGAAGCCATCAATTCCCTCCAAAGGGATGTCTGTCAAAGGCACAGTCAATGACCAATGATGCCAAACTGGAGGAACAATGGGAATGCGGATCTCCCACGTGATGCTCCTAATAGAATGCTCTTCAAGATAGAGCTCCCAGCCTCCCACCGTCAACAACGGTACCCTACGGGTCGATAAGGCAAACTCCCGACCAGTAGGGATTCCTCCCTCAAATCTGACGGTCAAGTGTTTGGATGTGTACGGCGTTCAGGTGATCAAATCTGCCGTTAAAAGCTCCAATTGTAGACGGGCATGAGTGAATCCCTCAGTAACAGGGACCTCCGTCAAAGTGGAGTGATGCCATCTTCGTCCTCGAGGATAGGTCTCCCGACCTAAAGCAGTAGCAGGCCGTAGGCAAGAAAGCCTCTCAAATGCCCAAAGCTGACCATGCAAATACCAAAAGTCCTCAGTGATCAAAACTGACAAAAATGCTAAAATCAAAAAGGTACAGAAAGATGTACTCACCAGCAGGAATGGGTAAAATCCTAACCAAGCCTCCGTCGTACCCTCCAAAAGTATGCGCATGCCCCAGAGAAAATAGGCAAAGGTATAGGAGCCCCAATCATAGTCACTGAGGCGCTCTACCTGTCGCGTGGTGCTGATCAAAGCGAAGGACACAGTAGATCAATTGTCCACCATGAAATAATCGCCTCAGAATGTGATCTCTAGCCCTCTAGTCATCAGGCGGAGGCAACTGCAAAGTCCCATCCTGGGCATCTATACTCAAGGGACCAGATCGGACTGCCCGACTCTTGAATGCCGTCGTCGGGACTCTCAGCAGGGACCGAAGGATTGCGGGCGAAATGTCAATCATAACAGGCACTGACTGGCCCTTAAACTCAATGTCGGTGATAAATCTCCAATCCATAAGAGTCATCATCACCTCACAATCCAGCAAATGAAGGGACTGAGTCTGGTGGAACCAGCGCTCAGACAAAGCCCTCATATACCCCCAGGGGCAACGACGGGGAAGGATAGAGAAAAAGGCCTGAAATCCCCAGCCATCTATAATCTCCCTGTAATCCTCATGCAAAGTGTGATACAGGGAGTGCACGCTAAACCAGTTCCCTCGAGGCTGCGTAAAGCCGAGAACCTGCATAAAAAATCAACCCATGTCAAAAACCTGAGCCCCAAAATGGCAAAAAGGAAGAAAAGAATCCAGAGAGAAGAAAGACTTCAAGTCACCTTGTTGGCGTGAAGATATCTCGAAGGATGGCGACTTAAATCTCTTAGTAGCTCCTAAGTAGGCACAACAATGCCTGGGACCTCGGCAAGTGGAGCCTGAGCGGGAGCAGGAACGGCAAACGGAGCCTCCTCATCATCAATATCCAGTGGTTGCTAGTCCTGTGCTGGACGAATCTTGCCCTCTACCAGTCTATGAGGCGTCCTAGATGGACGTGGCTGTGGCACATCAGAAGCCCTCCAACGTCTAATACCTGAGGAGACCCTACTAGAACTGTCGGGTCTATCACGATCTATGTAACGACCAGGAATTTTAAGCTTCTTATTAATTTTATCTGTGATTTAAAATTTTTGAGAGTTAATTTTTCAAACTTATTTAAACCTTATGTGGTTATGTGCTTATGTGAATTTAACCTATGCAAATAAATGCTAGAATTTTTATTAAAGGGAATCACTAATGGTTATTTAAATTAGTAGATTAACCCTGAGACTTTTATATCAGAAGATTGATAAAAATGTTAGTAAATTATATATTCAAATTTCTTGAATATAGTGTAGAGAGTTAATCGTGATTAATTATTTTTATATGAGTGATTAATTGATAACATATGAAATTATTATTGTTGTTGATTAATAATTATTATGGATAAATAATAATGAGTAATTAATTGAGAATGTGATGATTAATTATTATTATGAATAAATAATAATTAATGAGTAAGAGATTAATAAATATAATAATATTATATTTACTTGATTAATTGTTACATGCAAGTATATGTTATATTAAACCTTTGGTATAAGGTAGCTACCTTTATATATTATATAAAGTACAATGGACATATTAATGTGGCTATGTATTATACATATAGACTATATAGTAAGATTAATTTTATTGTGTAAGTTACATAATATTTTGCTTATGTAACATGACGTGACCTTAATATATACCCTATTGACATATAGTAAGTTCAATTGTTAATTAATATTGAATTCTATAAAGTTATTATAATTGTAATAATAACTGTTATGATAATAAACAATGATAATACCCAATTGCTTTATATTCGGTGTTAATAGAAAATGTACATGAATTATATGAGTGGTATATATATACCTACTTGATACATTATTTTATTGAGATAACATTGTAACACCTATTTAAATGTATATAGAATAATTACTTATAACCTATGTATGTGCTATGTGTATATACATTATATTATCTAGTGTATTTATTATGTAACCATGTATGAGACTTATATAATTATACACCCATTGCAAGAATGCTGAGATTGCTTTGTTTGTCCCATATTATGTGCCCAATTGCTCCCTTATTTCTTATACACGTGAACCCATATGCTAGCTACTCTACTCTCCTCCTCAAACTCAGTAAAGCTATAGCAATCATCAATGGGGGAGTGGGAATAATGATGAGATATACCAACTCCTCACCCACTATTTGATAACCATTAGCTAATTGCATCTCCTATTAGTTTGATTTGAGGAACAATGTCAAGAACCGGGTAAGAAATTGGCTATATATAGAGCCCTCTCCTTCTTCTTTATTTTGCTGAGATTTTATGAAAGTATAGAATTGATAAGTGGAGCTTGTATTCTGACATTTTCAATTGAGTTAAGGGAGAGAAATATTGCAGCTAATCCATTCCATAATAGAGGTATAATCAATTGCATTCTTGTTTTTCAATTTCTGTGAATTTGCTAAGTACTTGATTCTTGACTTCATTTGAATTGATTGTTAATTGGTTTGGAATATGATTAAGTTGTATATAAGTTGATATATTTGCTAGAACTGTGTATGGTATGATTGAATTATTATTTGTTGGAATTTTCTGTGTTGGGTTTATGGTAACTGCCGAAAACTGCACTGCCTCAGGCCTGGCCGCCAGCCTGCGCAGCTGCGCCAGTGTTGCACTGGCCAGCGGCGCAGCTGCGCCAGTTCCTGCCTGCAGAAAATTTTTCCTTTTTGCTTTCTGCTCATGCTAACTTGATGATACCACTTTGGACAGGCTTGAATACTGATTTACTTATTGTGTATGAGTTCTTTAATACAACATACACATTGGTGAGCATGCTAGCACATATTAGGGAAGGAAACCTCATGTTTTGTAAAATAAACTTATGATTTCAAACATGAACTTTGAGACCGTGTGACATATGTGCATTCTAATTTCATGAACATAACCGTATAGACTATGTTGACATGAAATGAATGTTTAAAGTGTGTTCACGCACTAGCATACGTGTTTGAAAGACTTAAAGGTTTACAAAGGAAAACTTATATTTTGAAAATGAAACTTGTAGCTTTGAATGCGAGCTTTGTCATATAAGTAACATGCATGTATTCTAATGTTATGAGCATGATAGTAGGTTTATATTAACTTGAAATGCATGTTTAAAATGTTGAACAAGTTAGCATACGAGATTGATGAATTTAAGATATTTTCAAAGGAGAGACTGAAGACGTTTTTAAATAAGAAACTTAAGAACTTTGAAAAGAGAACTTAACCAAGACTTGTGTCTTTTAGATTGTGACCACTTAAATACATATAACTTATTGTATGCATTCTAATACCTGTGAGTAATGGTTACGAGATGCGTTACATGTACCGTATTGTCTTTTTGACTTAGTGTACTTTGCAAATGGAAACTTAGAATGTGGAAGCTAATTAGCATTGATTACCATGTGAATTGTATTATGATCATGCAAGCATGTTTATTAGGATGTCATTATGCCTATAGATATATTAACATGAACCGCACTTGGTTAAACACAGATTTCAACTATGCATGCATACTCATAGAAAGTGGATTCCTAAGGCATGAATTATGATGATTAAAGTATATTTGTATAGTATACTCAAGCATACATATTAAGTATTGTTTAACCTTGTTATGTGATAACATGACTTTAGAAGCATGAATTTGTATTGTTTATAGTATGTGTATTACCGGCATGAAAACATGACTCCGAATTGGATTAGGATGAGCATGCTAGTTTCGAATGGGAGATTATAACTTGATAAGCATGTGTATTGGTTTAATGGCAATAGTTGCATGCTAGGGTTACGCCAGGACACTTTCAGACCCGAACAATTTGCTTAAGTCAGATTTTAACTGTTAACATATTATGATATGTTTGATATTGAACGTGATCTTATGTGATAGAATTATATAGTGACTAAATTCTAGTATGTGTATTAGTTTATACTAATTGGAAAGACCGACTTGTTAATGCTAGGTCGTTCCAACGCAGTTTTAATTAAAGCTATAATTATTTGTAGCTGAGCAAACAGGCAAGTTTCCTGACTTACACTCATTTATAGTGCAAGTTCCCTATTTTCCTCAAATTATATTTGAGCAAGTATTCTAGACCCTTGCACTATTTTATTTGATAAATCTTGTAAGCAAGTTCACTGACTTACACTTATTAATTGTGCAAGTTCCCCGAACTTCACATTTTGGTTATTGTGAAAGTTCCCCGAACTTCACATTTAGGTTATTGTGAAAGTTCCCCAAACTTCACATTTTGGTTATTGTGAAAGTTCCCCGAACTTCACATTTTGAGTATTGTGAAAGTTCCCCGAACTTCACATTTTGAGTATTGTGAAAGTTCCCCGTACTTCACACTTTGGTTATTTCGCAAGTTTTCCCGAACTTCATTTCTTTATTATGAAAGTTCTCTAAACTTATACAAACTCGTATATTGTGCAAGTATCTTATCTTTGTGTTTACTTTACTCAAAGAACGTTGCAAGCAAATGTCCTAACCTATGCATTTACTTTATGCAAGGGATCTATTATGGTGAAATTCCCCGAATTTCATTCTTTGATGTTGTAAGTGTCTAAGCCTATGCATTTATTTTATGCAAGGAATCTATTATCGTGCAAGTTCCCCAAACTTCACATTTTGAGTATTGTGCAAGTTCCCCGAACTTCACACGTTGAGTATTGTGCAAGTTCCCCGAACTTCACACGTTGAGTATTGTTCAAGTTCCCCGAACTTACACAAATTCCTATATTGTGCAAAAGCTAAACTTCACTTTGTGCAAGTTCTCTATCCTTCTCATATTATATTGAGTAGGTTATTGTTGAATTAAAAGTTGTTTACTTAATTGCTTGAACTTTATTTCCAAGCATGTTATTTAGTGGTTTAATTACTTATCAATTATTCCACATTGATATTATTGATGTTCGCACCTAATGCATTTGAGCTCGTACAGTCTTGGACTTGTACATTATTCAAGATTTTAAATTTCTTGAACCATGTCAGTAAGAGTCTGAACCTTTGCTCGGTCAGACTAGTGTATGAAGTTTTCTTTGAAGCTATCCAAACCAATTGATGGTAAGGATTCTTAGACGGAACAGAACACCCCTCATATGTAGGAGTGTGCCCAGGTATCTAATATATATGATACGAGTAAGCAGATTTAAGTGTTGTGCATATTCACGTTGTGCCCGAGGCTGATCTCTTCGAGGTACTAAGTTTCTGTAGCCAGAAGCCAGTAATTCTAAAAAGGGTCAATTAGCTATTGAACCCATTGGAAAGTTATAGTTCAGAGTCTACTCGACTATCAGTCATTCTAAAGGCAATTATTATTTTTACTTTTAATATTCATAGTGTTGAATTGTTCAGATGTTCATAGTGTTGAATCATGCAGGTTGTTGAACCTTACAAATATTCATGTTATTGAATCATTCTATTATTCGTATTGATTCATTCAGATATTCATATTATTGAATCGTTCTAATATTCATATTGTTGAATCTTTAAGATATTTATTTTGTTGAAATCATTGTCAGATTCCATTCATCATGATATATCCTTTATTGTTGTATTTAAACTTGCTGAGCAAACTTGTTGCTCATTCTTGCTATATCATGACTTATATTGTAGTTACGCCCGAGCCCTCAGGGAAGGACAAGGGTAAAGGAAAGATTTAGGATGGTTTGCAAGGAGCAGACTTTATCTTTGTGATTTGTTTAATTACTGTTAATGTAATATGAACCCTAATGTTTATTCTAGGGTATGTTTGTATTGATGTATTAAGGTTATCGAATCTTGGGACTAGTAACACCTTTTGAATGAACGACATACATTTATTATATTTCGCATTTTAGTTATCATATGTTGTTTAAAAGTGGATGTTTAGTATTAGTTCTTGACGACCGGACCAGGGTCAGAGGACCCGGATTCGGGGGTGTCACAATCCATCTATGGCAACAAGTCTCCAAATCGCCTCAGAAAGGGTGCGGTAAGCCTAAAACCTATGGCTTATCATTTTCAATCAGTCCAACAAATTTCTCTAGGTCCTAAGACATGCATGGGTCAGTCAAAAATATCCAGTAAAGTCAAAACTGCATATTTTCAAAACCTAGCAACTCAAAACCTGCATAGGTTAGTAAAAAATTTCCCCACAGAGTCAAAAATGCGTGTTTTTTAAAGCCTAAGATTTTGGAAAAATTTCGTCAGAGTCTTCTTTATAAAATGGACTGTCCACATGCACATATGCATGTCTAGGTGGCCATTCAGTAGCACACCTACCCAAAAATAGAAATAGTTCATAATTACTGTAAAAAATCAAAAATCAAACTCACATGGTAGCCAAATTATCATGGACATTTTTAATTAAAAATCCAAGCTCACTAGGCCTCAAAAAGGATGATTAAACTGATCAAAAAGTGTAAAATTTGACTGTCTCAGAACCTAAATTTTCTTACATCCAAACGTGCATTACAGTAAGATATGCATACATATGTAGTCAGAAATTTTTTTTGAGGTTATATAAGCATATATTTTTCATACATTGCGTCTAAAAGCACCCTAGGCGGTTCATATGCTTTTAACAGTCAAAAACTGTGAAAAAAGTATGTAAAACGTTACTTGCACTGCGCTGAAGGCGTAGGAACTGACGGATTTAGAAAATAGCTGTCCAAGCTTCGTAGATCTGAAAAAGAAGATCGGAATCCTTTTGAAACTCAAAACGGGCAACATACAAAATGAAAATCTCTCAGCACATTAAATAGGCCAGGTAGCAGCACCTCCACCTGCGGTAGCCTAGGTGGTCCCACTTCCCCAGGGCTCAGTTCAGTTTGAGTCAAAATGGAGTTTAAACGGGCTGCCAAGTCAAATTAAAAGAGAAATCGCTGCACGATTGAGCGGTTTGGCCAGAAATCCTGTGTTTAAGCAGCGTAATCCTGACGGAAAGGGAAATTCCACGAAGACCCTTAGTATTCATCCCTGAGCCTTGTCCGGGGATCAACAAGTCAAACTACAAAAAAATTGCACAAGAATTGCTCAAAACTGTCAAAAATTATCATTTTTCAAAGTTCGGGTATTGATCGAAGTAGTTTCAGCCGTTGGCTCAGCCCCAAGGAAGTTCGGGTACTGACCAAAGCAGTTTCAGCCGTTGGGTCATCCCCAACAAAGTTTGGGTACTGACCGAAGCAATTTCAGCCGTTGGCTCATCCCCAGCGAAGTTCGGGTACTTACCGAAGTAGTTTCAGGCGTTGGCTCATCCCCAGCGAAGTTTGGGTACTGACCGAAGCAGTTTCAGCCGTTGGCTCAGCCCCAGCGAAGTTCAGGTACTAACCAAAGCAGTTTTAGCCATTGACTCATCCCCAGCGAAGTTTGGGTACTGACTGAAGCAGTTTCAGCCGTTGGCTCAGCCCTAGCAAAGTTCGGGTACTGACCGAAGCAGTTTCAGCCGTTGGCTCATCCCCACCGAAGTTCGGGTACTGACCAAAGCAGTTTTAGCCGTTGGCTCATCCCAAGCAAAGTTCGGGCACTCACCAAAGCAGTTTCAGCCGTTGGCTCATCCCCAGCAAAGTTCAGGTACTGACCGAAACAGTTTTAGCCGTTGGCTAAGCCCCAGCGAAGTTCGGGTACTGACTGAATCAGTTTCAGCCATTGGCTCAGCCCCAGCGAAGTTCGGGTACAGATCAAAATACAGACCAACCATTGGCTCAACCCCAATGATGTTTCAACTGTCGGCTTAACCCTAGCCAAGCAACAGAAAAGATCCATTGACAAAAGCAATTATAATAATCCATCACAAATGATGGAATCTGTTATACATATCCTCAAAGGGATCATTGAGGTAGTATCAATCAAATCAACCTCAATCAAAATTTGCAAAGCTATCGCGGAGAACGTCATCCCCAGCAGATCCAGACACGGACAATCTGTGATATCTCATTTTGGACAACCTCATCTCCATCAGAATCAAATAAGTTATCGTGAATGATGTCATCCCCAGCAGAAAATGACAAAATTAGTTCGCGGTAACTTCCCAACAACATCAATGGCTGTACATGACAACATTATCCCCAGCAGAGTGATAACGTAGGCAGCTAATAGAAGCCCCATTCCACTCAAAGACCCCCAGCATTCTAAGCAGCTCTGGCACTTTTTATTTTCAGTGTCTACTAATCTTTATCCTATCCATTCCATTACATTGCATGGACATGATAAAGAGGGGCATCTGTAGACACTCGCAATTTTCCTTGCCCCAATACTAACACTGTAGGAGGGCAAAACCATCAATCAATTCAAATTCGACAACCAATGTCGGTCCTTCAATTCAAATTCGACCGCCAATGTCGGTCTTTCAATTCAAAACCGGCCGTCAAGGCCGGTCCTTAAACCTAAATCCAATCCTCAATATTGGTAACCTAAATTCGATCCTCAATAGCATTATTCCAGCTCTGATCTCCAATCAGACCGTCTTACCAGCTCCGATCTCCAATCGGACTGTCTATCCAGCTCCGATCTCTAATCGAACCGTCAATCCAGCTCTGATCTCCAATCAGATCTTCAATCCAGCTTCAATCTTCTATTGGACCATCAATCCAGCTCCGATCTCCAATTAGACCGTCTATCCAGCTCTGATCTTCCATCGAACCGTCAGTTAAACCCCGATCTCAATATCGGACCTTCAAGTTAGCCCCGGCATCAACCCGGGATGTATAGGTAAACCTGGACATCAACCCAAGACATGTTAAGTCATCCCCGATCTCAGCCCGGGAAGTACAGATCAGCCCCGGTGTCAATCTGGGAAGTACAGTTCAGCCATAGAGACAACCCTGGCAAGCCAGTTCCATCAAAAATCGTGCCGACACCACAGAAAACCCCGAGAGGGGAAAAACGGTTATTTTATCTAACTCTCAATCGATTCTATCAAACTCAAGCCGAATTGATGCCATCGAAGTCAAAATGAACCACAATAACGATCCCGAGTGCCCGCAACGCAAGACAGCTCAACGGACAAACTGCAGGGAATCGAAGACCTGGTTATGAACCCATATTCTTGGACCCAAAAAATGTTTTATCCCATGTCATTGCGACACTTTCGATGAGGGCTTTCTGAAAAGGTATTGCACGCCTCAAACGGACTCTTCGATCAAAAGTTTAAAAGTTTTAACTTTGACTGCGCATTGTTCGAAGTGCACGTACTTCGAGACGACGGAACCCAGCACCACAGGCCCCACCTGGGGAGCCACACCTCTACCTGCAGCAGCCACAGGTAGAGCTAAGGCTCCCTGGCCTATAAATAA
Source organism: Panax stipuleanatus (assembly GCA_020205555.1). Classification (NCBI taxonomy): domain Eukaryota; kingdom Viridiplantae; phylum Streptophyta; class Magnoliopsida; order Apiales; family Araliaceae; genus Panax; species Panax stipuleanatus. The sequence goes on from CM035125.1 coordinate 76,895,026, forward strand.
ACGTGCACCCCCCTTCATTTTCAAGTTTTTCGAAAAGCAGCGAAGCTTTGCCTGTCTGATTTTTTGACTTTTACACATCTTCCAAGCCCAAATATTTTTACTCCAACACGTAGATATACCCATATACTACCATATATCAGAAAATAATCGGTAGATTTGGACGTATAGAGCCTATAATTTGGCAAAAAGCCCGTATTGCAGTCCATTGTAAGTATTTTTACAATCATAAAGTTAATACTTTTACTTTGCACTGTTTTCCACTTGCACACGAAGTTTCATCCTCTAAATATGCCCGGAACTTAGTTCCGTAGCCATTTTTGTCAAAATTTGGTATATTTCTGTACAGAAACGCAAATTTTTGCATTTCTACAACTCGAATTGACGATTCGTCAGCTCCAGCAGCTTCAATGCACTAGCACGCACCTTTTTGGCAACTTCGCCGGACTGGGTTATCTTTCCAGTCCGGGTTTGGCCCTTTTTTATGCTTATTTAATTGCAGATGTACTAACATTTCAATTATGTCAAGCCCGGATTTTAAATCCGAGGTAGTTTAACTCTTTTATATATATTTACGTATATATAAGCAAATTTCACCATCACTGGTACTCATATCAGTCCTGGTTGACTGCATTTTTGTCAATATATATATATATTTATATATTTTCAGTCCGGCCTGGATTACTTCGTGGCCATTTTACTGCTTTTGCACACTTCGCCATACTGGGTGCTCTCCCCAGTCACTGGTTGACTACTTTTCTGTCAATTTTAATTTCAGTACGGGCACCGGCGTAAAAACCCATAACCCTTTTTACTTTTTTTATACATATATATATATATATATATATATATATATTTTCTGTCACAGTCTGGATTATCTCGTGGCTATTTACAGTTCTTTTATATAATATATATATATTTCAATTCTAGTCCGGGCTTGCGAGTGAAAACCCATCGCCCTTTTATAGCTTTTGTATATATATAATTATATATATTGCTTTACTCAAATTTATTCAACTGCTGCATTTAACATTCATTTGTATATGAATCTGCACTAACATATCTGCGGGCGGACTAGATTTATTCAAATCTCGCCAATTCTAGCTTTCAATGGTTCAAACAGGTCCCGATAGAACCTAGAAGCTATAATGATTGAGATTTTCTTAAATCTAGTTATTTTTATAGTTTCAGCTTTGAAAGAAAACTTGCGTCCCTTAGATCGCTATCTAGTGGGAGCGAAACGCTTTATCCACTAGTAGCCAGGATTTATTAATAAATCCTTGGTTCCATTGCGACGTGATGATGTATATATATCCATTTCTGTGCAAATTTGAATTGTGCAAGTTTATGGGCTACTTATATATGAGCCTAGGAATCATGGGATTCACGATCAAATCGATCGGGATCTGATTCCCATGATGGACAAACTCCAGTTTACAGATGTACCCTGCCAGTTTTTCTATAAAATGTACATACACATACCTTAAAATGATTATCCGAATTTAAGGTCTAGTCATAGTGAAATGTCAATTATCGTGTCAGCGTCCCTCCGATGGTTTTCATACCAATGAGGAGACCGACACTTGTCTATTCCTATGGTTGAGGATGCTTCGCAGCCCAAAAAATCACCATTCACATGCAGCCTTAAGGCTATAAAGATAAAAAAAATTGAAAGTAGCGATACGCTTCAATTCCTATGGCAGCGTAAGGAATTGATAAACTAGCTTTCAAAATATCATTTTCAGTCAAAACAAAAGCTTTTGTAAATGAAATTAAATGCTTTTGCAAATCAAATCAAAGACTAATTTTTAAATCAAATCAAACCCTTTGTATATAGGCTCAACGAAGTCTGTCAAAGCTTTCAATCAATCAAATTAATAGGCCTAATTTTCAAACAGCATTCACTCACGCATTCACAATTTTAAGGGAAATATTGAAAAGATGCGGTACCGTGTTTACACGGGAGTCGTGGGGTGCCTAACACCTTCCCCACACTTAACCAAGCCCCCGATCTCAAAACTCTGATTTTAAAGATCAAGTTTCGACAGTGTTCAGCAGTTGGTCCTCTTTTCAAATCAAACTCGGTTGAGTTTCTACAACCATTTTCCAATCTACCAACTGGCAACTCTAAATGTTCAAATCATCGACAAAAATACATGTTGGCCTTTTTCCTAAAAAAACCCTTCAAAACCTTTTTCCTAAATAAAAAGAATAAGGGTAGAGAGAACTTAGAAAGATTAATTTGAGGAAACCCGGGTTATGAACCAACTCGCGGGGTTCTTAAATTTTCCAACGTCGGCACCTATCTCTCGGGGATCCAAAAGGGTAAAAGGCCATATACAAACCCATACGGAGCCTGAAAGTCTATGAGGGCCAATGAATGCCCTAGCATCTGTTGCACTGCCCCTCTAGCTGGGAAGGCAGGCTCTCATACCACTATCTCAAGGATGACGCCACCACAGATGGTGGTAAGTGCTCAATACGACTGACAGTGGACGACGACATCTGTATCACCGTATCTCAGGACCATCCAGGGGTCAAATCTAAACTCATCTGTCTAAATGCATATACATGACATAATACACGCATAATGACAATGATAAACATGATGCGATAGATAGGAAATATCATGCATATTTATAATAAACTATCTACAGTAAGCATCATCCCTATCTGATAATACAAAGCAAAATAAAAAGTATAGGAATATGGGGCACCACCACCCAACTACTAACAGTAGTCTATCAAAATGGGGCACAGTCGCCCAAAAGCCAAAACAGTGGTCGACCAAAAGATATAGCTACAATAGCTATCCAAAAAGATCCAAAACATCTACGCTCAGGTGGTTAACCTGCTCCATTTCCTCCGTGGACACAAAGTCGCGGTAATCAGGCATGTCTGGGCGGTACAAGGGAGGATCAGCCCCTTCAAAACTGTTAGAAAATGGACCTGATAAGGGGCTCGCTTCTGAGCTTGAAGGGTTAAAAGAAGATGTCTCTGACGGATCTCGACCAAGATGCCTGATGAACAAGTGAGCTCTCTCCAACTCCTGGGTCAACCCTGTGATCTGGTCCAAGTGAGTAGGCTCTCTGAGGCAAGCTATCCAGTCTGTCATCATCACAGACCCCGGTACCATGTCTGCCATGAATTGGGTGGCACGAGTCTGAGCTCCAATTGTGCGAGGTCTCCACCAACTGCCGAATGCCTCCTGGCTGTAAGGGCCCTCTGATAGGGTAAAGCCGTCTACACCCTCCATAGGGATATCTGTCACTGGATCAACGACCAATGATGCTAAGCTGGAGGAACAACGAGAATGCAGATCTGGCCCATAATACTCCGGATAGCACGCTCTCCTAGATAGAGCTCCTAGTCTCCCTCTGTCAAAAATGGGACTCTACGGGTCGACAATGCAAGCTCCTGACCAGTGGGGAAGCCTCCCTTAAATCCAACAGTCAAAAACTCAGAGGTATATGAGATCCACGAGATCGCTCTGGCTGTCAAAAGCTGCAACTGCAGGTAGGAATGAGTAAAACCCTCAGCAATAGGGACCTCCGTCAGAGTGGAGTGATGACAACGCCGTCCTCGGGGATAGGTCTCCAGACCTAAAACAGTGGCGGGCCATAGGCAAGGAAGCCTCTCATATGCCCAGAATTAGCCATAAAAATATCAAAAGTCCTCAACGACCAAGACTGACAAATATAAATGCAGAAATCAAAAAGGTATAAGAAAGATGTACTCACCAGCAGAAATGGGTAGAATCCTAACCAAGCCTCCGTCAAACCCTTTGGCAGCATGCGCATACCTCGAAGAAAATAGGCAAAGGTGTAGGACCCCCAATCAAAGTCACTGAGACGCTCTACATATTGGGTAGCACTGACCAGGGCGAAGGACACAATCGATGAGTTGATCGCCAAAAAATAATCCTTGATGATCACCAGAAACAATCGCCTCAGGATGCGATCCCTAACCCTTTGATCATCAGGCAAAGGCTCAAGTAAAGCCCCACTCTGGGCATCTATGCTCAAGGGACCAGATCGGACCGTCCGACCCTTGAGCGCCGACAAAGGAACTCCCAGCAAGGATCTAACGAGAATGAGCATACTATTGGCTACAATAGGCATGGGCTCACCCTTGAACTCTATGCCGGTGATGAACCTCCAATCCATAGATGTCATCATCACCTCGCAGTCCAACAAATGGAGAGACTGAGTCTGGTGGAACCAGTGCTCAGACAAAGTCCTCATATAACCCCAGGGGCAACGGCGGGGAATAATAGAGAAGAAGGCCTGAAACCCCCAGCCATTAACGATATCCCTGTACTCCTGATGCAAAGTATGGTAGAAGGAGTGCACGTTGAACCAGTTCCCTCTGGGCTGCGTAAAGCCGGGAACCTGCATCAAAAGCTAACCCATGTCAAAAACCTTTGCCCAGAGAATGGCAAAAGAAAGAAAGAGAATCCAGAGAGAATAAAACTTAAGGTCACCTCATTGGCATGAAGAAATAGCGATGGATGACGACTCAAGTCTCCCAGCAACTCCTGGGTTGGCACAACAATGCCTGGAAGCGCCGCACATGGGGCCTGACTTGGGACGGGAGTAGCAAAAGGAGCTTCCTCATCATCTATATCAATCGACGGCTCGTTATGGGTTGGACGAATCACCGACTCTTCTAATCTGCAAGGCGGCCAAGCTGGATGTGGCTGAGGAACATCAGAAGCTCGCCTCCATCTAACTCCTGAAACTACCCTGCTAGCCCTGCCGGGTCTGTCTCGGTCCATCACCTAGACAAAGTCTCTAAATCACCTCAGAAAGGGTGTGTGTGCAGAACGCGTGGCCACTGACGAAAACAGAAAAAGGCAGCCCGAACTCCATAGATCTGAAAAAGAAAATCGGATTCCATTTGAAACTCGAAACTAAAACTTGAAATTATGAGAGCCCGCTGCCCATTTTAAAACGCAGGTAGAAGCGGGTCCACCCGCGGTAGAAGCACCTCTACCTGCGGCTCCATGGGGTGGCCCCGCTCCCTCCGACTCGATTCGGTTCTGGTTAAAACATAGTTTATATGAGCTAAAAAGTTAAATCTGAGAAAAAATCGCTACGCGATTGAGCGATTTGTCCTGAAATCCTGCGTTTAAGCATTGGAATCTTGACAGAAGGAAAATATTTGTGAAAGCTAGTGGTTATCATCCCGAAGCAATATCCAAGGATTAATGATGAAAACTGCTAAAAAACTGTCGAAAAATGGCACAAAACTGCCAAAAATCAACACTGTCGAAGCGTCGGGTACAGACTGAGGATAATTCAGCCGTTGGCTCAACCCCAACGAAGCGTCGGGTATAGACCGATGACAGTTCAACCGTTGGCACAACCCCAGCGAAGCGTCAGGTACAGGCCGATGACAGTTCAGTCGTTGGCTCAACCCCAGCGAAGCGTCGGGTACAGAGTGAGCACAGTTCAGCTGTTGGCTCAACCCCAGCAAAGTATCGGGTATAGACCGAGGACAGATCAGCCGTAGGCTTAACCCCAGCGAAGCATCGGGTACAGATCGGTGACATTTCAACCGTTGGCTCAACCCCAGCGAAGCGTTGGGTACAGACCGAGGATAGTTCAGCCGTTGGCTTAACCCCAGCGAAGCATCGGGTACAGACCAGTGATAGTTCAACCATTGGCACAACCCCAGCGAAGCGTCGGGTACAGACCGAGGATAGTTCAGCCGTTGGCTCAACCCTAGCGAAGCGTTGGGTACATACCGGTGACAGTTCAACCGTTGGCTCAACCCCAGCGAAGCGTCAGGTATAGACCGAGAGCAGTTCAGCTATTGGCTCAACCCCAGCGAAGCATCGGGTACAGACTGAGGACAAATCAGCCGTTGGCTCAACCCCAGCGAAGCATCGGGAATAGACCGGTGATAATTCAATCATTGGCACAACCCCAGAGAAGCGTCGGGTACAAACCGGTGACAGTTCAATCGTTCGCACAACCCCAGCGAAGCGTCGGGTACAGACCGAGGACAGTTCAGCCGTTAGCTCAACCCCAGCGAAGCATCGAGTATAGACCGAGGACAGTTCAGCTGTTGGCTCAACCCCAGCAAAGCGTCGGGTACAGACCGAGGATAGTTCAGCCGTTGGCTCAACCCCAGCAAAGCGTCGGGTACAGGCCGAGGACAGTTCAGCCGTTGGATCAACCCTAGCAAAGCGTCGGGTACAAATAGAGGACAGTTCAGCCGTTGGCTCAACCCCAGCAAAGCGTCGGGTACAGACTAGTGACAGTTCAATCGTTGGCATAACCCCAGCGAAGCGTCAGGTACAGATCGAGGACAGTTCAGCCGTTGGCTCAACCCCAGCGAAGCGTCGGGTATAGACCGAGGACAGTTCAGCCATTGGCTAAACCCCAGAGAAGCATCGGGTACAGACCGAGGATAGTTCAGCAGTTAGCATAACCCCAACGAAGCATCGGGTACAAACCGAGGATAGTTCAGCCGCTGGCTCAACCCCAGAGAAGCGTCGGGTACCGACCGAGGACAGTTCAGTCGTTGGCTCAACCCCAACGAAGCGTCAGGTACAGACCAGTTACAGTTCAGTCGTTGGCTTAACCCCAACAAAGTATCAGCCGTTGGCTCAACCCCAGTGATGTCTCAGCCGTTGGCTCAACCCCAGTGACGTCTCAGCCATTGGCGTAACCCCCGCGAAGCATCTGAAGTGATCCGGTGATGGAAGCAGTATAATAATCCATCCCCAATGATGGAATCTGTTATACACATCCTCAGAGGGAGTACCAAGAAGGATTGGTTATTCAACCTTCTGTTGCCAACTACCGATGTAAATTATCATCAAGATAGGCATCGGAAGCGCACACAAAGATAACTCGGTAACCGAGATGTATCCCCAGCGGAGAAACCAGTAGAAAGGTACAACGACATCAACCAGAAGGAAAATATGCCCCATGAAGAGTATCGGCAAGTGTGGGAAACCATTGGTCTCAAACCAAGGTGGCATCAATAATGTCACCCCCGTCAGAGTCAACAAAGCTATCACGGAAGATGTCATCCCTAGCTGAAAGTGATGAGAACAGTCTGGGATAGCTTAACTCTGACGTCCTACCAGCGACTGCATGATAATGCTGCAACAAGGGTTATCACGGGTAACATTATCCCCAGCAGAAACTAACGTAATCAATTAGTGATAACTCTACCCCCTCGAAGGTATATAACATTCATCGCGCATTCTGCCATGCATTGCTTTGCCATTGCATTTACATTTCTAGTGTCTAGCAATCTTTATCCTTTTCATTCCACTACATTTGCATGAACATGATAAAGAGGGGCATCTGTAGACACTTCAAAATTTAGTTTCCCTGTTACTAACACTGTAGGAGGGCAAGACTGTCTTTTCAAATTAACCTCGGTCTCAATACCGGGTCGTCAACTCAACCCCGATCTCAATACCGGGCCTTAAAATCAACCCCGGTCTTAATACCGAGTCCTCAAATAAACCCCGGTCTCAATACCGGGCTGTCAACTTAACCACGGCCTCAATATCGGGCCCTCAAATAAACCCCGGTCTCAATATCGGGCCGTCAACTCAACCTCGGTCTTAATATTGGGCCATCAAATCAACCCCGGTATCAACCCAGGAAGTATAGGTCAACCCCGATCTCAACCTAGGAGGTACAAGTCAGCCCCGGTCTCAACCCGAGAGGTACAGGTCATCCTCGATCTCAACTCGGGAAGTATAGGTCAGCCCCGGTCTCAACTCGAGAGGTACAGTTCAGCCCAGGTCTCAACCCGGGAGGTATAGGTCAGCCCCAATCTTAACCTAGGAAGTACAGGTCATCCCCGGTCTCAACCCGAGAAGTGCAGGTCAGCCCCGGTCTCAACCCAGAAGTTATAGGTCAGCCCCGGTCTCAACCCGGGAGGTACAGGTCAGCCCCGATCTCAACCTGAGAAGTATAGGCCAGCCCCAATCTCAATCCAGGAAGTACAGGTCAACCCCGATCTCAACTCGGGAAGGACAGGTCAGGCCTTGTCTCAACCCGGGAGGTACAGGTCATCCCCGGTCTTAACTCGCGAAAGTGCAGGTCATCCCCGATCTCAACCCGACAGGTACAGGTCAGCCCCAGTCTTAACCCGGGAGGTATAGGTCAGCCCCGGTGTCAACCCGAAAGGTACAGGTCAGCCCCGGTCTCAACCCAAGAAGTATAGGTCAGCCCTGGTCTCAATCCGGGAGGTACAGGTCAGCCCCGGTCTCAACCCGGGAGGTACAGGTCAGCCCCAGTCTCAACCCGGGAAGTACATATCAGCCCTAGTCTCAACCTAGGAAGTACAGGTCAACTCCGGTGTCAACCTGGGAAGTACAGGTCAGCCCCGGTCTCAACTCGGGAGGTACAGCTCAGCCCCGGTCTTAACCTGAGAGGTACAGGTCAGTCTCGGTCTCAACTCAGGAGGTACAGGTTAGCTCCGATCTCAACCCAAGAGGTACAGGTCAGCCCCGGTCTCAACCCTGGAGGTACAGGTCAGCCCCAATCTCAACTTGGAAAATACAGGTCAGCCCCGGTCTCAACCCGGGAGGCCAGGTCAACTTCAAAAACAATCCTGAAGCATAACAACATCTCTAGAGGAAAACCTAGAATGACCAAGTTAGCCTCAGAGACAACACTGCGGAAGAAAAGACTCGAATGGGATCCAAGCCTTGGAAACAACCCCAAGAAGTTAACCGAAGGCCATGCCGACATTGAAGGCAACCCTGGGAGGGGAAAAACGATCATTTTACCAACTTAAAGCTGATTCGGTCAAACTCAAGTCAAATTGATGCCACTAAGGTCAGAACGAACCATAACTATGATCGCGAGTAGAAACAGCTCAAGACAGCGAACTGCGAGGAATCAAAGACCTGGTTATGAACCCATCTTTTTGGACTTGAAAAAGGTTTTCTCCCATGTCATTGCGACGCGCTCAGTGAGGGCTTTCCGTAAAGGTATAGCACGCCTCAAACGGACGCTCCTATCAAAAGTTAGAAAGTTTCGAACCGGACCTCACATCGCTCGGAGTGCACGTACTTCGAGACTATAAGACCCACTACGTGGGCCCTGCCACATGGAGCCGCACCTCTACCTGTGGCAGAAGAAGGTAGAGCTACTTCTCCTGGGTCTATATATATGAGCTCACCCCCAGCTCATTTGAAGAATTCGATAACGCTCTAAACCCCTGCCCGTTTAGTTTTCTAGTCATTTTCTTGTCTTCCAAACCCAAATTTTTTCACTCTAACACGTAGATATACTCACGTTACCACATATCAAAAATTAACTAGTAGATTTGGACGTTTAAAGCCTATAATTTGGCAAAAAGCTCATGTAGCAGTCCATTGTGAGTATTTTTACGATCAACAAGTTTATTTTACTTCATTATGCTGTTATACACTTGCATATCAAGTTCGTTTTCTAAATATGCCCGGAACTCAGTTCCGTGGCCGTTTTTGTTAACCTTTGGTATATTTTAGTACCTAAACGTATTTTTTGGAATTTCTACAACTAGGATTGACGATCCGTCGCTTCTAGCAGCTTTTATATACTAATATCTTCGTTTTGAGAAACTTCGTCGGACTGGGTTATCTTCCAAGTTCGGGTTTGGCTTCTTTTTTTGTATATATTTAACTATATATATACTAATTTTTTAATTCTGTCAAGCCTGGATGTCAAATCTGCGGTAGTTTCTTATTTTTCTATATATATATACCTATATATGCACCTTTCACCGGACTGTGTTATCTTTCCAGTCCCAGTTTGACTATTTTTTGTCCATATTTAACTATAAATATATATATTTACATTCCAGTTCGGCCTAGATCATTCTGTGGCCTTTTTACTACTTATATATATATATTTATTTATTTATATTTTCATCCGGGCCTCGGAGTGAAAACCCACCGCCCTTTACTGTTTATATATATATATATATATATATATATATATATATATATATATATATATATTTCTATTCTGTCCAGCCTGGATCATTCCGTGGCTTTTATACAATTTTTATAAATATATGTATATTTCCATTCCAGTCCGGGCATCGGAGTGAAAACCTACCGCCCTTTACCACTTATATATATATATATATATATATATATTTTTTTTTTCATTCTGTCCAGCCTAGATCATTCCGTGACTTTTATACAGCTTTTATAAAATATATATATATATATATATATATATATATATTTCAATTCCAGTACGGGCTTGCGAGTGAAAACCCATCACCCTTTACAGCTTTATTATATATATATATATATATATATATATATATATATGTAGGGTTTTCGGCACATAAACGGAGCGAAAATTAAATTTTTTTGAAATACTAAAACAAGATCCATGCAAAAACATATTAATTCAGATGTTTAGATTTATTTTACCGATTATCCAAGCTTGAATGGAGACGATGGAAATTCTGGAACATCTTTGAATCTTCAACGCAATCCAAAGGAACTGCGTCTCTACGGTATCCACACGAACGCCCAGCGAATCGTCACACGATCTGCAGTGAAGAGAACTGCGGTGCTAGCCGCCAAGGATCTGGACTTTCTCGTGATTTTCTCTCTAGTTTCTCTCTAAAAGCGGCTAGGGTTTGGGTTTATAATGAATACCCTAAAACGGCTGATATATCATATATATAGCAGTTAAAGGAATTAACCAAAACCTAATCCAATTAGAAAAATAAAATCCGAATTTATATATATTATATCTTAATTAAGTCTTACTTAATTAATATACATAGATATACAAATTATCCTATTAATTTAAATTTGTAATTTAAATACTATCAATCATATTGACATATTTAAATCCTTACAATTTAAATTAATTCCCTTTTAATTACGTTCTAAGTGTGTGATCCTATAGGTTATTATTATGTTGGCAATAATTTTAAAATCATATTATAAAATTATAAACAGTGAGCGGCATCTAGTAATGCATCACTGCTACCCAAATAATAATAAGATCGGTGATTCGATGCAACCTTGTCGTGACTAATGTTTCAATGTAATTTAATCCTTTTAACCTTGACATCCTATATTAAACTCGAGTCATAGAATGTGTTATACTCTTCATAATTTAATATGAGTTTTCTTGATTAATGAGTAAACTATATGAAACAAATCACTATTTGAGCATGGCCATGCCCTGCTCAATCAAGAGGCCTATGGATATCACCCCTAATATATAGGAGGGTTAAATTACATCTAGATCACTCATATTCCTCACATGATTCATGATGTACCCAATAATTACCTTTATTGTCCACCTATTAAAGGTGACCTTTGATGATATTAAAGTACATAAATTCCCATATAGTAATATAGTGATTCCAGGTCGGATGATCATTTCATCATTGTCACTATGAGAATTGCTTATGACACTTTGCATAATGCTCCACGTAGAATTCTCATGGTGGGTCTGTCCAGTACATTGTCCTCTAACATGTACCTATGCATTGACTCAATATCTCATATATTTATGACCAATGAGATTTGGCCATCAGTCAATCCACATACTAGTCTCAATGTATCATTGTTGTCCCATTAACAATGACACTCGACTAAGGTCATTTAAGAGTAATGATACTAATTGTAATTATATGATATCATGTTCAAGTCACATACTTGAAGCCATATAATTTGTATCACTATTCTAAGGACTTTTATTATGCTAACATTTATATAATACAGTAAATAAAACCATAATAAAATAATCCATCTATTCAATTAAATATAATATCAAAAATGTTAAGCAATTACATCAAAGAATTGGCTTCTAGGGCATAAACTCTAACAATATATATATATTGCTTTACTCATTTTTATTAAATTGTTGCTTTAAATATTCATTGGATATGAATCGACACTGACATTTCTGCGGACGAACTAGATTTCTTTAAATCTCGCCAACTCTAGCTTTCAAACGGTTCAAAATAGGTCCAGACAGAACCGGGAAGCTAGAAGGGCTGAGATTTATTTAAATTTAGCATTTTTTTCTAGTTTCAGTTATGAAAGCAACCTCGCGGCCCTTAGATCGCTATCTAGTGGGAACGAGATGCTTCGGCCATGTGCGAGCCAGGATTTATTGATTAATCCTTGGTTCTGGCGATATTTGGATATATTTCTGTACAAATTTGAGCTGTACAGGTTTATTGGCCTCCCTATGTGAGCCTAGGAATCGTGGGATTCATGATCAAACTGATCAGAATCTGATTCCCACGATGGACAAACTCCACTTTATAAATGTTTCCTGCCAGTTTTTCTGTAAAATGTACATACAAAATACCTTAAAACTATTATCCGGATTTAAGGTCTCAACATAGTGAAAATATGGTTTGTCGTGTCAGAGTCACTTTGATGGCTGTCAAACCCATGAGAAGACCGACACTTGTATATATTTTATAGTCGATGATGCTTCGCAGCCTGACAATCACCATTCAAATTGAGCCTTAAGGCTAAAAAGATAAAACTGAAGTATCGATATGCTTCAATTCCTATGTTAGCATAAGGGTTTGAAAACCTTCTTTCAAAACATCATTTCAATAATCTTATAGAAAAAAGAATCTTTTGCAAATCAAATCAAACACTTTTGCAAATCAAATCAAAGACTTTTTGCAAATCAAATCAAACCCTTCGTATATAGGTTCAATGATGCATAAACATACTTCAAATCAAAACATTGGCCCAATTTTCTTCTAACATTCACACACACATTACAGATTTAAAAGGGAAATATTAAAAAGATGCGGTACCGTGTTTACACGGGAGTTGTGGGATGCCTAACACCTTCCCCACACTTAACCAAGATCCTAAACTCAAAACTTCGGTTTCAAAGATCAAGTTTCGACAGTGTCCAGCAATTTGGCCTCTTTCAAACAAACTCGGTTAAGTTGGTACAACCATTTCAAATCTACCAACTGGCGACTCTGTAAAACGTTCAAATCGTCGACATGATACATGTTGGCCTTTTCCTAAAAAACCCTTCAAAATCTTTTTCGCAATAAAAAGAGTAAGGGTAGAGATAACTTAGGAAGAGAGAAAGATCCGGGTTTTACCCGACCCACGGATTTTTTTCCCGACGTCGACACACCCTCCATCAACAGCTCAAGTACATTATCAATGGCAACCTGGTCACAGTGAATGCCGAACCAAAATACCTTGTCGGCATACAGGGAGACAAGCCAGTGATTAGTCTGGATGTAGGGATTGAACCTGCTAGTTTTCAAGCCTTGGAGATAAGCGATACTCAGTACCTACCAGTTGGGGCACCCGCCTTGAAGCCTAAAGTCTCCCTCGAAGTGATGACAGTGGACCAGGAGATGGTATCTTTGGGTTTCCGCCCTGGAGAAGGGTTATGAAAGAATCAGCAAGGTATCAAAAGCCCGGTGCAAATCCTGAGTCAGTCGGGGAAAGCTGGATTGGGCTATTCATCTGGGTCAAGCCACCGAAACCCACATAAGCATCCTAAGGCTCATGCTTCCACCATACTATTGCCAAACCTCACTGATGCTGGATTTATGAAGCCAATGAGGAAGATCCCCACTGTGATATCATCCATTTTATTTCCTCCAATCATACCGGTAAGTGAGAGAAAGACCCCAAAGCCTGAAGGGGACAACAAAAAGTGAAAAGAAAAGTTCCTATATGAAGGACGAGACCCATTTGCTAACATGCAGGTTATCATACACTACGAAGGTATGAACGATGATCTCCCCGACAGTGATGAAGAGGATCAGATCCAAATTCCTAGCATCAAGAAAGAAAAGGGAGGCAGTTCGAAGAAAAACCCCGGCTCTGATCTAAAGGATGTCTTAGTCATCATCAGAGAGGAGATAGACGACCACAAATCTTGTATCCTCCCAATTCATGAGGATCTGACCCTAGACAACTGGAGCAGCGTCCCTTGCCTCATTCAAAAAGGGTAAAAAGGCAGAAAGACCATCTGCCCTGTAACATGCTTTCATTTACTGCTTATTTTGGTTGCACAACTATAGCAGTAACTTTTGTCATGCTTTGCCAAATGCTTTGTATGTTTAAATAGTTGCATATATTAAAGTGAAAGCATTTTGTTTTCAGGACTCCAGAATTGGATGTGTTTGTCTCTGCTGATGAGATGCCAACCTGTCACAGTGACTACAACTTTGATGTAGAACTGAACTTCGACTTGATGGAGATTGATCGAGATGAGGAAGATGACTATGAGGTGCCCGAGGAAATCAAAGAATCGGTCAAAGATAAACCCAATACAAACCTCGACCAAACCACCAGTATCAATATCAGAACCTCAGAAAACCTCAAAGAAATCTAGATAGGCATAGACCTCACACAAGATCAAAAAGCCGACCTGATTGAGCTCCTAACACAGTTCCAGGATGTGTTTGCATGGTCACATGAAGACATGATTTGTCTGTCTACTGATATTATCATCCATCGAATGCCCATTAAAGATAGATTCAAGCCAGTTAAGCAAAAGCTCAGGCGATTGAAACCTGAATGGAGTCTGAAAGTCAAAGAAGAGGTTGTTAAACAATTCAAAGCCGGCATCATCATGGTATCAACATACCCAGAGTGGCTCTCAAATATTTTTCCTGTACCTAAGCCCGGAGGGAAAGTACGAGTATGCGTGGATTACAGGGATTTGAACAAAGCCTGTCTCAAGGATAATTTCCCGGTACCTTTCATCCACATCATGATAGACAACACAGCACAGTGCGGCATGTATTCCTTCGTGGATTGCTTTGCTGGTTACCATCAAATTATGGTCGCTGAGGAAGACAAGGAGAAGACAACGTTCATCACTCCCTGGGGAACCTTCTGCTACAGACGTTTGCTCTTCGGTCTTATCAATGCTGGTGCCACGTACCAGCAAGCCATGATGGCCCTATTTCATGACATGATGCCTAAGGAAATAGAGGTTTATGTGGATGACATCATCATTAAATCCCGAAAGGAGGATGATCACATTAGCCATCTCAAGAAGCTGTTCAATAGGTTGCGTAAGTACAACCTCAAGCTGAATCCAGCCAAATGTGCTTTTGGCGGCTAGTCCGGCAAGTTGTTGGGATTTATGGTAAGCAATAGAGGCATTGAGCTGGATCCTGCCAAGATAAAAGCCATCACTGAGATGCCCGTACCTCAAACAGAGAAGGAGATACGTGAATTCCTGGGAAGGATCAACTTCATAAGCTGGTTCATTTCTCAGCTCACAGCGACTTGTGAACCCATCTTCAAGCTACTAAGGAAGAATTCCTCCACGAAATGGAATAAGGATTGTCAAAAAGCCTTCCTTGCCATCAAGAAGCAGCTGATCAAAGTGCCTGTCTTGGTACCCCCGAGGGACGGAGTTCCCTTATTTATGTACCTGTCTGTTAATGCCAATGCAATGGGCTGCATGTTAAGACAAAAAGATGACAGTAGCAAGGAGAGAGCTATCTACTACATCAGCAAAATATTCAGCAGTGGTGAACAGAAGTACACCCTGATCGAGAAGACATGCTGTGCGTTAGCATGGGCCGCTATGAGGTTACAAGATTATCTTCATGGGAACACGACCTACCTCATATCCCGCATGGATCCACTAAAATACGTATTCAACAAGCCAATGTTGAATTGTAGATTGTCCAAATCGCAGTTGATCCTCCTACAGTTTGACATTATCTACGTGACTCAGAAGTCCATCAGAGGTCAAGGCATTGCAGATCAACTAGCCGAAGCACCATCAGGAGGGTTTGAACCTCTAGAAACTTACTTCCCGGATGATGGGATCATGACAATTCAACAAAAATCCGACAAGAGAATACAGTCCAATCATGGAAGATGAATTTTGATGGAGCAATAAACATAGAAGGTGCCGGAGCTGGGGCAGTCCTCATATTTGGTACAGGAGAACAATATCCTGTGGCTATCAAGTTGCAGTTTGTCAACACCAACAACACAACTGAGTATGAAGGCCGCATAATGGGGTTGAAACTAGCCCAATCCATGGGTATCCAACATCTACTAGTCTTTGGAGATTCTGAATTGGTCATCAGACAAACCATCGGGGCATATCACACCAAAGAACTGCATTTGCTGCCCTATCATCGGCAGGTCGTCAAAATATCCATGGAGTTTGAAGACATAACTTTCATCCACATTCCTCGGGGTAGGAATGACTTCACCGATGCATTGGTAACTTTGGCTTCCTTGAACCGCATATCCGATAGGAGTGGGATTCCCGACATCAAAATCACAAACCAAAAGACCCCGGCATACAAGAATTACATTGGAGAAGTATCAGATGACATACCTCCTATCAAACAGCCTTGGTATCAAGACATCAAGGAGTATCTCCGAGATGGATCTACACCCGCTGGGGCAAGCCAATTTGAACGAAAATAGATTCACAAGATGGCTATGAAGTTCTATCTGAGTGGAGACGCACTCTACAAAAGGGATGCCGGAATAGGCCTGTTACGATGCCTCGATAAAGAGCAAGCCTAGAGATTGATGGATGAAGTCCACGTTGGAATCTGTGGTCCATACATGAGCGGTCATCTGCTGGCCAAGAAAATATTAAGAACAGGGCATTATTGGATCTCTCTCAAAGTTGATTGTGATTATCATGTCAGGAGATGCTATCAATGTCAAGTACATGGAAATGCCATCCACGCTCCTCCAAATGAGCTTCACAAATGAGTTCGCCATGGCCTTTCTCTATGTGGGAATTGGATGTGATTGGGCCAATAGAACCCAAAGCCCGCAACGAACACCGCTTCATCTTCACCATGATCGATTACTTCACCAAGTGGGTTGAAGCGGCCTCTTTTCCCAAATTCACCAAAGAGGTAATCATTGGTTTCATCAGAAACAATGTCGTCTGTCGATATGGACAATTGGAGGTGATCATATCAGACAACGCCAAGAACTTAAACAATCAGATAATGAGAGAACTATGCAGCAAGTTTCACATCAAGCATCTCAACTCCGTCATCTATCGGCCCAAGATGAATGGTGCTGTCGAAGCGGCCAACAAGAACATCAAAAAGATCATGCAGAAAATGTCAGCCAATCACAAAGAATGGCCTGACCTGTTGCCTCTAACCCTGTTAGCATACAGGACGTCAATGCGTACCTCTATTGGAGCTAACCCTTATTCATTGGTCTATGGCATGGAAGTAGTACTTCCCATAGAAGTAGAGATGGAGTCCTTGCGAGTGTTAATACACGCTCAGATGGACGAAGACCAATGGTTGCAAGAGCGGTACCACCAGCTATCCCTGATAGATGAAAAGAGGGCTATAGCTATTTTTCACGGGCAGTTATATCAGCAAAGGACTACTCGATCATACAACAAGAAAGTCTAAATACGGTAATTCAAAGAGAATGACTTGGTATTGAAGAAAGTCCTGGCCAATTAAGACGAAGCTAAAGGCAAGTTCGCCCCTAATTGGGAAGGCCCTTTCATTTTCAAGGAGGTGTTGACAGGAGGAGCTATCAGATTACAAGAAATGGATGGAAGCGAATCTCCCCAACTCATCAATTCAGACACCGTGAAAAGGTACTATGTCTGAGACACATGTATACTAGCATCCTGGTCCTGCGAATCAATCGAATCAGTTTCGGTTTTCACTAGAAAAAATGAACAAGAATGACCTGATCTCCCTCAGCCCGGGAGTACGTAGGCAGCCACTTACGGTGCGGTCAAATCAAATAAAAAAAATTCAAAAACTCATCAAACCAAACTCAAAACCCAAGATAAATACTTCTCAGACCTCTCTCCCACAAAAGTCAAACTACGAATGACCTTATCTCACTCAGCCTGGGAGTTCGTAGGCAACCATTCACGGTGCTGTATGACCTTCAAAGAAAAACAAAAAACTAATAAAAATCAGTCCCGAGACACCAAAACCATATAAAACCTAAATCCTATCAAGCCTCCCTAGTCACCGGGCCCGTCCGCGATATTCTCTGACATCTCACTGTCAATCCATCAAGGAAAAGCTCGTGATACATCAACAATAGCAAGTCATGAAAGAAGTGTTAATCACTCAGCAATGACAATATATAGCCAAACAAGGAACTGAATTAAAATATATTTCTCTGATATATAATACTGTTTGATATACACTGTGTCTTGTACATGACAAAAATGGCTGATCTAGTATGTGCAGGAAAAATAAAGCTAGTCTATGGACCCATGGACAAGCGGGATAGCAATGCCAATATGACATCTCTCTCTGAAGATGGAGGAGTAGCTGCAAGTGCAATACCCTCAGCCTCTATACGAGCAATCACATCCACAGCCATCTGCATAGTGGCGATGTGACCGTCGATGAATGCACTCATCTCTCCAACCAAGCTGTCTGTATATGACCTAAGGGCTGTGCTGTCAGCAATATATACATCTCGAGTGGCTATGGCCTCGTCCCTCTCCACAAAAGCAGCATCCCTAGCAATCAAAGTCTCCTTAATCTCGACAAAAGCAGCATCTCGAAAAGATCGAGCCTCATCTCTCTTGACCAATGCCATATCCCTAGTGGCTCGAGCCTCATCTCTATCAGCAAAAGCTATATCTCTGCCGGACAGGGCAGTCAACATCAGCGCCCTAGCCTAATCTCTCTCGAAAGTAATCCTAGCTAATGATTCTGATATAGCTGGATCTGTCCCGGCTGGAATGATCGGCGGGTCACTAACTAAGGCTGCTATCAGACCCATAAATAACTCATCCTCTGTAGGAGAATCAGGATCCTCCATAGGCTCCGCATCATCTAAATCCACAATCGGAGCTGACTGGAAGATTGCGGCCGCTGCTATATCAGTCTCCAACCACGCTGAATACTCTGGAGAGCAATCCGGATGGCTAGTAGAGAAATCAGCCCTCTCCCTATAAGTCCAACACTCATAAATCCTAATCAGGCCGGCTGACAACATAGAAGAAGCTGACATCTGCTGATTAATGGCCCCCTCAAATTGGTGCAGGCTCTGGAACTGATCCAACTGACCCATAACTGCTAACGGATGGTAAGTGGTCAACCCTCCCAATCCTGCCAGGGGCAAGTGGTCCATGTCGGATGCATGGGTAATAAAGCTATAAGGGGAGACTAGCCCTGATCATGGTAGAAACGAAAAAGGATGCTCAATATCTGACAGAAAAGATGACTATGTCTCTGCATCCGAACACTCTGCTGGCTGAAAGGAGTAGGACATAGCTATCTCGTGGGTGAAGCAGTACCCCTGATGTCTGAAGAAGCCAATCGGGCGCAAATGGGTCATGAGCAATACATACAACAAGACAGAGATACCTCTAAAAAACCCCTCTGGATGGGTACTACAATAGGTAGCTGACCTCAATGTCTCGGCCAGTATCATCGGCAAGATGGTGCTACCCTGTCTAAGGGCACGAACTGCGACCATCAACCCAACATCTAAGTGATCCAAGTATAGTGGCATGTATAAGTAAGCCGTGACGTACATTAGCAAGACGTCTATCCGTGCTGAATGCCACTCCTCTGCCGAGATAATAAAGTCGCCAGCGCGTCGATCATAGCTATCCAGTCTACCTAAATGATAGATCAAAAAGTCAATAGAGATCACACATCCAGAAATTATCTCATCCGTGACTACACTCTGACGTAGACCCGATATATACAGGAACAGTCTCCTCATATCACTAATAGCGGTGCGAGCGTAAGGCAAGTCCAAAGCCAAACCTGTAAGCCGCTCGTACTCCTCCAAAGTCGGAGTCAGCTCATGCCACCAGAAGCGAAAAACCTATCGCTCAGGTATCCAACAGGATAGAATGCCGTCTATAAATCCATATGGAACCTGGAAGTCCACATGGGCCAATGAATGCTCAAACATCCGATCCACTGTCCCTCTGGCTGGGAAGGGCAGGCTATTATACCACGACCTCAACGACGATGCTACCACGGATGGTGGTAAATGCTCGATGCGGCTAACCGTCGACGGCGACATCTGTATCACTGTATCACAAGGCCATCCAGGGGTCAAATCTGAACTCATCTATCTAAGTGCATATCCATGACATAATATATGCATAATGATAATGATAAAACATGATGCAATAGATAGGAAATATCATGCACATCTAGAATAAACTATCTACTGTAAGCATCATCTCTGTCTGCTAATAAAATATAAAATAAAAAGTACAGGGATATGGGGCACAACCACCCAACTACTAATAGAGGCCTATAAAAATGGGGCACAACCGCCCAATAACTAAGTAAAGGCCTATTAAAAGATATAACAAGGAAAGCTATCAAAAGAGATCCAGAATATCTGTTTCTAGGCTATCAACCTGATCTAGCTCCTCCAGAGACATAAAATGTCGGCGAGTGGGAACGTTCGGTCTATATAAGGGAAGATCAGCACTGGCAAAATTGTTGGAAAATAGACCTAATAAGGGGCCCGCTCCTGAGCCAGAAGGGTCAAAAGAAGATGCCTCTGATGGATCTCTACCAAGATTCCTGATAAACAAATGAGCTCTCTCCAACTGCTGGGTCAGTCTTGAAATCTGGTCCAAGTGGGTAGGCTCTCGAAGGCACGCTATCCAGTCTGTCATCATCACAGACCCCGGTACTATATCTGCCATAAACTGGATAGCACGAGTTTGAGCCCCAATAGTGCGAGGACTCCACCAGCTGCTAAATGCCTCCTGGCTGTATGGACCCTCTGACAGGGTGAAGCCATCTACGCCCTCCATAGGGATGTCTGTAAGTGGCTGAACTAGTGGCCAAGCAGGAGGAATAAAGGGAATGTGGATCTGCCCCGTGATGCTTCTGATAGCACGCTCTCCTAAATTGAGCTCCCAACCTCCCTCTGTCAAAAATGGGACTCTGTGGGTGGATAATGCAAACTCCCGGCCAGTGGGGAAACTGCCCTCAAACCCGACTTTCAAAAAGTCTGAGGTATACGATACCCATGAGATCGATCCAGCCGTCAAAAGCTCAAGATGCAGGCGAGAGTGGGTGAATCCCTAAGCTACTAGGACCTCCGTCAAAGTGGAATGGTGCCAAAGCCGTCCCCAAGGATATGTCTCAAAGCCCAAAGTAATGGCAGGACGTAGGCAAGGAAGCCTCTCATATGCCCAGAACTGGCCATGTAAATATCAAAAGTCCTCAGTGACCAAGACTGACAAATGTAAATACAGAAATTAAAAAAAGGAACAAGAAAGATGGACACACCAGCTGGAATGGGTAAAACCCTAACCAAGCCTCTGTCACACCCTCCGAGCACATGCCATACCTCGGAGAAAATAGGCAAAGTTGTAGGTTCCCCAATCAAAGTCACTGAGGCGCTCCACATATTGAATGGCACTAACCAGGGCAAAGGACACCGTCACAGAGTTGTCCGCCAAGAAATAGCCATTGATGATCACCAGAAACAATCACCTCAAGATGAGATCTCTAACCCTCTGATTATCAGGTAGAGGCTCAGTCAAAGCCCCACTCTGGGCATCTAAGCTCAAGGGACCAGAACGGACTATCCGACCCTTGATGGCCGACGTAGGAACTCCCAGGAGGGATTGAACGGTAGTGGGTGTAATGTCAGCCACAATAGGCACTGGCTCACCCTCAAACTCTATCCTGGTGATGAACCTCCAATCCATAGGCGTTATGACGCCCCCAAATCTGGGTCCCTTCTATTACCTCGAATCCGGTGCAGTCACGATACTACTAGTCAAATATTTACATCTTTTATTCATAAATAAAAGAATATAACTTCTCTTGATTACAAAATAGAATATAATTTCTATACATCATAATCGATGTTACAAAAATGCGAAATAACTTAAATTTTTTCAATCTCCTTTGAATAAAATCTTTTATTGATTTCATAATCTTTAATCATTTACATAACCTTGAATCAAACTAAATTATGATTCACTTTACTTGAATTTCTGTATAAAAGTTTATAACTCAACTCGATATCCTCTATATATTAAGTAATACATCTTTTCAATACAATAAGTATTATCAATTACAACTCCTAGAACCTAAACATGGTTCAAGTAATAATATAAATAGTATTATTTGTTGCGATACTATTTACTTTATCAATCAAGAAGCACGTAATCTTTACCGTGAATCCTTAACCTGCAAAAATGGTTATTCGCAAGAGTGAGCTCGACAGGTCAGCAGTTCCAACAGTTTTCATGCATCACATAGCATATAATATCATACTTAGTTCATGCATTTATAATCAATTTATATTTACTACGCATGTTACTTCTCACATAACAAGCATATCATCAAAGATCTGTTGGGTTTGTACGAAATCGTGACGCAATCAAATTGCAAAATTAGCGGAAGCATGGTATATCAGAGTTTAAAAAAATTTCTACAAAACCATTACCCGGATCATCCTTTATGCAAATTATTAATTTAAAACGATAAATAAGAAGTTATGGAATCATACCCTTGTAGAACGAAGCTTCCACAGGTACTAGTTCAACTCCTTGTTCTTCGTGATCTCCTTGAATTTCTGGGTTAGATTCCTTTCTTTGATCAACGTTAGCCACCCAAGTGTTTGGCCTCTAGAGGTGATCCACCAAGGAAGAGAAATTATCAAGAAGGAGGGTGTTTGGCTTAGTGTTCTATCCTCTATAGAAAAGGAGTACTCTCTAACAATTAGAATTGCATCATCTAATATCTATTATAAGACTTCTCTTATATAGACATTGGTCAACCCTTCTAATCCTATTAGACATGGGATTTCTTTTAATTAATTAAACTCCTTTAATTAATTTAGGCTTCCCACCACATGGGAATAATTAATTAAATTCATTTAATTAATTTGTCTCCTAATCTTATTAGGAATAAATGAGAGTACTAAATATTAAATTAATTACTAAACTCCTTTAGAAATTAAAATAATAATAATTGTAATAATATTAATAAGACTCCTCTTATTAATTTATATTTAATATTTCCAAAATATTAAATAATAAACATTAAGCTATTTAATTTATTCTATCACCATAGATTAAATTAATTATACTTAATGCATTATTACGATTATGCCATTACCTTCTTAAATATTTATTCTTCCTTTTATGGTGTGACCCTTTAGGTTCTCCATATTAAACCAGTTGTGAATAAATCAATTAAAACAATTTTAATCTTATTTAAATAAATAAATTAAACTAATAATCTATTTAAATAAATAATATTTATTCTACAATAGGGATAAGCCTCCCTAGCGATCAACGACTTTCCAGATAATATAGATTTCAACATTAATCAAAAAAGAACCTGTGAGTTAATAGTTACCATACAATTCAATCCTTCCACCATACAATGTCCCAATTAAATATAAGACATGGATTTACTGTCAAGTCTTATTTTATTTAATTATATGTATTTCGATTAGAAAATGCACAACTCCAAATAATGCAAATTAAAAACTCCTTTCTAATTTCATTTCACCTTGGCCAAGGATTCCTGGGTTGTCATTTAACGAATCACATAGGACATATCTCCTCTTTTACTAGAGGTGGTAGATTCTTTATTGATCATTCATTATCTCCATATGTAACTCATTATACCCAAGCATACCCTATATATGCCTTAAAAGGTCTTAAGGAATAAGTCAAAGTATAATTTGTTACATACAAGATACTATGATGATCTCAAGTCCAAGGATCACTTGTACTACTATCACATTAGGAATTCCTATTGACATGCGAGTAAAGCTCCATTAGGTATTTCATAGCGAATCACGTTCAGTGAACTTATTCTCCAATAAGCACCTACATACTTGCTTTAGTGTCTCCACACAAATGATCATGAGATCAATCATCCTCATCCAATGAGCAAGCAACATATGTACCAATCTATTCGGATTTACTAATCCCCTTTTTAGTAATCCCACGATTGGGAACTATTTAAGTTTTAAAACTTTCTAAGAATTTAGATCTCATTAGCATGATCATCATCATGATTCTAAAAGCATTGCTTAAAACTATGAGTTATTTACATATTATAAAAACAGCAACATGTAGATAATTAAATGCCTTTAATAAATGAATATTTTATTAATAAATAAATAAGATTGTTTACAAAGTACGTGCTTTATCATCATACATGATTGGCTTGTATGCACACTACTATCAATCTCCCACTTGCACTAAAGCCAATCGCCATGGTATCTCATACCCATCTTCTCTAAGTGACGATCAAACTGTTGTTGTGTTAAAGCTTTAGTAAATGGATCTGCAATGTTGTCTTGAGAGTCTACACTCTCCTCTTTCAATGATTTTTTTTTTTAATCAAAGTGCCGCAACACATGTTTAGATTCAAGATGAGACTTAGGAACTATTCCTAGTTCTGTAATGAACTTTTCATCCGAAACATCAACTTGTAGCTTCACTTACAGTTATATACTTTGTCTTTGTCACTAACCCAGCAACTTTTGCTGTTTGAAACCTTTCCAATTTACTGCACCACCTTTTAAGGTAACGACTTACCATAAAGTGGATTTTGCTGTCGTCTTGGTCAGTCTGAAAACTTGAGTCTGTTTAGTCTTCTAGTTTAATTCAGACCCATCATGTGTCATGATGACATCCTTAGTGTCAGTTAAGTACTTTGAGATGTTTATCACTGTCTCACAGAGATCTTCTCCAGAATATGACTGATCAACATCAAGTCTTGTATATTTCATTGCATACATAATAGTTACTTATGCGATCTCTCTTTTACTGAGGACAATTTTAGAGAGATACACTCCATGGATCATCATCATGAGGCACCTTTTGGAGTTGTCATGCTAAACGCCTTCAGCATCTAATGAATATACGTTTCCATGGGTTAAGCCGAACATCCTTTTAAATCTATTAATACAGATTTATATCCCCAATGTGGGATGTTCTACCCAAATCATTCATGGAGGAATGTTTAGACAACTTTATTTTGATCGATTTTAGCATAGAAATTTCATTCCCTATCAGTAATATATCATCAACATATAATACATGGAATGAAACAGCGCTCCCATTAACCTTCTTGTACACACATGGTTCATCGTCATTTTTGATAAAATCAAACTCTTTGATTGTCTCATCAAAACGAATGTTCCATCTACGAGAAGCTTGCTTCAATCCATAAATGGATCGTTGCAGCTTACAGACTTGATTTATTTCAACCTTTGAAACAAATCCCTCTGGCTGTGTCATATACACATCCTCCTCAAGTTTCTCATTGAGGAAGGCCATTTTCACGTCCATCTGCCAGATCTCATAGTCGTTATAAGCTGCAATCGCAAGCAAAATCCGAATGGACTTGAGCATAGCTACTGGTGAAAAGGTTTCATCATAATCAACTCCTTGTCTTTGTTTGAAACCTTTTGCAACCAGTCGGGCCTTATAGGTCTCCACCTTGCCGTCCGCTCCAGTCTTTCTTTTAATGACCCATTTACACCCAATAGGCTTAATGCCTTCAGGTGGTGAAACCAAAGTCCATACTTTGTTTTCATACATGGAGTCCATTTCGGATTTTATGGCTTCAAGCCATTTCCCTGAGTCTTTATTACTCATAGCCTGTTCGTAATTCAATGGATCATCATCATTCATGATGTGTACCTCATCGTCATCCTCTATAACGAATCCATACCTCTCAGGTATCTTCGGTACTCTTCCAGATTTACTAACAGGGTGTAGTATAGTAGGTTCTTCTACTTGGTCAGGTACCTGACTTTGATCCGTGATAATTTGTGGTTCTTGAACTTCTTCAAGATATATCTTACTCCCACTGACCCCTTCATGGATAAACTCCTTTTCCAAGAAGGCAGCATGTTTCGCAACAAACACCTTTTGATCAGTTGGATGATAGAAATAATACCCTAAAGTTTTTTTAGGGTATCCCACAAATCTACACTTATCGGATTTAGTCTGTAGCTTATCATTTTCAAATTTTTTGACATAAGCTGGGCAACCCCAAGTCTTAATATGCTTAAGATTTGGTTTCCTCCCCTTCCACATCTCATATGGAGTCTTTGGGACGGATTTGGTAGGTACCTTGTTAAGTAGGTATGCAGCCGTTTCTAGGGCATATCCCCAGAAAGAAATTGGAAGGTCGATAAAACTCATCATGGATCGAACCATGTCCAACAGTGTTCGATTTCTCCTTTCAGATACTCCATTTAACTGTGGTGTACCTGGAGGAGTCCATTGTGAGATTATACCATTTTCTTTGAGACAATAGAGAAACTCACCGCTTAAGTATTCTCCACCTCGATCTGATCGAAGTATCTTTATACTCTTGCCCGTTTGTTTCTCTACTTCACTTCTGAACTCTTTGAACTTTTCAAATGATTCTGACTTGTATTTCATTAAATACACATATCCAAATCTTGAGTGATCATCAGTGAAAGTAATAAAATAAGAATACCCACCCCGTGCACTTATTGTCATAGGTCCACAAACGTCTGTGTGAATCAATGCCAACAACTCTGTAACTCTTTCTCCTTTTCCACTAAAAGGAGATTTAGTCATTTTACCCATGAAATAAGATTCACAAGTTGGATATGATTCATAATCAGATAACTCAAGGAGCCCATCTTTATGCAACTTGGATAATCTTGTTTCATTGATATGACCGAGTCTACAGTGCCACATGTAAGTATAATTAATATCATCTCTTTTCCTTTTCTTAGTTTGTTCAATTTGAAAAATATTTTCTTATAAGTCAAGTGTATAAAGTCCATTTTGCAAATTTCCAATACCATATAAAACATTGTCTTTATAAATAGAACAACTATTGTTCTTTATAACAACGTTAAATCCTTCCATATCCAATACAGAAATTGAAATAATGTTTTTAATAATATTCGGAACATAATAACAATTATTAAGATAAATGAACTTGCCCGAAGGCATTGCTAAATAATAAGTTCCTACAGCTAATGCAGCAACCTTTGCTCCATTCCCCACTCGTAGGATCACCTCATCATTGTTCAGCTTTCTACTTCTGACCAGTCCCTTCACATTATTACATATGTGAGAACCACAACCGGTATCCAATACCCAAGTAGAATTTTGACTTTCTGAAAAATTAATTTTAATCATGAACAAACCTTGATTGAAAGTCGAAGCTTCTCCAAGCTTCTTCTTTGCCAGAAACTTCTTGCAGTTCCTCTTCCAATGACCCGGCTCTTTGCAATGGAAGCACATTCCTTTGCTAGCTGGATCAGATTTCTTTTGTTCCTTTATGTTCACTTTGCCCTTGGTCATCCGAGATCGGAAGAGCTCCTTAGATATCTCATATCTAGCAGTCCTACTTTGTTCACCATACAACTCCTTGAGGTGAATCAACATAGTAGGAGCATCCATGTTTTCGTGCTGACGCTGAAGCTCGTTATTCATGGATGCAAGCATGATGCATTGAGCCACAGATGCATCATCTTGCTACTTTACAATGGTGGCAATCTCTTCCTCATAGGTTGTTTCTGGAACAGTTCCAGGGACAGGTGAGTTTAGGACATAAGAAATCTTTTCAGCAGTGAGAACTATTCTCAGATTTCTTAGCCAGACCGTATAATTCGGCCCGGTAAGCTTATTAGCATCAAGTATGCTTCGCAGTGAAATTAGTGATTTTGATATTTTTAAAATTCTGCATGTGAAAAACAACATTTTAGCAAACATTCATTTTATTAATTTTGCATACCAAAATAAATTTAGGTCTTTATTTTAAATTGGTATCTCCCACTATTTTTATCAAACTATATTACCCTCACTTATATAGTTCGGCAACATCTAAATAAAGATTTGCTAGTGAGAATAAGGATCCCATTTCAAATGTATATAACCTTGTGGATAGCACAACAAGCGATATACAAATAAATAGGTAGACAACTCTTGTCAATTACAACACTATATAACTCTTTTTATTTTACCTCTTAAATCATAATGGTCAAGTGTGTGCACATCCGAACTAAAATGATTTAAGTTAAGTCCAGCCTAGCACTTCCATAAATTCAAAAAAGAAAAATGTTCGTCCTTGTGGATAGCACAACAAGACTAGATCGTTCAATTTTCTTGATAAGCATCAAATGTGATTAATTAACATCTTAAATACGCAATACTTGCCTTGTGGATAGCACAACAAGCTCATATTAAATATTTAATACTCTATTAATTTATCATGCTAGAAGGCGACGTTCGATATTCCAAATATCATTTGAACGCTTCGGACTTAATATTATTTCTTTGAGGGGTTTGTTATTATTTGTCTCATCTTGTTTAGCGCGCATGCACATATATATATAAAATACGCGTCATTTTATTAAACATGCGAAGCATGTTTGCATAAAATATAATATATATAATATTTAGCATGCAATATAGAATATTATATTCTACCCGAATTGATTATGGACTTTTATTCTAGTTTGGTTCACTAGAGCCACCAAGTGAACCAAAAGGTCAAACCTAGGAGTGCAAGAATTTAAATTTAAATATAACTATTACATTTAAACCCGGGCTCCATACAAACGGGTCTTCACGCGCTCCTTACTCCTTGGTCTCCAATTTCTTCAAGATAATTCTAACTATTCTTATTACATTAAACTATTTAATTTAAATAGAAACCTTGATCAACAGTCAAGGGGAAGTACATAGGAGGGAGATAGAATTTTACATCAAGAAAAAAAAATTAGAGAAGACGAGGTACGCAGACCCCATTTAATAAAACCCATTCATTCAAGCATTCAACTAAAATAAAATCCAATCACATTGGTCAAATAGTCCATAATCAATCCCCATTTATTTTCATACATATCACCATATATATCAATAAATAAATATTCATCTCATGAATTAAAATATTCCATATATATATGAGTATCATTTAATGAGCAATTTTAAATTGCATGAAATCCAATTTCAAGATTAAAATAAACTCTTTATTTTAATTATAAAATTATTTAGAATATAATATATAAATATATCATATTTATTTTTTATTTTTTAAAAAGAAGTCACCTTCTTTTATTAAAAGAGTCCTGCAGGTTTATTAAAAAAGTCCTTTCCTGATGGGTCACCTTCTTTTTGGAGTAAGAAAGAAACAACACCTTTTCTTTGCAGAATTCAAGATTAGCACCAAAAAAAAATTGTGATTCGTCCCGAAAAAAGTCTTTTTTTTCTTAAAAAATATAATTTTATGCAATAAAATTATGCCCAATAAATTATTTTAAATACATACCCATATGTATATGAAATCAAAAATAAATTAATAATTGCATAAAGATTTGGCTCTGATGCCACTGTTGGGTTTGTACGAAATCGTGACGCAATCAAATTGCAAAATTAGCGGAAGCATGGTATATCAGAGTTTAAAAAAATTTCTACAAAACCATTACCCGGATCATCCTTTATGCAAATTATTAATTTAAAACGATAAATAAGAAGTTATGGAATCATACCCTTGTAGAACGAAGCTTCCACAGGTACTAGTTTAACTCCTTGTTCTTCGTGATCTCCTTGAATTTTCGGGTTAGATTCCTTTCTTTGATCAACGTTAGCCACCCAAGTGTTTGGCCTCTAGAGGTGATCCACCAAGGAAGAGAAATTATCAAGAAGGAGGGTGTTTGGCTTAGTGTTCTATCCTCTATAGAAAAGGAGTACTCTCTAACAATTAGAATTGCATCATCTAATATCTATTATAAGACTTCTCTTATATAGACATTGGTCAACCCTTCTAATCCTATTAGACATGGGATTTCTTTTAATTAATTAAACTCCTTTAATTAATTTAGGCTTCCCACCACATGGGAATAATTAATTAAATTCATTTAATTAATTTGTTTCCTAATCTTATTAGGAATAAATGAGAGTACTAAATATTAAATTAATTACTAAACTCCTTTAGAAATTAAAATAATAATAATTGTAATAATATTAATAAGACTCCTCTTATTAATTTATATTTAATATTTCCAAAATATTAAATAATAAACATTAAGCTATTTAATTTATTCTATCACCATAGATTAAATTAATTATACTTAATGCATTATTACGATTATGCCATTACCTTCTTAAATATTTATTCTTCCTTTTATGGTGTGACCCTTTAGGTTCTCCATATTAAACCAGTTGTGAATAAATCAATTAAAACAATTTTAATCTTATTTAAATAAATAAATTAAACTAATAATCTATTTAAATAAATAATATTTATTCTACAATAGGGATAAGCCTCCCTAGCGATCAACGACTTTCCAGATAATATAGATTTCAACATTAATCATAAAAGAACCTGTGAGTTAATAGTTACCATACAATTCAATCCTTCCACCATACAATGTCCCAATTAAATATAAGACATGGATTTACTGTCAAGTCTTATTTTATTTAATTATATGTATTTCGATTAGAAAATGCACAACTCCAAATAATGCAAATTAAAAACTCCTTTCTAATTTCATTTCACCTTGGCCAAGGATTCCTGGGTTGTCATTTAACGAATCACATAGGACATATCTCCTCTTTTACTAGAGGTGGTAGATTCTTTATTGATCATTCATTATCTCCATATGTAACTCATTATACCCAAGCATACCCTATATATGCCTTAAAAGGTCTTAAGGAATAAGTCAAAGTATAATTTGTTACATACAAGATACTATGATGATCTCAAGTCCAAGGATCACTTGTACTACTATCACATTAGGAATTCCTATTGACATGCGAGTAAAACTCCATTAGGTATTTCATAGCGAATCACGTTCAGTGAACTTATTCTCCAATAAGCACCTACATACTTGCTTTAGTGTCTCCACACAAATGATCATGAGATCAATCATCCTCATCCAATGAGCAAGCAACATATGTACCAATCTATTCGGATTTACTAATCCCCTTTTTAGTAATCCCACGATTGGGAACTATTTAAGTTTTAAAACTTTCTAAGAATTTAGATCTCATTAGCATGATCATCATCATGATTCTAAAAGCATTGCTTAAAACTATGGGTTATTTACATATTATAAAAACAGCAACATGTAGATAATTAAATGCCTTTAATAAATGAATATTTTATTAATAAATAAATAAGATTGTTCACAAAGTACGTGCTTTATCATCATACATGATTGGCTTATATGCACACTACTATCAAGATCAACTTTCAATCTCATACATATCTCATATACAGTTCATGTATAAGTTCACATCATCATAGCATAATATAATTCAACTAACAGTTATTGAATTCATATATCAACTAGGAACTGAAAGACTTGCCTGATTCATAGTTTATCAAATACGACTTAACTGCATAAAGCTATCTGCGCTTCGTGTATTCCTACACAGTTATATAATCATGGATTCATACCCATCAGTCATACATTTTATACGCTCTTAATATAAGAACAAATATCGTTTCCTAACTTGGTTTCTTCAACTTAGGATAACCATGAGACTAGCTCGTTCTACTATCATATTTATCTAAACAATCTTGTTTCATATCTTATAGTCCTTAAGGACGACATATAAACATATCTTAAGGTCATGCAGTTAACAAACTGCTCTTAGCAACTCTGCAGAATAGCACTGCCGCGCTGCATATAAGCTTGGGAGTGGCGCGGCCGTACTACTCTCTGCCACAACCAGAAGTGAGATTTCATAAACTCAGTTTACTCCTAACATACCATGTATTCTGATACATGCAATAAACATACATCAAGTAGGTTTTTAAATTCATATTCGAACTATTTCGCTTTGAATAACGTAGCTCCACGTTGAATTACTTAAATCAATAAGGCTCAACATCTTCTTTTAACAAAAGGTCATTGACATAAGTTTTTAAACCATATCATGCTACTAATAAGCCTCTAATAGCATGCTCACATGTATCTATCTTATTTACATAGCATAGTTCGTTATTTGAAAACTTATTTTAAACCATGTTTGAAAGGTCTAATTCATGCTTAACTACAAGGTGAACGCACTTGACACGTCTAGAGGCATAAAACGTCCTAGTATGCATGCTTTGAAAAGCCTTAATACCATTTACACAAGGTTCAAGACTATTAGTTCTCAACTTCCAAGTTTTCCTTCAAATCATCCTAAGCCAAGCTATAACAATTTCAAGTATATGCAAGGCAACTTTAAAACTTCATTTACACATAGTTAATAAAATCTCTCTTTTGAAAATTTACTTCAAAACATGCTCGGATAGGTTATATCATGCTTAACAACCATCTATATGCAATATATATTGAAACCACATTCCTCATCCATTCTCTCACTTGACTAGGTCACATACTCATGTTCGAAGTGTCGAAACTTGAAGGAGATACCATGTTCGTCAAGTTTCGTTTTCAAAATCTCAAGTTTTCTTTTAGAAAAATCATGTTAAACCAACTACCACCATTCACTACATGCATGCCAACTTTAGTTCACATGTCAGACCCCTTTTTATACTTATTGAAGTCCGACTAGCATGCTCAACAAACCACAAAACTCATTTTCTATTTCTGCAGGTCGGCGCGGTCGCGTTGCATTTGTATTAGGGAGTGGCATGGCCGCGCCACTCAGGTTCCAGACAGGAGGACTTCTGCTATTGCAGAGCTTCACAACCAACTCTATTATACTTTATGAGACATGCTAGAGATTAACTACTTGTCTCTTACAACATGTATATAGACTCAACTATTACTTCAATATCAACTTACCATCAAGAATTTAATAACTTAGAATTTCAAGAACATGATAAGTGATGTTACCTCATTGAAGTAGAATTGCACAACTAGCTTCAATTTTCAGATTGTTCTACCAATCCTCACAACGCTCACTCTATATAAAACTTATCAAGAACTTAGCCAACTAGAAATGTGAAGGGAAGACTTTCAATTTATAGAAAAACCATGGACCAATTCATGGTTTTGCCCAACAAATCAAACTAAAGGATATAAGAGAAAGATATTGGACAAGGTGGAGTTGGTAGGAGGGACACTATTGCAACCACCCCCTTCATCATTACCATAGCCATTATCATCCTCTAACATAGGCCAATGACCTCTACTTCCCTTTTGGCTCACAAATAAATCCCAATGACTTAATAATGCTACACTAATAAGGTTATGGGTACATATACACAAACATATGTGTACACCCACATAAGTATATCTATACTTATGTTTATTTCATTTGGACGATATAAGTCATACTTCAATACTTAGTGTTACTACTATATTATATGTTAGGGTCACACATACCCAACCCTACACATATGTACACCCACATATAAACAAGCATACCAATACATATAATAATGTAACTCATGTACATTGGTTTAATTCAATTAATATTTTAATTGGACTAGATATAAAATAGTTGGGTATTCTCATCCCATAATTTTTCATAAAATTATTATCTCAATTACACCCAAATATTATAATGATAACTAATATCAATTATTTATTAACTTGCCATTTCTTTTAATAATCATAGTTAAACCTCTAATTGATTTAACTATACCACTCATGCCACACAAGGCACAATTATGTAAGCTTAGTATTTAATAGACCTCAAGCTTACAAAATAATATTACTCTCAATGTCACATCTTATAATAAGTTCATGATGTAATACCATTACAATGCTTATTTACATATTCTTTAATTATAGTAAATCTATACCCTCCTATGGGCAATACCCAACGGTCAAAGAGGAGTTGGTGGTTAACTCCACCAACTACTACTATTCATGGTCCTTCCTCATCATTTCCCTCACATGGCTCTAGCTTGAACTTCACCATGGTATAAAAATCAGCATTTGGGCATAGAATAGGGGTCATGAGAGGGGTCTATTGCACCATGTCACATAATTAATTCCCATAACATATATACTTACATTTAGCAAATAAACTAACACTCTACACACCAATGCATGGCCTCTACTTATATTCAAGCTATTACGCTCCTATGGTCATCACACAAGGGGCAAAAAAGAGTTGGTGGCTAACTCCCACCAACTACTACTATTCATTATACTAACCATTTAGTTAACCATCATTGCTCTCACATGGGCTAACTTGCAAGCTTATATCTAATAACTTAATGTTATTACCATATGATATTATAGGGTCACACATACACCCAATCATATAATCATATAATCCATGTACATTTGACAATACCGAATATATTTTAATTGAGTAGTGTCACACCCTATTATTGTAAATTTTATTATTTCAATTATACTTAACCATTGAAATAATTATTAACAACATTTATTTATTTAGTTTAATTTAATATCCTTCATAAAGTACACATTTATGTACCGCTCATAACACATTGTCACATAGGTCCATTTATGTAACTCATGTGACTCATTTCACTTTATCATATAGTTTCCTATATTATATAGTTTTCTTGAAGTGTCACACTTCATTTCATATTATATAGATGTAGCTACTATATAACTTATAATTACACATCATTGCACATAGCAATTTATCCACATAATAATACTAATTAATTCCTTTAATTATTCGTTTATTAATTTATTTAATGAATGTTTATCCCACCACTTTGCCACACTAAGCATACCTCACAAGCTCAATATTAAACTTATCATTACTTGCACCACACTTTAATATTCCTTTTAATATAAGGTTTGTGTGATACATGCACTCTAATGTCAAGCTACCTTAAATAACTGTACACTTATAATATGTATAGCATTTATGCTCAGAATAATTAAGATTTACTCTATAATTATAAAATCTACGATAAAATAATAACTGAAGTTATTTAATACATTAAAATTACTTAGCTTTCTTTTATTAATTAGCTCTCTTAAAAATACATTAGAAATTATGTATTTTGCCATAACATGACATAAAAATATTTTTATCATGTTTTTCTCTCAATATAGGCATTAATTATAATAAAATGACTTACTCATTTTCTCAAGATATTATTTTAATATCATATCTAAGTATTATTAAAATAGTTACATGTATGACACATGTACATCTTTTATATAGAAAATAGGCCATAAGTTTATTTTCTATTATGATAAATTGTTCCCAAAACAATTTCTTTAATCTATACATTTAACCATATCTCAATATTAATTAATTCTTTAATCAATATTTATTTAAAGATATATATTGGTTTAACAACGTATATATATTTTATTAACGTCGTTCGTGCATTCATATAATACCATGCCGAGTAATATATAAAGGCACTTACTATAATCACATACTCCACACATGTATTAACTCACTATTTACTTAAGTGATCTTAAACCCCTTACTATATCACCATAGTTAATTAAGGCTTTACTATTCAAATTATATTATTCTATAATATAACTTTTAATTTAATATAAATTAAGCAATATATATACTCGGTTAATAAACTTCTATAATAAATATTTATTCAATTCACGCTTTGCTATCTAAAGCTTGATCACTAATTATGATACATATTAATCATATATATATATATATATATATATATATATATATATATCCTCAAGTTCAGATTACACAACTTTCTCAAAAATTTCTACAGACCGGCGCAGCTGCGCTGGTATAAGGCTTAGAAGTGGTGCAGCTGTGCCACCTCAAGTTTAGGTGCAGACAAGTTCTGCTATAGCAGAACCAAAATCTAAGTTCTTAAATACTTAGCACACGCTTGTAAATTGCTAACTCGTTATACCAGTTAACCAATAGCTTTTGCTACCTCCTTCAATGACTTAGAGATTAAACTTCAAATTCAAACTCTATTTTCCTTTAATAGTTATTCAACTATAAAATCTCATATATATATAGAATTCCTTCTTATAGGACCACATACTTTAAGATATATAACACCTATATATATTCTCATTTGAACCCAACACATGTCGTAAGAATTTTATTTATTAAATTCTTATTTTATAATTTCTGAAAGTTCGGGTTCTTACAGGCGTCATCATCACCTCGCAATCCAGCAAGTGGAGAGACTGAGTCTGGTGGAACCAGCGCTCAGACAGAGCCCTCATATAACCCAAGGGGCAACGGCGGGGAGGGATAGATAAGAACGCCTGAAACCCCCAGGTGTCAACAATGTCCCTGTAATCTTGGTGCAGAGTGTGGTAAAGAGAATGCACATTAAACCATTTCCCTCTGGGCTGCGTAAAGCCAGGAACCTGCATTAAAAGCCAACTCATATCAAACCTGTGCCCTGAGAATGGCAAAAGAAAGAAAGAAAATCCAGAAAGAAGGAAACTTCAGTCACCTCGTTGGCATGAAGGAATCTCGATGGATGGTGACTCAAATCTCCCAGCAGATCCTGAAGTGGCACAACAATGCCTGGAAGCTCCACCAGTGGAGCCTGAGCTGGGGCAGGAGCAACAAATGGAGCCTCCTCATCATCTATGTCAACAGGCGGCTCAGCACGAATCGGACGGATCACTAACTCAGCTAATCTACGAGGCGGCCGGGCTGGCCATGGCTGAGGGACATCGGAGACTCTCCTCCATCTAACTCCTAAAATGACCCTACTAGCACTCCCTGGTCTATCTCGGTCCATAACCTGGATAAAGTCTCCAAATCACCTCAGAAAGGGTGAGGTAAGCCTAAAACTTGTGGCTTATTAATTTAAATCAGTATTTTATGCATTTTTAAATCCTAAAACATGCACGGGTCTGTCAAAATCCCTAGTAGAGTCAAAATTATATGTTTATTAAATGCTCATGCTTTTGAAAAATTTCACCAGAGTCTCTTTTGTAAAATGGACTATTCGCATGCACACAGACATGTCTAGGTGGCCATTCAGTAGCACACCTTCTCAAAAACAAAAATATTTCATATTTATAAAGAAGAATCAAATATAAACTTCACATGGTAGCCAAATTACTATGGATATTTTTAGTTGAAAATCCAGGCTCATTAGGCCTCAAAAAGGATGAGTACACTGATCAAAAAGAGCAAAATTGATTGTCTCATAATTTAAATTTTCTTACGTCAAAATGTACATCGCAGTAAAATATGCATACTTATGAAGTCAAAAAAATTTTGTCAAGTCATATAAGCATACATTTTTGATACATTGCGTTCAAAAGCACCCTACGTGGTTTATACAATTCTACCGGTTAAAACTAGAAAAGAAGGGATGAAAATGTCACCTGAGACATGCAGAACGAATGGCCACTGACGAAATTTAAAAAAAGCTGCCCGAACTCCATAGATCTAAAAAAGAAAATCGAATTCTGTTTGAAACTCAAAACTAAAAATGAGATTATGAGAGCCCTTTGTCCAATATAAATCCGCAGGAGGGAGCAACCCCACTTGCGGCAGCCGTACCTCTACCCGCGGCTCTCTAGGGTGGGCCCCACCACCTCTGGCTTGGTCCAGTTCTAGTTGAAACGGAGTTTACATGAGCTGAAAAGTAAAATTTGAGAAAAAACTGCTACGCGATTGAGCGGTTTATCCTGAAATCCTGCTTTTAAGCAGCAGATTCCTGACAGAGGGTGGAACTTCATGAAAGCCATTAGTAGTCATCCCTAAGTAATATTCGAGGACCAATGTTGAAAACTACGAAAAAACTGCACCAAACTGCCAAAAACTGCCACTTTCAAAGCATCGGGTACAGACCGGTGATATTTTAACCATTGGCTAGACCCCAACGAAGCGTCGGGTACAGATCGATGATAGTTCAGCTGTTGGCTCAACCCCAGTGAAGCGTCGGGTACAGACCGGTGACAGTTCAGCCGTTGGCTAAACCCCAGCGAAGTATCGGGTACAGACTTGTGATAGTTCAGCCGTTGGCTCAACCTCAGCGAAGCATCGGTTACAGACCGGTGACAGTTCAGCCGTTGGCTCAATCCCAGCGAAGCATCGGGTACATACCGGTGACATTTCAACTGTTGGCTCAACCCCAGGGAAGCGTCGGGGACAAATCGATGACATTTCAACCGTTGGCTCAACCCCAGCGAAGCGTCGGGTACAGACCGGTGATATTTCAGCAGTTGCCTCAACCCCAGCGAAGCCTCGGGTACAGACCGGTGACATTTCAATCGTTGGCTCAACCCCATTGAAGCGTTGGGTACAGACTGGTGACGTTTCAGCAGTTGGCTCAACCCCAGTGAATCATTGGGTACAGACCGGTGACAATTCAGCTGTTAGCTCAACCCCAGTGATGCGTCGGGTACAGACCGATGACAGTTCAGCCGTTAGCTCAACCCCAGTGAAGCATCGGGTACAGACCGATGACAGTTCAGCCGTTGACTCAACCGAAGCATCGGGTACAGACCGGTGACAGTTCAGCCGTTGGCTCAACCCCAACGAATCGTTAGGTACAGACCGGTGACACTATCAGCCGTTGGCAACAACTCCAGTGAGGCATCGAGAATGATCTGGTGGCGGAAATAGTATATCAATCTATCCCCACAAAGGATAGATGATGGAATCTGTTATACAAATCCTTATAGGGAGTACTGAGAAGGATTAGTGATTCAACCTCCTGTTGTAAGCTACCAGTGTAAATTATTGTCAGAATAGGCATCGGAGGCACTCATTGAGGTAACTCCATAACAGAGATATATCCCCCATAGGGGAGCCTTCAGGATTGTACAATGACATCAGCTGAAGGAAAATATGCTCTACGGAGAGTATTGACAGACATGGGAAACCTTTGGTCTCAAACCAAAGTAGCATCAATAATGTCACCCCCATCAGAATCGGCAGGTCCATCACGGATAACTTATCCCTAGTAGAAAGTGACGGGAACAATCTGTGATAGCCTAACTCTGATAACCTACTAGTGGTACCCTACCAACACCAAGGCCTATCCAGGATAATGTTATCCCCAGCAGGTAATGACGTGAACAGTCAGTGATAGCCCCATTCCCCTCGAAGGTATCTAACATTCATCACATATCATGACGTGCATTGCATTCCATCTGCATTCATCATATTCCCAGTGTCTAGAATTCTTTATCCTGTTCATTTCATTACATTACATAAACATGATAAAGAAGGGCATCTGTAGACACTCGCAATTTTCTTCAGTTCAGTTGTAGATAATCGAGATTTTGTGTTCCTGTTACTAACCCTGCAGGAGGGCAAAATAGTCAACTCAACCCCGATCTCAATACCGGGATGCCAGTCCCAGTCTCAATACCGGGATGTCAACTCAACACCGGTCTTAATACCGGGATGCCAAGTCAGCCCCGGTCTCAACCCGAGAAGTACAGGTCAGCTCCGGTCTCATCTCAGGAAATATAGGTCATCCCCGGTCTCAACCCGGGAGGTGCAGGTCAGTCCCGGTCTCAACCCGGGAGGTGCAGGTCAGCCCTGATCTCATCCCGAGAAGTATAGGTCAGCCCTGGTCTTAACCCAGAAGGTACAGGTCAGCCCCGGTCTCAACCCAAGAGGTACAGGTCAACCTCAGTCTTAACCCGGGAAGTATAGGTTAGCCTCGATATCATCTCGGGAAACACAGGTCATCCCCGGTCTCAACCCTGGAGGTGCAGGTCAGCCCCGATCTCAACCTGGGACGTGTAGGTCAGCCTCGGTCTCAACCCGGGAGGTACATGTCAGCCCCGGTCTCAACCCGGGAAGAACAGGTCAGCCCCGATCTCATCCCGGGAAGTACAGGTCAGCCCCAGTCTCATCCTGGGAAATACAAGTCATCCCCGGTCTCAACCTAGAAAGTACAGGTCAGCCCCGGTCTCAACCAGGGAGGTGCAGGTCAGCCCCAGTCTCAACCCAGGAGGTACAGGTCAGCCCCGGTCTTAACCCGAGAAGTACAGGTCAGCCCCGGTCTCAACCTGGGAGGTACAGGTCAGCCCCGGTCTCAACCCGGGAGGTATAAGTCTGCCCCGGTCTCAACCCGGGAAGTATAGGTCAGCCCCAGTTTCAACCCGGGAGGTACAGGTTAGCCCCGGTCTCAACCCGAGAGGTACAGGTCAGCCCGAGTCTTAACCCGAGAAGTATAGGTCAGTACTGGTCTCAACCCAGAAGGTACAGGTCATCCCCAGTCTCATCCAGAGAGGTCAGGTCAAGTGTCGGTCTCAACCCTGGAGGTCAAATCAACTTCGGAGATAACCCCGAAGCCTCAAATCATCTCTGTAGACAAACCTGGAAGGACCAAGTCAGCCTCAGAGTCAACTCTGAGGACAAACAGAATCGGTTGGGATCCAAACCTCGGAGACAACCGTAGGAAGTCAGTCGAAGGCCATGCCAGCACTAAAGGCAACACCGGGAAGTGGCAAAATGGTTATTTTACCAACTTAAAGCATATTCGGTCAAACTCAAGTCGAATTGATGCCACCAAGGTCAAAACGAAATATAACATTGATCTCGAGTGAAAACAGCGCAAGACAGCTCAACGGAAAAACTGCGGGGAAACGAAGACCTGATTATGAACCCATCTTCTTGAACTCAAAAAAGGTTTAATTCCATGTCATTTAGAAATACTCGGCGAGGGCTTTTCGTAAAGGTATAGCATGCCTCCAACGGACGCTCCGATCAAAAGTTAGAAAGTTTCGAATCTTACCTTGCGTTGCTCGAAGTGCACGTACTTCGAGGCAATGGGACCCACAAACCAGGGCCTGCCACATGGCGTCGTAGGTAGACCCGCGAATGTCGCGGGTAGGCCCGCTTCCATCGGGTCTATATATATGCGTGCACCCCCAGCTCATTTCATAATTCAGAAACACTCTAAACCTCTGTCCGTTTCATTTCTCAGTCATACTCTTGTACCCCAAATCCAAATTTTATTACTCAAACAAGTAGGTATACTCATATACTACCACATATCAAAAATTGAGCGTACAAACGGACGTTTAGAGCCTACGATTTGGCAAAAAGCCCGTGTAGCAGTCCATTATTAGTATTTTTACGATCAGAAAGTTCCTACTACTTCATTGCGCATTTATACACTTGCACGTTAAGTTTTGCTTTTTGATTATGCCCGAAAATCAGTTCTGTGGCCGTTTTTGCTTACGTTTTCATACATTTTAGCACATAAACACGTTTTCTGGCATTTTCACTGTCCGAATCGTCGATCCGCGGCTTATAACAGCTTCCATATATACATATATATATTTATATATATATATATATATATATATATATATTTATAACAACTTCGCCGGAA
Organism: Panax stipuleanatus; assembly: GCA_020205555.1. Taxonomy (NCBI): domain Eukaryota; kingdom Viridiplantae; phylum Streptophyta; class Magnoliopsida; order Apiales; family Araliaceae; genus Panax; species Panax stipuleanatus. Next base: position 76,936,159 of record CM035125.1, read on the forward strand.
TGGGTTATCTTCCCAGTCCGAGTTTGGCTTTTTTTATGTATATATTTAACTATATATATATTAACTTTTCAATTCTGTCAAGCCCGAATGTCAAATCTGTGGTAGTTTACTGCTTTTATATATATATAAATATATATATATATATATATATATATATATATATAAAAATGTTTTTAACTTATTTAGGCCTGGATTTCTACTTCATGGACTTTTTATTCCTTTAATATATATATTAATGATATATATTAACATTTACATTCCCGTTTGGCATGGATCATTCTGTGGCCTTTTTACTGCTTTTATAAATATATACATACTTATATTTCTGTCCAGGCAAAGGATAAAATCTCCGTCGCCCTTTACTGGTTTTTTATATATATATTTACATTCTGTCCAGCCTGGATTACTCTGTGACTTTTTACAGCTTATATTAAATATATATATGTTTCCATTCCAGTCCGAGCACAGGAGTGAAAACCCATTGCCCTTTACAGTTTTTTACAGCTTTTATATATATATTTCCATTCTGTCAAGCCTGGATCACTTCGTGGCTTTTTACATCTCTCATGAATATATATATATATATATATATATAACTATATATATATATATATATAACTATATATATATATATATACAGGAAGGATCTTAAGCTCACCTTAAAAAAACTCACACAAGCTCCCCTATAAATAGCTCCCTAAATTTTCTCTCTCCTCGTAACATTCAGCCAAAAAAAACACGGAGGCCCTTCTCCCTCTTCCCCAACAGCTCCGCTCTCTCTCTTTCTCAAGAACAACTGTTCTTCTCTCTCTCTCTCTTCAAGCACGGCCCCTTCTCCCTCTCTCTTCGCGACAACGAATTTGTCGCTACTCTCTCCTCCGACCGATGAAGAGAGACTCTCGCGAGACGAACCAATTTTTGAGGTCGATCCGTCAATTTTAGACCAAGGTAAAGAAATTAGAACTTTGTATATGGATTTTCTTGTTGTATGGGTTGAAATATTACTTAGATTCGTTCCAATTTCTGTTTTGGTGTTCAATAATAGCTTTTTTAGGGCTTAAAATTTATGAGGGCCAAACCCTATAATCTTTAATTTTTGGGTAATAGCACGCTGAGTTGTGATGCACTGCTAGAGAATGATAAAATTAAGTTAATTGCAGTGGAACATGAAATTTTGGGTAATATGTATGTGATTTTTCTATTTTCTGCAAATTTATGAGGGCCAAACACAAATATATAGTTCCTGAAATACAGTGCAAGTTTACTTATTTTGACTTTGTTATTTGTTTAAATTTAGAACTGGAGAATCAAATGATGATGCTACTCAGGATCTAAGTGTAGCTAATGATGATAGTGATCCAACAGAGATTTCTAAATTCTGAGGTAATGATAATATTCATCCAAGTGTATTAAATTTATATCAATATGTAGTGTTATTTGATAGTCAGTCTCAATTGGAATATATTAGAGGTTTCTTTATTTGCCTTTCTTTCCTTATGGCTTTACTTTATAAAAAAAGATTTGTCCAATTTCTGCTGCTGTCAATAGTAGTCCCATATCTGCTACTGTCAATAGCATTGTCCCATTTCTGTCCTCATATGCACTGTTATTATTGAAGCTTTTTTAAAATTGTTGTTCTGCAGAGGTTCTCCTAGCTTTGGAATATCTCCACATGCTTGGGGTTGTAAGGGATGATGGGAGGTGCTGATACTGCTACTTTGATGTTCCAAAGTTGTACAAGTTTTTTTGATGTTCCTATCATTTCACCACCTTTGTTAAAGTGGATTCTTGATTGACATTAATGTTAAGATGTATGAATTAGTGGACAATTTAATGGCATACTAGAAAGAATATTGCATCTCAATGTTGTGGGATGGAGCGTATATAAAATCTATTTAAGCAGGATAACACATGATCTACTGTCATTTCTATTTAATATTGCATCTCAATGTTGTTACATCTCAATGTTGTTACTGTCATTTCTAGCATCTCAAGCAGCTCATGAACTCAAAAGAAAATTGAGTCAGCATATACTTGAAGGCTGAAAGAGGGCGGGTGCTCGAAGAAGCGAATCCCCGCCGGGGCGGGTGACATGCAGTGCAGACATTGCTTGGCCTCGCTGGGGCGGGGCTTGATAACTGAAGACCCCCGCTGGGGCGGGGCTTGATGATTGAAGGCTCTCTTTTTTCTATTCGGATATGCATGATATAAAGTGGAGAGGGACCGAACCTGTTATGGGATGGAGCCACGTAGGGAGCATATATTATATATATTCAGAAACTTTCTAAAGCGAACCATATATGCGAACCAAAGACGGACTTTAAAAAAAACACGCAGGTCGTTGATATGGGCTGGAGCGGGTTGATACAATTTTAATATATTTGATTTCACAATATATCAAATAGACATATATTGATATATTTGATATATTTTGATATATTGTGAAATCAAACATATCAAAATTGTGATATTTTGATATTTTGTGAAATCAAATATTTCAAAATATATCAATATATATTAATATATTTTGATATATATTGATATATTTTGAAATCAAATATATCAAAATATTGATATATTTGATACAATATTGATATATTTGATACAATATTTGATATATTTGATACAATATTGATATATTTGATACAATATTTGATATATTTGATACAAATATTGATATATTTGATACAATATTGATATATTTGACCCAGTTCTATATTTGATACATTGATATATTTGATACAATATTGATATATTTGATGCAATATTGATATATTTGACCCAGTTCTATATTTGATATAATATTTGATATATTTGATACAATATTGATATATTTCATGTAATATTGATATATTTGACCCAGTTCTATATTTGATACAATATTTGATATATTTGAAATAATATTGATATATTTGATGCAATATTGATATATTTGATACAATTCCGGTCCGTTGGAGAAATTTTTTCTATATATATTATATTAGTTAGTATTAGTAATATACGTATACCTGTTCTTGGTTATTTCTAATCAATGTTGCCTATTTCTCAAGTTACATACACATGATTACACTGCCCAAAAAAGTAAAAGCATAACATGATTATATTTCCTTCTTGGACAAGGTTACAACAAATTCATGTCAAAGTTTAATCAACCCAAATAACAATATTTACTCCATCTTCAATAACATGATTAAAATCAATAACCAAGAACCTACAAGTGCAATAATTAATTTTGTTCTTCCTTTGTTGCCTATTGGATGCATGTTCTCCATCTCTTGCTCCATTTCGTTAATCTTTCGAAGTAATCCAGGTATTATTTGCCTTGATCTGTCACACATTGGAGGATAGTACCAACCAAAAAACTGACAAGCATTCCTCTATAAACAAAGAAGTTTTCAATTTTATGTGCAAGTAAATAGAATGAAAGAGATAATAGACAAAAGTGAAACACTAACACACTTACTTTTCCATAATTCGGATATGATAAAAACCTTCTTCCTGGGTTAGTATCAGTCCATGATGTTTTAAGTTGAGCTGGCCTATCACAATCACATAGTACATTCATGGTTGCAAATTCAAAACAGAATAGATTGTGCGAATCACATAGTACAAATTATTAGAAACACAAGGCTTCTGATATTGGCCCAAGTTACCATATATGCAACGACCAAAACACAGGTCCACCCAAGAAATTTGAAGGCCACCAGAACAGCAAAGAAGATGCTAATATTCTACCCAGTTTGTCTGCCAAAAGTGCATTTTCCTATAAGAAAAATATTTCAATATGGAGAAGTAAAGCACCAAAAATGAAATTGGTGCAGCCATATGATGTATTCCTTTCTAATCCTCATATTTCAGTGTCAGGGATCCTTGGTAAGGCCTAGAAATGACGGATTATCATTGAAGTTTGCTATTTACTTTTAAATTCATTTTTGTTTCCATTTTCTTGATTTTTGCAGCTCTGTTTATTTCCAATATCAGGTGCTGTTGTTAGCGCCTCTCTGGGAGATAATTTAGCTGGAGCAGAAATAGACCATGATACTCTGGGCCTCAAACATTTCAAACTTAATTCACCAAAACAAAAAAATCACATACATATTACCCAAAAATTGAAGATTATAGGGTTTGACCCTCATAAATTTTAAGTGAGCAGAAATATGCCATGATACTCTGGGCCTCAAACATTTCAAACTTAATTCACCAAAACAGAAAAATCACATACATATTACCCAAAAATTAAAGATTATAGGGTTTGGCCCTCATAAATTTTAAGCCCTAAAAAAGCTATTATTAAACACCAAAACAGAAATTGGAACGAATCTAAGTAATATTTCAACCCATACAACAAGAAAATCCATATACAAAGTTCTAATTTCTTTACCTTGGTCTAAAATTGACGGATCGACCTCAGAAATTGGTTCGTCTCGCGAGAGTCTCTCTTCGTCGGTCGGAGGAGAGAGTAGGGACAAATTCATTGTCGCGAAAAGAGAGGGAGAAGGGGTCGTGCTTGAAGAGAAAGAGAGAGAAGAGCAGTTGTTGTTGAGAAATAGAGAGAGCGGAGCTGTTGGAGAAGAGGGAGAAGCACCTCCGTGTTTTTTTTTGGCTGAATGTTGCGAGGAGAGAGAAAATTTAGGAAGCTATTTATAGGGGAGCTTGGGTGAGTTTTTTTAAGGTGAGCTTAAGATCCTTCCTGTATATATATATATATATATATATATATATATATATTATTCATTGTGATTAAATTACTACTTTAAATATTCATTTGCTATGAATTGGTGCTGACATCTCTTTGGGCGAAATAGATTTCTTTAAATCTCGACAATTCTACCTTTCAAACGGTTCAAAATAGGTTCAGACAGAACCAGAAAGCTAGAATGGCTGAGATTTATTCAAATCTAGCAGATTTTCTAGTTTTATTCATTTTAAAGCAACCTCGCAGCCCTTAGATCGCCATCTAGTGGGAACGAGACGCTTCGGCTATGCGCAGGCCAGGATTTACTGATGAATCCTTGGTTCTGGAGACATCGGGATGTAAATATATATTTTCTGTACATATTTGAGCTGTGCAGGTTTTCTTGGCTTCCATGTGTGAGCCTAGGAATCGTGGGATTCTCGATCGAACTGATTTGAATCTGATTCCCACAATAGACAAACTCCACTTTACAAATGTACCCTGCCAATTTTTCTGTAAAATGTACTTCCAAAAGACCTTAAAACGGTTATCCGGGTTTAAGGTCTCAACATAGTGAAATAATGGTTTGTCGTGTCAGTGTCACTCCGATGGCTGTCATGTCCATGAGAAGACCGACACTTGTATATATTCTGTGATCGAGGATGCTTCGCAGCCTCACAATCACCGTTCAAATTGAGCCAAAAGGCTGAAAAGATAAGAATAGAAGTATCAACATGCTTCAATTCCTACGTGAGCGCAAGGGTTTGAAAACCTGCTTTCTAAAACATCATCTTAATAATCTTGTCTAAAAAAGAGAATTTTTGTAAATTAAATCAAACCCTTCGTACGTAGGTTCAACAAAGCATGTTCATACTTTCAAATCAATCAAACAGAGGCCCAATTTCTTCCAGCATTCACACACACATTACAGATTTAAAAGGAAAATATTGAAAAGATGCGGTACCGTATTTTCACGGGAGTTGTGAGGTGCTTAACACCTTCCCCACACTCAACCAAGCCCCGAACTTAGAACTTTAGTTTCAAAGATTCAATTTCGACGGTGTCCATCAATTGGGCCTCCTTTAAAAAGAACTCGGTTGAGTTAGTACAACCATTTCAAATCTCCCAACTGGCGACTCTGTAAAACATTCAAGTCGTCGACATGATACATGTTGGCTTTTTCTTAAAAAACCCTTCAAAACCCTTTTCACAATAAAAAGATAAAATAAGGGTAGACAAAACTTAGGAAGAGAGAAAGATTCGGGTCCAACTCGAATCGAATTTTTTCTAACGTCGACAACGGTGAACGGGCAAAGAAGGCTAAGATGGAAGACACAGACTACACTTTTCAGACAGTGATTGATAGGGCCTAGGATCGAGTTGTCTACTATCCAGTCTAGTTCGAGGACTTACCTTGGTACATGTTGGATCTTAGGACGATGTTCTGTATCTTGGAGGAAGAGTTATATGAATATTTTATGGTAGCTAATAACGTAAATTCCAATGTGGTTATAAACAATGGAATATGATGATTTAATCCTAAAGATTCTTTATCTCGGGATAGTTGATGTAAATAGCAGAGATGCTATCTTTTCTATGTTTAAAATTTTTGAATGAATAAATATCAGAGTTTATTTGAAGATGTTGTGTGTTAAATGATAACTTAAAATGTTTAAGTTAAGTCTTAAATATTTAAGAAATTGAGTAATGATCTAATAAACATATATCTTAAACATAAAAATGTCGCCAAGAAGATGCCAAACCCGTTAGCAAGCTCAAGAAGGATCGACTAATAACAACAACAATAACGCTAACGCTAATCTTGTTCAGCAGTTGGTGAATCTGTTAACTGGAGCACTTGTAAATCAGTCGCAAGCTCCATAAGCTACGCCGTTTAAGGACTTCAAGGCGGTAGGACCGCCAGAGTTTAAGGGTTCTATGAATCCAATCGAAGCCCAGACTTGGGTGATAGAGATGGAGAAGGTGTTCGACGTTGCTAGGGTTAGTGACTACCAGAAGACTGCCTTCGCAACATTTATGCTGAAGTCATTGACCAGCTACTGATGGCAGGCGAACAAGGTTCAAGGAGGATAGGGTGTGATCACATGGGATAGGTTCAAGGAGATGTTCTTTGAGATGTACTTCCCAACGAGCTCTCAAAACCAGATGGAGGTTCAATTTCTGGAGTTGAAGCAGGGTAACATGTCTGTGCCAGAATATGTCGTGAAGTTCAACGAGTTGGCTAGGTTTGTAACTTATTAGGTGAATACGGAATAGAGAAAAGCTAGGAGGTTTGAGCAAGGATCAAAGCCCTGGTTGTATAGCAAGGTGTCAATGTTCCAATTGAACACTTTTGCAATAGTTTTGGGGAAGGCGATCATTGCAGAAGGTGGAAGCGATGCTCTGACCAGGTATAATCAGGAACACAAAAAGAAGAAGAATGAAGGCTAGAACAACAAGGCTAGTGGCAACAATAGTGGTGGTGGTAACAGTCAGAAAAGGAGGCGGAATGATAGTACGTCTACTGGGAATCAACAAGGAAATCAGAAGAAGAGGGTTGAGGCTTGTACTACCTGCGAAAAGAATCACGTGGGGGTATGCATAAAGGAGAAAAGAGTTTGTTACAATTGTGGTCAGGAAGGCCATACAGCGCCAAATTGCCCTAATCCAAAGAGGGGAGCTTACTTCACTTGAGGGTCGAGGGATCATTTGGCCAGGGATTGTCCCAAGAAGGCAGCAGTGAAAGTAGTATGCATACAAGCCAATCATGTATGTTGATAAAACATATACTTTGAGACAATCTTATTCATTTATTAATAAAAGTGTTATTCAAATAATGGCATTTAATTTATCTACATGGTGCTATTTTTATAATATATGATAAACCCATAGTTTCAAGCAATGCTTTTAGAATCATGATGATGATCGTGCTAATGAGATCTAAATTCTTAGATAGCTTAAAACTAAAATAGTTCCCAATCATTGGATTACTAAAATGAGGATTAGTGAATCCGAATAGATTGGTACATACATTGACTTGCTCATTGGATGAAGATGATTGATCTCATAATCATTTGTGTGGAGACACTAAAGCAAGTATATAGGTGCTTATTGGAGAATAAGTTCACTGAACGTAGCTCGCTAAGGAATACCTAATGGAGTTTTACTTGCCTATCAATAGAAATTCCTTAAGTGATAGTAGTACAAATAATTCTTAGACTTGAGATCATCATAGTATCTTGTGTATGATGAGTTATACTTTGACATGTCCCTTAAGACCCTAAGGGTATATCAAAGGGTATGATTGGGTGTAATGATTTATGCATGTAGATAATGAATGATCAATAAAGGATCTACCACTTCTAGTAAAAGAAGAAAATGTCCTATGTGATTCGATAAATGACAACCCAGTAGTCCTTGGCCATGGCAGAATGAAATTAGAAAGTAGTTTCTAATTTATATTATTTGGTGTTGTACATTTTAGAATCGAAATACATATAATTAAATAAAATAAGACTGAATAGTAAATCTATGTCTTATATTTAATTGGGACATTGTATGGTGGAATGAATGAATTGTACGGTAACTATTTACTCACAGGTTCTTTTATGATTAATGTTGAAATCTATATTATTTGGAAAGTCGTTGATCACTAAGGGGGCTTACCCTTATTGTAGAATAAATGTTATTTATTTAAGTGAATTATTAGTTTAATTTATTTATTTAAATAAGATTAGAATTGTTCTAATTGATTTATTCACAATCGGTTTAATATGGTGAACCTAAAGGGTCACACCATAAAAGGAATAATATTTATTAAAGAAGCTAATGGCATAATCGTAATAATAAGTTAAGTATGTTTAATTTAATCTATCGTGATAGAATAAATTAAATAACTTAATATTTATTATTTAATATTTTGAAAGTATTAAATATAAATTAATAAGAGGAGTCTTATTATTATTATTATTTAATTTCTAAAAGAGTTAAAGAATTAATTAATAAGATACTCTCTCTCACATATATTTCTAATAAGATTAGGAGATTAATTAATTTAAAAAGTTTAATTATTCCCAATAGGATTGAGAAACCTAATTAATTAAAATGTTTAATTAATTAATATGAAACCCTATTCCTAAAAGATTTAGGAGGGTTGCCTACATCTATAAATAAGAAATTCTTATTATGGAACAAGGTTAGACATTACATTATTCTAATAGTTGGGAGAATATACACATTCTATAGAGATAGAATTAGGGTTTAGCCAAACACCCACATTCTTCAATATCTCTTCTTCCTTGGTGGATCACCTCTAGAGGTTAAACACTTGGGTGTATAACGTTGATCAAAAGAAGGAATCAAACTCGGAGAACTCAAGGAGATCACGAAGAATTTGGAGTTGAACTTGTACCCGTGAAAGCATAGTTCTACAACTGTTTGAATTGATAATTCTTTCTCTTTCATTTAATTAATAATTATACATAAAGGATAATCCGGGTATAAGGTTTGTAAAAAATTTAAAATCCAATTTTTACCACGCTTCCGCTACTTTGATTGTTACAAACCTAACAGTGGTATCAGAGCCAAACCTTTATGCGATTTATTAATTATTTTGATTTGATATATATACTGATATGTGTTTTGAACAATTTAATTGAGCATAATAGTTAGCTAGGAATCATGTTTTTGGAGAAAAATGCACAATTCGCGAACCAAAAAAATTGATTCTGCCCAGCGGCACCGCAGTGCCTGTTCTAGGCTTTATTGCCGCGCCGACTCCGTACCCCTGGTGTTGACGTGGCGCTGCAGTGCCTAAAGCCAGTACTTCAGCAGTGCCGCAGCGCCGCAGTGCCAGCCAACTGTCTCTGGTTTCTGGTGACGTGGCACCGCAACTCTTGATGCTAGTTCACTAGCGGCGCCGCAGCACCATCTCCCAATTTTTTTGTTTTAATCAAGATAAAAGGTTTATTTTAATTAAAATTAAAATTAAATATTTTTTTGTAATTTCAGATTAATAAAGGAGTTTATTAGATTTAGAGTTGGATTAAAATAAAGAAGTTTATTTTAATTAAAATTGGAATTCAAAATTAACTAGAATTTTCCATTAAATCGATATTAATGTATATATTAAATATTTTATTTATTGATACATATGATGATATGTATGATAATAAATGAGGATGATTATGGACTATTGACCAATGTGATTGAATTTTTTTTAGTTGAATGCTTGAATGTATGAATTTTATTAAATGGGGTCTGCGTACCTCGTCTTCTCTAATTTTTTTTGATGTAAAATTTTATCTCCCTCCTATGTACTTCCCCTTGACTGTTGATTAAGATTTCTATTTAAATTAAATAGTTTATGTAATATGACTAGTTAGAATTATCTTGAAGAATTGGAGACTAAGGAGCAAAAAGCGCATGAAGACCCGTTTGTATGGAGTCCGGGTTTAAATATAATAGTTATGTTTAAATTTAATTCTTGCACTCCTAGGTTTGACCTTTTGGTTCACTTGGTGGCTCTAGTCAACCAAACTAAAATAAAAGTCCATAATCAATCCGGGGGTAGAATATAATATTCTATATGCATGTTTATACTATATATATTATATATATTATGCAACATGCTTCACATGTTAATTAATATAACGCGTATTTTATATATATATGTGCATGCGTGCTAAACAAGATGAGACAATTTATAACAAACCCCTCAAAGAAATTATATTAAGTCCTAAGTGTTCAAAGATATTTGAAATATCGAACGTCGCCTTCTAATATGATAAAATTAATAGAGTATTAAATATTTAATATGAGTTTGTTGTATCACCACAAGGCACGTATAAAATATTTAAGGTGTTATTTTATCACATTTGATGCTTATAAAGAAATTTGACAATACTGTTTCGTTGTGTCACCACAAGGATAGTATTTTTCTTTTTGAATATATGAAAGTGCTAGGTTGGACTTAACTTGGATAATTTTGATTCGGATGTGTCACCACTTGATCAAAATAATCTATGAGGCATAAAAAAAGTTACATGGTGATGTAATTGACAATAGTTGTCTACCTATTTATTTATATATCGTTTGTTGTGTCACCACAAGGCTATATATATTTAAAATGTGATCCTTAATCTCACTAGCAAATCTTTAATTAGATTTGCCAAACTATATATTATGAGAATAATATAGTTTGAAGAAAATAGTGGGAGATACTAATTTAAAATAAGACCTAATTTATTTTGATAATTAATTAAATGAATGTTTGCTAAAAATGTTATTTTATTTCACATGCAGAATTTAAAAATGTCACACTCACTATCATTGCGTAACATACTTGATGCTAACAAACAAACCGGGACGAATTATACGGACTGGTTAAGGAATCTGAGAATTGTTCTCACTGCAGAAAAGATTTCTTATGTCCTAAATTCGTCTATCCCTGCAAATGTTGCAGAAGAAGCCTTTGAGGAAGAGATTGCTACTTTTAAGAAGTGGCAAGATGATGCATCTGTGGCTCAATGCATCATGCTCGCATCCATGAGTAACGAGCTTCAACGTTAGCATGGAACTATGGATGCTCTTGCTATATTGCTGCATCTCCAAGAGTTGTATGGTGATCAAAGTAGGGCTGCTAGATATGAGATATCTAAGGAGCTCTTCCGATCTCGGATAACCGAATGCACTACTATTGAGACTTATGTCCTAAATATAATCAATTTAACTGAACGTCTTGGACAGCTTGGGTTTATCATGGATGGGGAGTTAAGTCAAGATTTGATCTTGCAGTCACTCCCAAATACATTCTCACAATTTTTTGTGAATTTCCACATGAATTAGTTGGATGTCAGCTTGCCTGAATTACTTAACATGTTGAAAACTGCTGAAGGACACTTCCCATCCAAGAAGAACCAAGTCTTACTGGTAGATAATTCTTCCAAGAAAAGGAAGAGGCCCAAGGTATCTTCTGAAAAGAAGAAAACCAAGAAGGCTAAGGGCAGGGCGAAAGTGAAGGATCAAAAGAAATCTGATCCAGCTAGGAAAGGAATGTGCTTCCATTGCAACAAGTCGGGTCACTGGAAGAGGAACTGCAAGAAGTTTTTAGTAGAGAAGAAGCTTGGAGAAGCTTCGACTTCCAATCAAGGTTTGTTTATGATTGAAATTAATTTTTCTGAAAGTCAAACTTCTACTTGGGTATTGGATACCGGCTGTGGTTTTCACATATGTAATACTATGCAGGGACTGGTCAGAAGAAGAAAGCTGAAAAAGGATGAAGTCGTCCTACGAGTGGAAAATAGAGCAAAGGTTGCTGCATTAGCTATAGGGACTTATTATTTAGCACTGCCTACGGGCAAGACCATTATTTTAAATAATTGTTATTTTGTTCCAAACATCATTAGAAACATTATTTCTATTTCATTGTTGGATATGGATGGTTATAATATTATAATAAAGAACAATCGTTGTTCCATTTATAATAAAGATGTTTTATATGGCGTTGGAAAATTATTTAATGGACTTTACGTACTTGACTTGCATGAAAATTATGAGGCCCCGAAATCCGATCTATCTTCACATCCGGATTTCGTACATTACGAGTACTTCATACTCCATACATACATCATTATATTATAAAAAAATAATGATATATCCATTCAATTCTCAGGTTCTATTACCTTAAAATCTTTCTTTCATTATAAATAATGATAATTACATTATTCATATCATCTTACAAGTGTGATTTACTAGTCACCATAGAAAATTCCCCACTTATAAAAATTTCGTCCTCGAAATTTTTAAAACCACATCCATACCCAGATGCTTTATCCTTACAACCTCTAACAAAGGTTTAATCTCACTTCTTCTTATTCATGTTGAATAAACTCAACATATCATTTCAATTAAGTATTTACCTAATTATTCCTCCTCATTATCTCTTCAACATCCTTCCCCCCAAGGATCATTATCTGTCATAATTGTCATATATTAAACATCATGACAACTATACTTTAAAACTCTCGGGATATCATATTCACCCATTCTTCTATAAATTTCGTCCCGAAATTTTTTAACATAATCATCTCTCACTTCCTCTTCGAGGAAGTTCTCATACTTCAAACATTCCACAGTCTACACAATTTATCAAAAATTGTGAAGTAGAATGAATAACTAGGAATATAAGGATTCCTTTAACATACTCTTCTTCTCAACTTCTCTTTCAAGAAGTTCTCATCTTCCCTTCATTCAAGAATCTTGACAACTACAAATGAATTATTAAGTTGAACAAAGGACTAGGAATATAAAGATTCCTTTAAATAATTTCATACATTGCTGAGGGGTCATAAAGACCATGAATTCTTTACTAGGTTTAAAGGGTGTTTCCATCGCAAACCATTCTTTGTCTGCTTGTTTACAATCACAAAGAAAGTCAACTACCTCTTTGTCGGCCTGTTTACAATCACAAAGAAAGTAAACTATTTGTCGGCCTGTTTACAATCACAAAAAAATTAAACTACCTCTTTGTCGGCCTTTTTACAATCATAAAGAAAGTAAACTACCTCTTTGTCGGCCTGTTTACAATCACAAAGAAAGTAAACTACCTCTTCTGGTACATTAGGTGATCAACCTATTGTACAACCCCATTTCGGGGTATGTTCTCCTCAGACTCGTATTTAGATTTCGAACCAAAACATTTTGGTTTGCCACAACTTCTCAAAGAAAACTTGATTTCTTTTAAACATGAGATACCATTTGTCTAGCCAAATCAAATAGCTTAGACCATACCAACAAATTGACTATCAACTTGAACCATTCGTCTAGTCAAATAAATTGACATCGACTACTTCTTTAAATTCTTTCATCACAACTCAAAATGTTTAATGACGTCATGACACCGTACACTCCCAGTACGTTGAGGACTTCATCATTTTATGACTTCTTCATACTACATACTACCATAGTGGGTTGATGATCTCACGATCACATCCAACACTAGGTTTAATGCATTGATAACTCCATCTTTTTATCACCTATGCATCAAATGTATTGATGATATAAAATCCATTTTGATATTTCAAATCAAACTCTGTCTAGCCGAAATGATTAGCATAGACATAAAAGAATAGTTCCTTTTTAAAATCTATTGGTTTCCAAAAATTGAAACCAATATTTTTTTTCCAAAAACACACACATCAACACGATGTCAATAATCTCAAAATCTAACATAGCTAGAAGACTTGGAATTTTCTTAATCTTATCTTCTCTAACACCTGCAACACTAAATGTACTGAAAATGATACATTTTCAGTCTCACATCCCTATACCTTAGTATAGTCTATCAATTTACCACACTTTATGTGTTTAGGAACTCTTCACAACCATATGTGTTTAAGAACTTATCTTTGCAGTATGTAATCTAAGAACAAATCAAGGACTATCCATACGCTCAGGGCTCAGAAACATAGCATATAACTATGAGTCACAAACTTTTCATAAGTATGAGTTTCAAGAACTCGCACCTATCCTAGTATATTCTACTATCCAATATACACATGAGAAAAGATTCTTCTTCTCGTCATATACATATTGATAGCACGACATTACTATTCCAATGATTATCACTATAATAGACTGAGTGGTTGTTACACCAAAGCACAAAACTTTGCCCATAACAAAGGTTCACACAGCTCAGCTATCACATGAGTCCTCAATTGAAATTTAAAACCTTCTAACTTTCTCTTGACTTAATAAGATTTTTTTTAATTCGTATACTATCCTTTACAACTTTGCCGAGTTCTTTTCCTTGTACTAATTAACAGTACCATTGCATTATAGCACTTAGTTATAATTCATCCATCGTTTAACAAGAAACCTGTTATTCTATATATCTTCACATCCGAATTCTGTACGTTACGAGTACTTCATACTCCATACATACATCATTATATCATAAAGAATAATGATATATCCATTCAATTCCCAGGTTCTATTACCATAAAATTTTTCTTTCATTATAAATAATGATAATTACATTATTCATATCATCTTACAAGTGTGACTTACTAGTCACCATATCTATAGAATAGTTTAACTAACTATTCTACAAGTCTTGGCTTGATCTTCATGCTCATTTATACGACGAATGACACTTCATCTTGTGACGCTAATGGTACTTGAAACCATAGCACCTTACCATAGCAGGACATAGATCAGCTTGATCTTCAAAAGGTCCTTTACTATATACTACCGTCGTTCACTAAAAATATTTTTATTTCAAGCAAGTGGGAGCATTCAATTGCTCAGCAAGTCATAGCAGTTGAATAACAACCAAAGCAAGAATCAAAATTCTTTTAAGACTTCAATAACCGAACAATGGTTATAAAGCAACTCTAATAATAGGAATACATTTTGATCCCTATCATTTTAACACATTCATCATCTTTACTTTGTCATACATTCATCCTTCTACCTTTTTCATACACATTATGTCTGGCTAGAATCATTAGCACAGACTTAACAAAAATAATTCATAAATAAACTGAACTCTTTCACATTGAAAAGTTCAACCACAAAACAGTTCATCTCACAGAAACACCAAAGTGTTAAAATTATGGCACAAGGCCTCATACATACTATCACCTTGTACAAATATCACACACTTGTACATAGGTCAAACTTCCCAAGTTTAACACACTACAAAAAAATAGACATTTGACAACGATTTTTCAAGTAAGGATTTATAAAGTCTTTGCCAAAAATGCATGTTTAGCAACAAAATTTGTCATTCGTTGCAGTTTGTGAAAGGCTTTTATTTTTCGTAACGAAATTCATAGGTCGTTACAAAATTTCGTTGCCAAATCATTGGCGGAAAAAAACTCCCCCACCTATTTACTTTTTTTGTTGCCGATGAGATTTTTTCTCATCATCGACAACAGAAACTTTTTTGTTGCTATATTTTGTTGCCTAATATGGTTCACATTGATTGTCAATAATTTTTTTTCGTTGCGTATTTTATTCATTTTTTTGCAACGACTAGTAAATTGTTGCCTAAAATTAAGATAAACCCAATAAATACGTTTTAGCCTCTTCTTTTTTTCCGCAAAACGCATCATTTTGTATTTTAAAATTATTATTTATTTGGACGCAAATTTATACAGTCAAATGTTCACTCCCTCCGTCTCAAAATAAATACCCAGTTTTAAGTTTTTTGGCCAGATTTATAATTTTTGAAATTAAAATTGAGCACATATAGATATATTTTCTAATTTACAAAAATTAGAGTTTGTAGTAAATTGGATATAGTTTTTAATGATCATATTCACCCATTTATAATTTTGAAAATAAAAAGATAATTAATTTCTAAAATAAAGTTTATGAATTTTTTCTAATAACTCGTTGTTTTACATATGTACGTTTTGATAAGGGCTGAGCAAGGAACCGAAATCGCACCGAAACTCGACCAAATCGCATCGATTAAGTCGCACCAATGGTTCCGACGTAAACGCTTCCTCTTCTATTAATCCGTTAATGATTAACTCTTCCTTATTTCTATTATTCTACAAGAAAAATACATGTAATTAAGGGACACATCCTTCACAAGAAATAGTATATCACTCACATGAGATTTACTATGAAAAAAATTTTCGTTCACATAATTCCTCACGTTATAACTCCTCGCTAAAAGTATCATTCGCTAAGTTAATGATTAAATATTTTTTGTGAATGATATATTGTGAAAAATATGTTCTGCACAAATTATCTATTGTAAAAGATAATTTTTTTTTTTGGCGAGGAGATGATTTCCTCACAATTAACATTTTGAAATAACTAGTAAAAATGTCTTCCTTCATAAATAACAATTTGTGAAGAACATATTTACTTTAGAAATATCAATCCATTTCGTTGCTTCTCTACTCCTAAGTATGACTTTAAAACGAAATTCGGGTTCGATTCGAGCTTGACTCCGAAAAATGCGAGCGCGACTCAAATATTCAAATTTGAGAATAAATAAAAAATAGTTCGAAAAAAAATATGGGTAGAATTTGAGTAAGATTATACTCGACTCGTTTAAGATTAAGTTTAATTTATAATTATATCTATTATAAAAGTAGTTAATATGAAGAGACTCGAATTCGAAGCTCGCGATCAGTTTGAATATAATTTGATTCCAGCCGGATCGAATTCGAGTAATATTCGAGTCATGTTGAATATTTTTTAAATACAATTTGAATCTAAGTCGAATTCGAGTATAAATTTAACTTTTCGAATCGAATCTGAACAACTCTCTATTTGGTTCAGTTCGACTCATTTACACTCTTACTCCTATGTAATTGAAATTGAACTTTTAATATTTTGGAATTTTCGTTATAACTAATGAGTAATTTGGTTATTACTAGTACTAAATAATATATTGGTTATCTAACTTGGTAATAGTGACATGATAGTAAATTTGAATTGGTCACGAGTGGTTTTATATAGTTTGATCGTAGTTAGTTATGGTTTGACTTCATTTAAAGAAATACTAATTAATACTATATAAATATATATATATATATATATATATTAACCAAGTGCAGAGGTGTTATCAGTTAGTATATCTTCCTCTAATTACATGTTCATTAATCCGTATTTTACTTATTTTATATATGAATGCTTGGCAGATGACTTTTTAAGTGTAAATATGTATATCCTCTAATGAGATCCTTTGGTATCTTGTTAAAAGGGTATTAATTAGTTTTTTTTAATGATGTCAAACTATATAAAAAATATAGCAAAATTTTTCAACAAAAGCAGCTTAGTTATAAACTGTTATGATTATTCCATACCCAAATATAAAAAATCTATCAAAAATTAGTACAAGTTATTCCAACCAATAAAAGAATGTCTAGAAAAAAAAACACAAGATCTCATAAATAAAATTTATTAGAAAATTAATCAATTATCTCATAAATAAAATAAAATACAATACAAAGGTGAATAAAATACTAACAATAAAAAAATACACACCAAAATTAAAATTATAATTTAGCACTAAACTGCTCTAATATTTCCCCATTTTTTCCCTCTTTCACTTTATTTCACTCTTGCTATGTACACTTCCAAACTAAATCTCCTCTACCCTGATCTTACCTTATTAACCTTTCATCCCCTTCTCATAAATTTAGGGCTTTTCACTTACTAATAAAGCTCTATTTTGTGAAGATAGAGGGTTTGATATCGATTTGAACATCAAGTTAGGTCTTCCACCAGAAGTCGAGGAAATTCTGCAGTCGTTTACGGCGGAGGTCATTGCAGAAAATGACGATAAGTTTTGTGAAATCAGTGTAGTTGAGGGGATTGGTTCGCCAGTGGCGAGAGAGAATAATTGTTCGAAAGGAGAAGAGTCGGGAATAGCTGATGAGAGAGAATTTGTGCCGAGCTTGGGAATCGATAGCAATAGAGATTCAAAAGAAACTGCAGGGGCAGTGCAAAGCAAAAACAAGAAACAAGAAGAAGTCAATGGCGAAGGAGGTTTAGATTTGCTAATCGAAGCTGCGAAATTGATTTTCGGCAACTTCAAAAAATGGCCAATCTAAGCCTGATAAGCTGAGCCGAAATGAGGAGTTGCCGGTGTGATTTCACTTACCTCTTATTTTTTCTCCTACACTTGGTACTTTTAACATTATTTGTCTATCAACTAAGGAGGTCCTTGTGGTAGCCAAAGGGGCTTAGTTTTCCAAAACAACAGACAAATTATTTGGTATTTTAAGTTTTTTGGGCTGTGTACAATTTAACTATGGTTTGAGGAAGGCTTTCAAGTTTCATTTACTTGGTTTCTATAGGTTTTAGATCTTGAAAAGGTTCTCCTTCATCCAAGCTTTGGGGAGCTTCCTCTGTGACAACCCGGATTTTCAAGAATTAATAAATAAGAATTTAATAAATAAAATTCTTATTATAAGATGCTTTGAGTACGAGTACGAGTATGTGTATATGTGTTATATTCTGAAATGTGTGATTTGGTATGAAGAGAATTATATTCATGTATTGGGAAAAAGAAGTTTAATATTTAATTAAACTATTAAAGAAAGTGAAAAAAATTAGTTAATTTAATTGAGTTAAAAATTATATTATGGGACAATATAATTTGATTATTATTGTGGCAATGAAAATTATTATGAATTAAGTTTCATAAATAATGTGAGTGATTCACTTAATTAAAATAGTGAATTAATGTGAATATATTTGTTTTAATAAAATAAGAGATTAATATATATATTACATATAAATGTAATATGTTAATGTAGTAAGATTGTGAGTTTCTTAAATAGTTAAAAATATTTATGGAATTGAATAAATATTTTATTTGGATTATTTATGGAATTGAATAAATATTTTATTTAGAATATTTATGGAATTGAATAAATGTTTGATGGAAATTATTATGAAAATATTCTAATTTAATTAAATAATTAAATTAGAGAGATTATGATTTGTTAAATAAAGTTAGAGTTATATTGGTTAAGTAATTTAATCAAATAAAGTGTGACATTTGTGAACCATATGATAAGGGGATTATTTAAATAAATTAGTAAGAGGTTAATTGGGTTTTAGCCAAACATGGTCTAGAGCCCTTTGTATTTGTAACTGTCGAGTCTATTTGTATTGATAACTGACTAAATCACGTTAAAGTGGTGGTCAGTTTATTTGCTAAAGCAGAGAGAATGAGAGAAATAGTGAGAGTTCAGAGAAATTGAGAGAGGGTGAGAGTTCTCTATGAAGTTGGAGAGGAACTTTGAGAAATCAAAGGAGAAGAAGAAGGATGTTCAAGCTTTTCTTATCATCTAGTTATGGTTAAGAAGAATCAAAAGGTAATAAACTCTTTAAATTCTCAATTTTGTTTCTTCAAGTTAGTCTCTGTAAGTGGATTTTGATGGAAAATTTGTTGAGAAGTTGTTATATGCGTTAATAGGTATATATAATCTGATTTATATCATCCATAGTTGGATTCGAATCAAGCAAATTGATGTTTTTGATGTTAAATGATGAAGAATTTGAGTTTTGTTGTACATATAAGTTTTGGTCAATTTTGAGACTAAAATTAGTTATGAAATCATGATGGAAACCTTAAATTGATGATGGATGTTGTAAGAACGTTGAAAAATGAAAAGAACGCAAGTTGAATGAATCAATTTGGTTAAGAAACGAATGCGTAGTGAATGAATTCCCTAAACATGTTAAAATATGAAAATTTAGTATGAACATGAGTTTTGGGTTAAGATTTGGGTTAGTTAATGTTTCTGTAAATTGTTGATTCGTTGGTATGTTGTAGACATGAACAAAAAGCCTGAGGCCTGCGACCTGACCTTGGTCTGGCCTGGACTGACCTTGGTCTGGCCTGGACTGACCTGGTCAAAGCTTGGCCTGGCCAAGGCCGGGATTGGCCTGGCCCAGTCTGAAGGCTTTAAAAAGGCAATCTTATTTTGGCCAAAATCTGGCCTGGTCCGGCCTGGCAAAAAGCCTGACCTAAACTGGCCTGAGTCCAACTTGGGCCCGACCTGATGCTTCAAACCTAGCCCATTATACTTGTGCTTGGTTGGCTCAACAACTATTTAATTTACATGTAAAAGGGAGCGGGAGTCCCCTTTATAAGGAAAGTTTCCTTCAGAATTTTCACTTCCAAACAATGTGGGACTTGGTGCACTTGGATAAATTATGGTCCATCCTACTTGCATGCGTGAGTTTCTTTGCTATTCTATTCTTATTTGCAATTTAAGTACTGATGTGAAGATTCATGTCATCCACACTCCACAACCCTCGACTCTTCTCTTTCACCTCAAAAACGCCCACGCCCATTCTCGAACTTTTTCCAATTTCCATAATCCATCCAATTTTATGTTCTGGTATTATTCAAAGCCCTTAGAAGGTACAGGCTACTCTTACATAAACTAATACACACACACACACACACACATATATATATATACACACACACACACACACATATCTATTTGGTTTCATTCTCGAATTTACTTTTAATTTGTATAATTTTTTCAATTTTCTATTCATGATTTTCATTTGGTTGAGTTTTCTGCTTTTGTATCTGTTTATATGAAATTGGTTAACTAAGTTGTACAAGTCTTTATTTAATAGGAAAACGATGTCTTGAATTCTTGGTAGTTGAGAAATGAAAATAAAGAATTATGTTTTGGTCATTTTAAAGTAAATTATGTGAAGTAATCAAATTGGGTGTCAATTTAGTAAGCTTTTTAAAGCTTCTTTCATTCTTTAGAAGACATAATTTTATATGCAACCGAGCACAATCTCAACTATCTGGAGTCTGTTTGCCGTGAGATGTCAAAGTTGCAATGCCAAAGTGACATAAAGCATAAGTTGTAAGTGTAGGGTTTTCGGCACATAAACGCAGCGAAAATTAAAAATTTTCGAAACCCTAAAACAGGATCCATGCGAAAACATATTAATTCAGAGGTTAAGATATGTTTTACAGATTATTAAAGCCTGAAAGGAGACGATGGAGATTCTGGAACTGCTTCGAATCCTCAACAAAATCCAACGGAACTGCGCCTCTACGGTATCCACACGAACGTCCCGCGAATCGTCACACGATCTGCAGCAAGGAA
The DNA here is from genome assembly GCA_020205555.1 of Panax stipuleanatus. Classification (NCBI taxonomy): domain Eukaryota; kingdom Viridiplantae; phylum Streptophyta; class Magnoliopsida; order Apiales; family Araliaceae; genus Panax; species Panax stipuleanatus. The sequence goes on from CM035125.1 coordinate 76,957,456, forward strand.
AGCTGCGGTACTAGCCGCCAAAGATCTAGACTTTTCGAAATTTTTCTCTCTAGTCTCTCTCTAAGAGCGGCTAGGGTTTTGATATCGATGATACCCTAAACGGCTGATATATCATATATATAGCAGTTAAAGGAATTAACCAAAACCTAATCCAATTAGAAATATAAAATCCGAATTTATATATATATATATATATATATATATTATATCTTAATTAAGTCTTACTTAATTAATATACATATATATATATATACAAATTATCCTATTAATTTAAATTCATAATTTAAATACTATCAATCATATTGATATATTTAAATCCATACAATTTAAATTAATTCCCTTTTAATTACGTTCTAAGTGTGTGACCCTATAGGTTATTATTATGTTGGCAATAATTTTAAAATCATATTATAAAATTATAAACAGTGAGCGGCATCTAGTAATGCATCACTGTTACCCAAATAATAATAAGATCGGTGATTCGATACAACCTTTTCGTGACCAATGTTTCAATGTAATTTAATCCTTTTAACCTTGACATCCTAGATTAAACTCGAGGCATGGAATGTGTCATCCTCTTCATAATTTAATCTGAGTTTTCTTGATCGATGAGTAGACTATATGAAACAAATCACTATTTGAGCATGGCCATGCATTTCATAGTCCTACTCAATCAAGAGGCCTATGGATATCACCCCTAATATATAGGAGGGTTAAATTCCATCTAGATCACTCATATTCCTCACACGATTCATGATATACCCAATAATCACCTTTATCGTCCACCTATTAAAGGTGGCCTTTAATGATATCAAAGTACATAAATTCTCGTGTAGTAATATAGTGATTTCAGGTCGGAGGATCATTACATCATTGTCACTATGAGAATTGCTTATGACACTTTGCATAATGCTCCACGTAGAATTCTCATGGTGGGTCTGCCCAGTACATTGTTCTCTAACATGTACCTATGCATTGACTCAATATCTCATATATTTATGACCAATGAGATTTGGCCATCAGTCAATCCACATACTAGTCTCAATGTATCATTGTTGTCCCATTAACAATGACACTTGACTAGGGACATTTAAGAGTAATGATACTAATTGTAACTATATGATCTCATGTTCAAGTCACATACTTGAAGCCATATAATTTGTATCACTATTCTAAGGACTTTTATTATGTTAACATTTATATAACGCATTAAATAAAACCATAATAAAATAATTCATTTATTCAATCAAATATAATATCAAAAAATGTTTAAACAATTACATCAAAGAATTAGCCTCTAGGGCATAAACTCTAACAGTCTCCCACTTGCACTAGAGCCAATCACTCATGTATCTAATACCCATGGAACTAGTGTGACCTTCATACTTATGCTGCGACAAAGCTTTGGTTAGTGGATCTGCAACATTATCATCTGTTGGTACTCTGCTTATATGTACATCTCCTCTATCAATGATTTCACGGATGAGATGGTACCGCCTAAGTATATGCTTGGATCGTTGGTGAGATCTGGGTTCCTTAGCCTGTGCAATGGCTCCATTATTATCACAGTATAGCTCAACCGGATCAACAATGGTTGGAACAACACCAAGTTCAGTGACGAACTTTTTAATCCATACAGCCTCCTTGGCCGCACTAGAAGCAGCAATATACTCAGCCTCTGTTGTAGAATCGGCTACTGTCTCTTGCTTCGAACTTTTCCAGCTAACAGCACCACCATTAAGGTAAAACACAAAACCTGACTGAGACTTATAGTCATCTGTGTCAGTCTGGAAACTAGCATCTGTGTAACCCTTTACTGTCAGTTCGTCTTCACCTCCATATACCAAGAATGAATCCTTAGTCCTTTTCAGGTACTTGAGGATATTCTTGACTGCTGTCCAGTGACCTTCACCTGGATTCGACTGGTATCTGCTCGTCATGCTCAAAGCATACGAGACATCCGGACGAGTACATATCATTGCATACATGATAGATCCAATTGCCGAAGCATAAGGGATCTTTCTCATACGCTCCTCATCATCATGTGATTTAGGACATTGGGCCTTAGAGATCTTAACACCATGAGACATGGGTAAGTGTCCTCTTTTTGCCTCTTGCATACTGAACCGTTTCAGCACTTTATCAATATGTGTACTTTAACTTAGGCCGAGCATTTTTCTCGATCTATCTCGATAGATCTTGATACCTAAAATGTAGGTTGCATCGCCCAAATCTTTCATGGAGAAACATTTTCCTAACCATGTTTTTACAGCCTGTAAGGAAGGAATGTCATTCCCAATAATTAATATGTCGTCAACATATAATACCAGGAATACAATGTGACTCCCACTAACCTTCTTATATACACAAGGTTCATCTTCATTTTTTATGAAGCCAAACTCTTTGACTGCTTCATCAAATCGAAGATTCCAACTCCGAGAGGCTTGCTTCAATCCATAAATGGATCGCTGCAGCTTTCATACCTTTCCAGCATCCTTTGGATTGGAAAAACCCTCAGGTTGTGTCATATACACATCCTCAAGGAGATTTCTGTTAAGGAAAGCAGTTTTGACATCCATCTGCCAGATTTCGTAATCATAAAAGGCTGCAATAGCAAGTAAGATCCTGATGGATTTAACCATTGCCACTGGAGAGAAGGTTTCATCATAGTCAACACCTTGAACTTGTTTGAAACCTTTTGCTACCAGTCGACCTTTATAGGTTTGTACATTACCATCCATGTCGGTTTTCTTCTTGAAAACCCACTTGCACCCGATTGGTTTTACCCCTTCGGGTGGATCAACCAAAGTCCATACTTGGTTAGTATACATGGAGTCCATCTCAGATTTCATAGCTTCAAGCCATCTCTCAGAATCTGGTCCATTCATAGCTTCTTGGTAGGAAGCAGGTTCATCATGATCTATGAGCATCACATCGCCGTTTTGAGTCACAAGAAATCCATAATATCTCTCGGGCTCTTGGCGTGTCCTACCAGATCTACGAATGCCTCGTGTAATTTGAGCAGGTTCACTTTCCACAATATCTTGTGGTTCCTGCTCATGTTCCAACTCAGGTTCAATGATATTTTGTGGTTCTCGAACTTCTTCGAGTTCTACTTTCCTCCCACTGTTTTCTTTAGAGACAAATTCTCTTTCTAGAAAAATACCAGTTCAAGCAACAAATACTTTGTTCTCAGAAGGTTTGTAGAAATAATACCCTTTTGTTTCCTTTGGGTATCCCACAAAATTACATTTGTCAGATTTGGGTCCGAGCTTGTCAGAAGCCAGACGTTTTACAAATGCCTCGCAACCCCAAATCTTCATGAAAGACATACTAGGACGTTTCCCAATCCACATCTCATATAGTGTCTTATGAACCGTCTTTGTAGGAACACGGTTAAGTGTGAATGCAGCTGTCTCTAGGGCATGACCCCAGAAGCTTATTGGAAGATCTGCATGACTCATCATCGATCGTACCATGTCCAACAAGGTGTGATTCCTCCTCTCAGACACACCATTCCATTGTGGTGTTCCAGGTGGAGTGAGCTGTGATATAATACCACACTCCTTTAGAAGGTCATCAAAGTCTTGGCTTAAGTATTCACCTCCTCGATCGGATCGAAGGGCTTTTATGCTTTTGCCAAATTGGTTTTGAACTTCATTCTTGAATTCCTTGAACTTTTCAAAGGATTCGGATTTATGTCTCATAAGATACACATATCCATATCTACTGAAGTCGTCAGTAAATGTAATGAAGTAATAAAACCCACCTCTTGCTAACGAACTCATGGGTCCGCATACATCACTATGTATAAGTCCCAATACATCGCTAGCCCGTTCACTGTGTCCAGTGAAAGGGGCTTTAGTCATCTTGCCTAATAAACAAGACTCGCATGTCTCATATGATTCAAAATCAAATGAATCCAAAAACCCATCTTTATGGAGTTTGGATATGTGTTTCTCATTTATATGGCCTAAACGACAGTGCCAAAGATATGTCAGATTTGAATCATTTGATTTAAATCATTTTGTATTTATGTTATAGATAGGCATTTCTAAATTAAGAATATAAAGACCATTAAACAATTGTGCAACACCATAACATATTTCATTTAAGTAAAATGAACAACTGTTGTTCTTTATTAAAAATGAAAAACCTTTCTTGTCCAAACAAGAAACAGAAATAATGTTTTTGCTCATAGCAGGCACATAATAACAATCCTCTAATTCTAATACTAGCCCAGTGGGCAAAAATAAATGATAAGTTCCTACGGCTAGTGCAACAACTTTTGCTCCATTCCCAACTCGTAGGTCAACCTCGCCTTTCGCCAAAGTCCTACTCCTTCGGAGTTCCTGCACATTAACACAAATGTGAGAACCACATCCAGTATCTAATACCCATGATGTAGAAGTGGACAAATTAACTTCTATAACATATATACTTGAATCAGAAGTCATACTTCCTTTCTTTTTCTTCAGTTCTTCCAAATAAGCATGACAATTCCTCTTCCAGTGTCCAGATTTTCCACAGAAGTGACAATCACCTTCTTTAGCCACCCCACCTTTAGGTTTTAAAGCCTGTTTGGTTTTGGGATTGGGTTTGGCAGATTTAGATCCTATCTTCTTCTTGCCTTTTCCCATTCCCTTAGCATTCCTCTTTTACACCATCATTATGGGAGCGGGTCCTGTCTTTTTCATGTTGTTCTCGGCAGTTCTTAACATGCTCAACAACTCAGTAAGTGGTTTCTCAATTTCATTCATGAGGTAATTCATAACAAATTGAGAGTAGCTGCTGTTCAAAGATTGCAAAACAAGATCAGTTTGGGCTTCCAGAGTAATCGAAAAACCCAACCTACCAAGGTACTCAATATACCCAATCATTTTCAGCACATGTGGACCAACTGGATCACGTTCACCCATCTTGCAGTGATACAACGCCTTGCTTGTATCATACCTCTCCTGTCGAGCATGCCCTTCGAACAATTTCTTGAGATGCTCGATCATCTCATAAGCATCCATTAACTCATGTTGCTTCTGAAGCTCAGAGTTCATAGTTGCTAGCATGAGACAACTCACGTCCAGAGCATCATCTTGATGCTTCTTGTAAGCATTATGCTCTACACGTGGTGAAGTGTTAGCTGGTGCTGCAGGAATGGGCCCATCAAGGATATATAGCTTGCGCTCCTGTTTGAGGACAATCCTCAAGTTCCTATGCCAGTCTAGGAAATTAACTCCACTCGGCTTTTCCTTCTCAAGGACTGATCGTAGTGAAAGACTATTTGTGTTGTTGTTTGCCATTGATATCTACAATTTATAAGTGCAAAAATAATAAGTCAAATTGCAGAATTTTGATATTATGTAATTGATAATAGTACATTCAAAATATACCTCCCACTATTTTATTCAAATTAATAGCCCTCACCATTAATTCGAAAAGCATTTTTCAATTAAATCTTTCTAGTGAGCTAAGATCCATATTTCATTATGCCTTAAGTTAGCTTTGGCTATTCTCTCAAAACATAATTATTTAGGTAGACAACCCTTTGTCAATTATATCATATATAACTCTTAGATAGTTTGGTGAACAACATTTGTTTCTAGTCCATTTAATGGTACCTACCAAACTCTATGCCTCTAAGTTCACAATCCTATTGTGATAACTTAGTTAAGTCTGGCCCAATGATTTTAACAGTTTGGATATCACAATTATCCTATCGCATCTTACCAAGATAAATGGGGAACTTTACTTTGGCAAACCTACATCCATCGGTCAAGGTCTTGATGAGTGTTATTCATTGGAAGGCATCTGATTTAGACTTAATAATTTTATGAGGGATTTTAATAATTAATTTAGATCTCACCAATTTTAATCTTATTAAACATGCACATTATTTATCATATCATATCGTATACAAGCATAAATAAAGTGCAAAATTAAATGTGTCACAGTTATGGCCCCAACCCTATGCCAATCTTTTCAACCTAATGAAAAGATTGAAGGTCAGTCTAAGGTGGTAAAAGGTCTTCAAAATAGTAGCTTCCTTGGACCTTCCTCATGCATGTGTCTCCTCTCCATCATCATCTTGTCATCTTGATAGGTTACAATTGTACATTACATGACATAAAGAAACCTCGAGTTACATTCGAGGGGATTTAGATGAGAAGAGAATGTTACATCAGAATTTATAGAAAGGCACGACATGCAAGCCGTATTTCAAAACCAAAACCACTAACCTATGGGTCAAAAGGGCCATAACTGTGCACCATGCATATCACAATAAGCACATGACACAATTTATATAATTAAAGAAAACTATATACAAAATATTGGGGTCACGACCATCGTGCGCTACGACGGGGGGGTCCAAGGGGGGGGGGCTCCCCCCTTGGCGGTGGTCCGGCTAACCGATCAGCCGGCGGGTGGTCTCGCTGCCCGGTCAGCGAGCGGGGCCAGGGGCAGCGCCCTGGGAAATTTTATTTGAACTACAATCTATATTGTAGAATTTTTCATACAAATCTCTGAAACAATTCCAGAATCATATACAATCCGCTAACACACTCATACTAACAATACACCCAGAACATATCATATATGTCCAGTTTCGATTAATCATATTAAATCGAATCTTCATGTTTCTAATCCAATTAGAACAGAAGTTGAATTGTTATTCCACCTTCTAGGATACAAATATCAGAACATCATATACATGCATATATATTACAGATTTCCAGAATACGCATACATGCAGAATATCATATATTCAATTTCAGATCGGTAAACATGCATCATCATATATCATATATAACGAATATAATTAAAACACGTAATCTGAATTAATCGTTTCGGAAGTAGCTCTGATACCACTGTAGGGTTTTCGGCACATAAACGCAGCGGAAATTAAAAATTTTTGAAACCCTAAAACAGGATCCATGCGAAAACATATTAATTCAGAGGTTAAGATATGTTTTATCGATTATTCAAGCCTGAAAGGAGACGATGGAGATTCTAGAACTGCTTCGAATCCTCAACGCAATCCAACGGAACTGCGCCTCTACGGTATCCACACGAACGTCCCGCGAATCGTCACACGATCTGCAGCAAGGAAAGCTGCGGTACTAGCCGCCAAGGATCTGGACTTTTCAAAATTTTTCTCACTAGTCTCTCTCTAAGAGCGGCTAGGGTTTTGATATCGATGATACCCTAAACGGCTGATATATCATATATATATATAGCAGTTAAAGGAATTAACCAAAACCTAATCCAATTAGAAATATAAAATCCAAATTTATATATATATATATATATATTATATCTTAATTAAGTCTTAATTAATTAATATACATATATATATATATATATACAAATTATCCTATTAATTTAAATTCATAATTTAAATACTATCAATCATATTGATATATTTAAATCCATACAATTTAAATTAATTCCCTTTTAATTACGTTCTAAGTGTGTGACCCTATAGGTTATTATTATGTTGGCAATAATTTTAAAATCATATTATAAAATTATAAACAGTGAGCGGCATCTAGTAATGCATCACTGCTACCCAAATAATAATAAGATCGGTGATTCGATACAACCTTTTCGTGACCAATGTTTCAATGTAATTTAATCCTTTTAACCTTGACATCCTAGATTAAACTCGAGGCATGGAATGTGTCATCCTCTTCATAATTTAATCTGAGTTTTCTTGATCGATGAGTAGACGATATGAAACAAATCACTATTTGAGCATGGCCATGCATTTCATAGTCCTACTCAATCAAGAGGCCTATGGATATCACCCCTAATATATAGGAGGGTTAAATTCCATCTAGATCACTCATATTCCTCACACGATTCATGATATACCCAATAATCACCTTTATCGTCCACCTATTAAAGGTGGCCTTTGATGATATCAAAGTACATAAATTCTCGTGTAGTAATATAGTGATTTCAGGTCGGAGGATCATTACATCATTGTCACTATGAGAATTGCTTATGACACTTTGCATAATGCTCCACGTAGAAATCTCATGGTGGGTCTGCCCAGTACATTGTTCTCTAACATGTACCTATGCATTGACTCAATATCTCATATATTTATGACCAATGAGATTTGGCCATCAGTCAATCCACATACTAGTCTCAATGTATCATTGTTGTCCCATTAACAATGACACTCGACTAGGGACATTTAAGAGTAATGATACTAATTGTAACTATATGATCTCATGTTCAAGTCACATACTTGAAGCCATATAATTTGTATCACTATTCTAAGGACTTTTATTATGTTAATATTTATATAACGCAGTAAATAAAATCATAATAAAATAATTCATTTATTCAATCAAATATAATATCAAAAAATGTTTAAACAATTACATCAAAGAATTAGCCTCTAGGGCATAAACTCTAACAGTAAGTTGTTATCGCACATTTTCCTTACTCTTGGATTGAATGAGTTTCCTCTACTGCTTCCCCACTACTAGGGGTGGAGTTTTTATCCCACATTGTCTAACTATATTTCTTGTTCTCCTTTTGTTTTATAAAATGAGGAGAGTTTAGGATTGAATTTTTAAAGTAAATCTTAGAAACCAAATCTGGGGATTTAGATGGGCTTTGGGTCTATTTTGGCCTGGGCCTAACCTACAGGCTTCGTCAGACCTAGTTTTTATTTCATTTATTCGGCCTGGCCTGGCCTTTATTTATTTTGGCCTGGGCCTGGCCCGGCCCTGCCTGGTCAATGGTCAAAGCCTGCCAGGCTTAGATCAGACCAGGTCAGGCAGCCTGTTTGTGCATCTCTAGTATGTTGTAGTTCTATGAATTACAAATCCATAGAATCGAAAACGGACTAATTTGGATGTGTATAACTCGAGTTACGAAGATCGGAAGGAGAAATTGTCTGAAAATCGTGAAGAAATTTTTTTGGGAAAACCCATTATGCTCATTGGCACAGTTGCGCTGCCCCCAAGGCCATTTTGGGCTCAGCTGCCCCGGAATAGTGTTAGGAGGGACTGTTTTGACCTCTTGTAGTAAAACAAACATAACTTCTTCATACAAACTCCGATTAAGGCGATTCAGGACGATTCGAAAAAATAACGAGTAGACCTACAATTTTTATTCTTTAAGTTTTTTGATTTGAAGTTGTTAGCAGGGGTCAAAATGGCCATATTTGTGACTAATGCGTATTCGGGGGCAATCGGGGGGCGTCGGACATGTACGTACGCAAGTGTAGTGCTCCCGACGATAAAAGAAGTTGTTCTAAGTTATAAAACATAAATATTATGAGATATAATGATGCTTAACATTAATCAATGATGTTTTAGATAAGTTGTATGAGCATGTTAAGCGTAAGCAAGGGGGATGAATCGGGCGTGCGACAAATGGACGTCGAAACATCGTGCCAAGTGTTAATGAACTTAAAAAGTATTTTAACTCAAATGAAATGAACATTATAAGATATGGAATGGGGTTAATATAAACCAATAAGGAGTCTTAGCAAAACTTAAACACTTGAATGAACTTTGAGTATGATTAAAAAGAAATATAGTGAGATATAAGTCGAAAGTTAACACAATCAAATTGAATATTGTGTATTGATTAATAGGAAGGGTTATGGATGTAAAATGAAGTTTACATTACAACTAATATTTGCTATAAGACTAATAGTTGATGTGCATGATTATATAATTGTGTAGGGCACGTGAAGTGCAGATAGCTGTAAGCTGTTAATCTGTTATTGATAAACAACGATCAAAGCAAGTCTTTCAGTTCCTATTTACTTTATGAATTTAGTAACTGATTGTTGTAATTCAGACTGTTGAATGTCTGTGAAATTATAAATGATGTTTTATATTGTGAAAGTCAATTTATGACTAAACTGATTGGGTTATGGAACTCAATCTTTAATTGAGATGTGAAGTACAACATGTATGATATGTTTAATTAAATGATTATGATGTATGATTTGAGAATGATATTATGTGCTATGTGATACATGAAAACTGTTAGATTTGCTGAGCTGTCGAGCTCATTCTTGCAAAATAACTATTTTTGCAGGTCAAGGATTCAAGACAATGATACGTGCTAATTGAATGATAGAGATCAATAGCGATTCAAAAAGATTATTATTTTTTAGATGAGAAATATATCTGATGGTTTGGATGTATTATAATTGTTGAGTTGTAAGTTGAGTTATCCGATGTATAATAGATATTGATTTGTAATGTAAGATTTTGTTTATACCTCTGATGAAACGAGTTATAAAATAGATTTGATTCAAAGATATGTTAATGATAAAGGTTGTGATTCAGGGAAATGAAGAAAGAAAATAGAAAAGTTTTAATTATTCCGTATTTTATTAAGTTTAATACCGATTAATGATGTAAAGTTAGAAGTTCGATTTATTGTTAACGACCGATGTCGAGAGTTGTATTGTATGAAATTTGGGGTCGTTACATCCTCAATGGGCTGTTGTAGGCAAGTATCATTTACTTCAGACAAATTGATATTTTTTGTTTTTATTTTTAATTTTTAAAAGATTTTCATTTCAAGTTGTGCATGCTAAACTGATAGAGGCAATACAAAATTTTGGTTCTTATTAAGTTTTTGTTATTTATATACTAATTCTACACAATTATTGGTGGCAAACAAAATAATGGGTATTTTATGAGTTTACTGCTGGAACTAGGTTGTGAACAGGGGTGGATAAACTGGAGGGGTGCTGGCTAAGCCATGCCCCACCTAAACCTTAGACATCCTTTGCTAGGTGCTCTAAGTTTAGAGGTTCCCTATGTTATTTGACATTACAACCCTTAGATCTATGGGGATTGAGCCTATAATTATAATGTACTCAGTGAACAAGCATCTATTGGTATCTTCTCTAGAATTGTATCAAAATGGACATTAATAGAGAATGCCTTAATTTAAAATGTTGTGGTTAAAGAATTCAAGCATAAATATAACTCCAAGGATGATGTTTAGGTAATGCAATTCTAGTGTCTCTTGTCTTTCATGTATTGATCAATTATCATGATTGGGTAGATATTATGAAAATAAACCTCGTATACTAAAAAGGTTTCGTATGGGAATGGTTTCTCCTATCATCCTTTGATTCTCTTTAATTGTATTGAAAAAAGTGGGGACTTAAAATATTTGGATAAAATTGACAATATAAAAATCGTGGTTCATAATATCATTTCAGAAAAAAGTCATATCTACTTTCCAATTGATGAACTTGAAATTTTAACAGGGGATTAACTGACAATAGGAAAAGAAACTGGATACTGCTTTGGAATGGGAACCAACATGTATCCTTCTTATGCGTTGTTGGGACAAGACAAGTATGAGTCAATTGTTGCTTTACCAATTGATGAGCTTATAAAGAAAGCAGATGGTTTTGCTTGTATTTTCCCTGGTATGCTATTATATGTTTTCTTATATTACATTTTATACTTGGTGGAATGATTTATACATGCTACATTTTACAATTGGCTGATTGGCATTTCTGTCCCTCCAAGTTGTCACTCACTTTCAAAGTCGTCCCTAAAGTACCATTTTCGTCAGTTAGGTCCTTAAAGTGACATTTTATTGGCGTTTCTGTTCCTTCAACCCATTTTAACCTAAACCCGACCCATTTTGACCAAATTTAACCCAACCCGACCAAGTTTGACCCAACCCAAATTTTTAATATTTTAAAATATAATAATATTTTTAAAATAAGTTTAAAATAATAATTATATTTAATATTTTTAAAAAATAATATTTAATTGTTGAAAATATATTATTATTATTAAAATAAAAATGATATTAATATTTTAAAATAAAATAATTATTTAAAAAATAGTTATTTTTAAGATTTAAAAATAAAATATTAGTTTTTTAAAAAATAAAAATAAAAATAATATTTAATATTCTAAAATAAATATTTTTTATTTTAAATATTTTAAAAGTAAAAATGATTTTTGTAAATATTATTTTTAAAAATAATATTTAATTTTAAAATATTAAAAATAATATTTATTTTAGAATATTAAAAATAATAATTATTTTCTAATATTGAATATAATATTTATTTTAGAATATTAAAAATAATATTTATTTTAGAAAATTAAAAATAATAACTATTTTAAATTATTTAAATAAATATTATATTTATATTTATATTTATTTTAATTTTTTAATATTTACTTTTAATATTATAAAATAATTATTATTTTTAATATTCTAAAATAAATATTTTTAATAATTATTATTTTTGAAGGAAAAACAATATTTAATATTCTGAAATACTTATTAAAAAAATTTAAATAATTATTATTTAATAATAATAATAATTATTAAGATTATTTAAAATTTTAAAATAATATTTATTAAGCTTATTTTAATTTTTAAAATAATAATTATTAAGATTATTTTAATTTTTAAAATAATAAATTTTAAAATAATAATGGCTGATTGGCATTTCTGTCCCTCCAAGTTGCCACTCACTTTCAAAGTCGTCCCTAAAGTACCATTTTCGTCAGTTAGGTCCTTAAAATGGCATTTTATTGGCGTTTTGTTCCTTCAACCCATTTTAACCTAAACCCGACCCATTTTGACCAAATTTAACCCAACCTGACCAAGTTTGACCCAACACAAATTTTTAATATTTTAAAACATAATAATATTTTTAAAATAAGTTTAAAATAATAATTATATTTAATATTTTTTTAAAAAAATATTTAATTATTGAAAACATATTATTATTATTAAAATAAAAATTATTTTAATATTTTAAAATAAAATAATTATTTAAAAAATAGTTATTTTTAATATTTAAAAATAAAATATTAGTTTTTAAAAAAAATAAAAATAAAAATAATATTTATTATTCTAAAATAAATATTTTTTATTTTAAATATTTTAAAAGTAAAAAATATTTTTGTAAATATTATTTTTAAAAATAATATTTAATTTTTAAATATTAAAAATAATATTTATTTTAGAATATTAAAAATAATATTTATTTTATAATATTAAATATAATATTTATTTTAGAATATTAAAAATAATATTTATTTTAGAATATTAAAAATAATAATTATTTTAAATTTTTTTAAATAAATATTATATTTAAATTTAAATTTATTTTAATTTTTTAATATTTACTTTTAATATTATAAAATAATTATTATTTTTAATATTCTAAGATAAATATTTTTAATAATTATTATTTTTGAAGGAAAAATAATATTTAATATTCTGAAACACTTATTAAAAAAATTTAAATAAATTTTATTTAATAATAATAATTATTAAGATTATTTAAAATTTTAAAATAATATTTATTAAGCTTATTTAAAATTTTAAAATAATAATTATTAAGATTATTTTAAATTTTTTTAATAATTAATAAATCATAATTTTTTAATTTTTTTAAATAATTATTTCAGAATATTAAATATTATTTTTCCTTATAAAACACTAATTATTAAAATTATTAAAAATAATATTTATTTTATAATATTAAAAGTAAATATTAAAAAATTAAAATAAATATAAATATAATAATTATTTTAAAAAAAATTATACAAAAACTAAAATAATTATTATTTTTAATATATTAAAATAATTATTATTTTTAATATATTAAAATAATTATTATTTTTAATATTCTAAAATAAATATTATATTTAATATTCTAAAATAATTATTATTTTTAATATTTTAAAATAAATATTATTTTTAATATTTTAAAAGTTAATATTATTTTAAAAAATAATATTTACAAAAATATTTTTTACTTTAAAAATATTAAAAATAAAAAATATTTAAAAAATATTTATTTTAGAATATTAATTATAATTGTTAAGTTTTTATAAAAAAAACTAATATTTTATTTTTAAATATAAAAAATAACTAATTTTAAAATAATTATTTTATTTTAAAATATTAAAATAATTATTATTTTAATAATAATAATTTATTTTAAATAATTAAATATTATTTTTTTTTAAATGTTAAATATAATTATTATTTTAAACTTATTTAAAAAATACTATTATATTTTAAAATATTAAAAATTTGGGTTAGGTCAAATTGGGTCGGGTTTAGGTTAAAATGGGTTGAAGGAGCAGAAACGCCAATAAAATACCACTTTAAAGACTTAACTGACGAAAATGGTACTTTAGGGACGACTTTGAAAGTGGATGGCAACTTGGAGGAACAGAAGTGTCAATCAGCCAAATAATAATTATTAAGATTATTTTAATTTTTTTTTAATAATTATTAAATCATATTTTTTTAATTTTTTTTAATAATTATTACAGAATATTAAATATTATTTTTCCTTATAAAATAATAATTATTAAAATTATTAAAAATAATATTTATTTTAGAATATTAAAAGTAAATATTAAAAAATTAAAATAAATATAAATATAATAATTATTTTTAAAAAATTTATAAAAAAACTAAAATAATTATTATTTTTAATATATTAAAATAAATATTATTTTTAATATTCTAAAATAAATATTATATTTAATATTCTAAAATAATTATTATTTTTAATATTCTAAAATAAATATTATTTTTAATATTTTAAAAGTAAATATTATTTTTTAAAATAATATTTACAAAAATATTTTTTACTTTAAAAATATTAAAAATAAAAAATATTTAAAAAATATTTATTTTAGAATATTAAATATAATTATTAATTTTTTTATAAAAAAAACTAATATTTTATTTTTAAATATTAAAAATAACTATTTTTAAAATAATTATTTTATTTTAAAATATTAAAATAATTAAATATTGTTTTTTTAAAATGTTAAATATAATTATTATTTTAAACTTATTTAAAAAATACTATTATATTTTAAAATATTAAAAATTTGGGTTAGGTCAAACTTGGTCGGGTTGGGTTAAACTTGGTCAAGATGGGTCGGGTTTAGGTTAAAATGGGTTGAAGGAACAGAAACGCCAATAAAATGCCACTTTAAGGACCTAACTAACGAAAATGGTACTTTAAGGACGACTTTGAAAGTGGATGGCAACTTGAAAGAACAGAAGTGCCAATTAGCCTTTTACAATTTGGTTTCCCAAATTGCTTGTATGATTTGATTTCATTGCTTGTATGCCTTTCCCATCCGTTTCAGAAAAGAAAGAAAGAAAAATCAGCTCGTCTCATCCATTCCAAAACCGTGCCCATTCTCGATCGGCTCTCTCATCTCCTCCATTCCAAAAATCAATTCTAATCGTACAAGAAGAAATTGAAACTGACATGTTGAACTGGGAAAACTTAGAAATTCACAAAATCTATTTGCATTTCCAGCCTGTGCAGAAAAAATCTATTTAGGAGAACTTAGAAATTCCCAATTCCAACCTATTTGCATTCTTACCTATTTTTTCTTTCCTTTTTGATTTTATTGGGTCCCCCACTATTAGGCATTATGGTTATGGGGCAGTTGATTAGAATGACATTCTGTGCAGACTTCTTTTTCCAACCTAAGTTGGATCCTCAATGAGGTTATAAGATGGTAATCTGCTGCTTACTTATCTCTTATGACAAGAGTTGACACTTTTTATGTATTTACATCTACTTCAGTTAAGCTTCTTTTTAAATGAAAGATAAAAGAAAGGTCATGACCCCTTCAGTTGTTGCTTGAAGAAGTAAACTATGAGCTTAAAACGAGTTGGGAATTGGACTTACAATGACTCTCCAGGGCTAATGAGAATTGAGACAAATACATCTACAAAGGCTTTATGGGAAACTTCATGTCTGAGAGATGCATAATATTTTCTTACTTTTAGTTTATGTGAGGTCCGATTTAAAGTTTGATTTTCGATTTTATATTCTATGACTTGGTCGAAGGAAAGCATTGGAGCACATTTTGCTCTTGAAACATCTGTAGTCTTGACACTACAACATTGGAAAATATCTTTACCAAGGAATAACTCACTTGTCAAATGCCAAAAAAATCTGTAGGATATATACCTTTCTATTTATTTAAAAGGGTATCTAAGTAGGAAATAGCTTTAACTAGTCAAACTTGTGACTACCTGGTTTACCTGTTAGAATATTTTATTCACTTATGTGGCCTCTACTATTTATGTAATTATTGGGCTTATATATTATATTAATTTATTACTTTATTTATGGGTTTGGTAATTAATTGTGTGGCTCATAAATATTATTACTAATATTAAGTTGGCATAATGGGCCCTAGGTTTTCATAATCTTGATGGACGATTTTGACCTTTAGCTATCTAATAAATAAAACAGTTAGAGTTTGGTCCCAGTTTCCGTATCAAGAAATTTATACACCTATACATCCATCATTAAGATTGAGAGAGGCAATTAAAGACCTTTACCCTTACGCGCAGCGGAAGCTTGATACATACAAGATGTCTTCTCTCAATTCATGTAAGTACTTAATTTTTATGATTAATTTATTTGATTTTATTCTATGCAATAGCATGTTCCGATATAATTATTAAACATCTGGTATCATGAGCATGGTTACGTTATTGTATAGAATAAATTAATTATGTTCTTATACCAATAATTTTAATTCCGCATAATTGCTTTATTGGGATAATATGAACTATTCAGTATGTTAAGAAATTTTTGAATTAAAAAAAAAATTCGAAAAAAAAACTACTTTGTAATCTGATTCGGAAACTGATTATGATTTAGTATATGTTATGGATTCTGGATGGGAATAATTAAGGTGTTCATGACTCAACACCATTTGATTAACATATTTTTTGATTTGCACGCTCTGTTTTGATAGATTGAATTTAGTGCAAGTGCTTAAATCATAAATGGTAATCCTCGTATGGAAGTAGGATAATGAAAGAAACCTTTTGATTTCCTGCAATAATATTTTTGAGAGGACTAAAATATTCTCCGATATATATATATATATATATATATATATATATATATATATATATATATTGTTCTATTGTTATGTTTAGAACTTCATATTTTTTATTATTAGTTATTATGTCTAGATAATGTTATGATATTCTTATGTCCTCATGTATTTATGTTAAAAATAACGTGATTCATGTTCATAAATATATATTTTGGAACATGATGTGATATATTATTAGGGCTTTTAAGGTGTTACATGTAAATTTTAAATAATGTTAATTTTCAAACTTGATTATTATGTTATTTAAAGAAAATTGAGTTTGATCATAATAATTTACATGTATGCGTGACTCTTTTATTGTTAAAATTAATAATCAGCCCAACAGAAGATTATTAATTGAAATAATTAAATATTAAGAAAAGTCACATAATGTTACATTTAATAAATAAAGATTTTAATTTTACTCAACGGAAAATTAGAATTAAAATTTATTAAATGGAATTTTATTGCATAAGTAACATGTTTATTTTGTTTCTGCCCAACGGTGATGCGTGGATAAATGTGTTGTGCATTATTCTATGAGGATGTTATTAGCATATTATTAATTGGACAAACGAAAGATTGATAATTATGCCCAACGTCTCGTTAAAATCTATTTTTTTGGTGTTGTAAATAGATTTTATGTAACTAACTGCTTGCCCTACAGTTGATTTTATTATGATTAATTATTAATTATTGTTGTACATTGTAGATTTCTTTTAGTTTTTTGTAAGCATGCTTATGAGCCTGATTATGTTTCTGCGTTGACTCCAACTAGTATTTCTGCTTATGTTGCTCATTTGACTACCACTAGATCTTATAAGAAGAAGGCTCATAAAAATGGCAAAGGTTTTAAGAATAAAGATAAACAAATTTCTACTAAAATAAATAAGGCAAATTATTCAGGTAACAACTCTGAGGCATGTCCTAAATGTCACTTCTGTAAAAAAAACAAGGACATATTAAGAAAGAATGCCCTAAATTAAGAGAATGGCTTGAAAAGAAAGGTATATCGTCCTTCAATTATGTAACTTATGAATCCTTTTTAATTGATGTTCCTTCTAATACATGGTGGCTTGACACTGGTGCTATGGTTCACATTACTAATTCATTGCAAGGATTCCTTTCAAAGAAAACACTCTAAAAGGGAGAAAGATCCATTAAAGTTGGTAATGGAGAGTCTATACAAGTTGAAGCTGTAGGAACTCTCCCTTTAGTTTTGGATAGTGGTTTCACCTTGTATTTATATGATACTCTTTATGTTCCCAGTATGACACGGAATTTAATTTATGTATCTAAACTTGACGTTGATGGATTTTCGTTTAAGTTTGGGAATAATAAAATAATTATTTATCATTACTCTTATGTTATTGGTTCTGGCTCTTTAGAGGGAAACCTCTATAAGATAAATTTGGATAATGTCTTTGCTGAATCCTTATTAACAATGAATGCGACAGAAAATACCTTTAAAGTGGAAATAAGAGAAAACTAGATAATGAGAATTCTTCAAAATTATGGCATAAACGCTTAGGCCATATTTCAAAAGACAGAATGCAACGTCTTATAAAGGATGGAATTCTTCATTCACTAGATTTTTTTAATTTTGACCATTGTATTGAATGTATTAAAGGAAAAATTTGTGAAAAGTAATAAGAAAGGAGCCACTAGGAGTGGTGCACTGCTTGAGGTGATTCACACTGATATATGTGGACCATTTTCTTCAGGAATTGGGGGACATAAATTTTTCATTACGTTCATTGATGACTATTCTCGTTATACTTATGTCTACCTGATTAATGAAAAATCTGAATCACTAAATATGTTTAAAATTTTCAAGGCTGAAGTTGAAAATCAACTTAACCGAAAAATTAAAGTAGTGAGATCAGATAGGGGCGGAGAGTATTATGGTAAACACTCCGATACAGGTCATAGTCCTGGCCCATTTGCCTTATTTTGTCAAGAAAATGGAATTGTCACTCAGTATACAATGCCTGGTACACTGCAGCAGAATGGTGTAGCTGAGAGGCGAAATCGTACCCTTATGGATATGGTACGTAGTATGTTATGTAATTCCAACTTACCGATATTTTTGTGGACTGAGGCATTAAAGACAGCTGTTCATATTTTAAATCGGGTTCCTAGCAAATCTGTCCCTAACACTCCTTATAAAATTTGGACAGGTAGAAAACCTAGTTTAAAATACTTACGGGTGTGGGGCTGTCCAGCTGAGGCTAAGATTTTTAATCCACAAATAAAGAAACTTGACTCTAAAACTATTAGTTGCCATTTCATTGGATATCCTGATAGATCTAAGGGTTTTTGATTTTACTATCTCTCTCATACCACTAGAATTGTTGAAACTAGACATGCAGAGTTTTTAGAGAATGATAATTTAAGTGGGAGTGGTGAGCCTAGAAAATATTGATCTTGAAGAAAACAGGTTTTATGTTCCTAATCCTGTAATTCAAGAGGGTGAGGCACAACAACCTCTTATTGAGGCGAATGATGCCACTGAGATTGCTGGGCCACCACCTAATGTTGAACCCCATATGATTGAAAATGACATTCCTGAAATTGTGCAACCTTTACGTGGGTCCGAAAGACCTAGAAAGCCATGAATGATGAGTTGAAATCAATGGAGCTTAATAACGTTTCTCTCCAGTATCCAAGAAAGATTCATTTAGAATAGTCATGGCTTTAGTAGCTCATTATGATTTAGAGCTACATCAGATGGATGTTAAAACTGCATTCCTTAATGGTAACTTGCATGAGAATGTCTATATGGCACAACCAGAAGGTTTTTTGGTTAAAGGCAAGGAACATATGGTATGTAGACTTAAGAAGTCCATATATGGGTTAAAACAGGCTTCTCGACAATGGTATCTTAAGTTTCACGAGGTGATGAGTACTTTTGATTTTAAGAAAAATATAGTGGATCAATGTATATACTTGAAGGTCAGTGGGAGTAAATTTGTTATTCTTGTTTTGTATGTTAATGATATACTACTTGCAAGTAATAACTTAGACATGTTGCATGAGATCAAACGTTTCCTTTCTAGAAATTTTGAAATGAAGCCTCTTATGTTGATTTTCAACTTCAGCCTTGGTATTGAAATTTAAAATTTAAAATTTATTATTTTAAAAATTAAAATAATCTTAATAATTATTATTTTAAAAATTAAAATTTAAAATTTATGTTATAGGTATTGAAATTCATCGAGATAGGTCCCTATCTGATCTCACTACTTTAATATTTCAATACCTATAACATAAGAGGCTTCACCGAGAACTTATGTTATAGGTATTGAAATTCATCGAGATAGGTCTCGCGGGATATTAGGATTGTCCCAAAGAACTTATATTGACAAAGTTCTTAACAAATACAACATGCAAAATTGCTCCCCTACTGTCACCCCTGTTGTTAAGGGTGGCAAATTTGGCTCATATCAATGCCCTAAGAATGAACTTGAACGTGATCAAATGAATCTTTTCCCTATACTTTTGTGGTTTGGAGTCTTATGTACGCTCAAGTTTGTACACGGTCAGATATAGCGTATGTAACTGGCATGCTTGGACGTTACCAGTCAAATCCAGGTTTGGATCACTGGAAAGCAGCCAAAAATGTTTTACGCTACTTACAGGGCACTAAGAATTTTATGCTTACATTTAGAAAATCAGATAACCTTGAAGTTGTTGGTTATTCTGATTCTGATTTTGCTAAGTGTAAAGACGAAAAGAAATCTACATCAGGGTACATCTTTATGCTTTCAAGAGGCCCTATTTCATGAATAAATCATAAGCAGAAGTTAACTACCACTTCCACGATGATGGCATAATATGTGGCTTGTTATGCTACTTGTCACGCCGTATTATTGAGGAATCTTATTTCATGACTTAAAGTTATATATTCCATTGCCATTGAAAGTATTTTGTGATAATGATTCTGCTATACCTCGACACTAAGTATTTATTTGTCAAGGGAAAGAGTTGAAGATCAAAACGTTGTTATTAAGTATATTAGTTCGCATGATATATTAGCGGATCCACTTACGAAAGGCTTATCACCCAAGCTATTTTTAGAGCATAATGCCGGCATGGGTTTAACTGGTAGTCTTAATTAATGAGTTATTTTGATGTAAGACAACAATTTTGAGCTCGTTGTTTTGAACTTCACATTATGTTTATGGTTTGCTATTCTCTTTATTGTGCACACTTGAGAATTTATGAGCAAACGGAACGATTATGTTAATTTTGGACCATATGAATGAGTTTAATCTATTACCACTTATGTAAACTCTATTCATACCTGTTATGCTTAATGTTAATCTTTGTTCTAATAAAAGTACTAATTGTGTAACTAATGGGGATCTTGTGTTAATAGTGACACAACGATTGTATTAATTCGCATTGGTGTTTTTATTTGAACATGATGTAGATATTAAATTAATACTTGGCCAAATTAATGATTGTAAGCATTATGTTTTATATATAAATAGTATTTCGGCCAAGTGGGAGAATGTTATAATATTTTATTCACTTATGTGGCCTCTACTATTTATGTAATTATTGGGCTTACATATTGTATTAATTTATTACTTTATTTATGGGTTTGGTAATTAATTGTGTGGCCCATAAATATTATTACTAATATTAAGTTGGCATAATGGGCCCTAGGGTTTCATAATCTTGATGGACGATTTTGACCCTTAGCTATCTAATAAATAAAACAGTTAGGGTTTGTTCCCAGTTGTCGTCTCAAGAAATTTATACACACCTATACATCCATCATTAAGATTGAGAGAGGCAATTGAAGACCTTTACCCTTACGCGCAGCAGAAGCTTGATACATACAAGATGTCTTCTCTCAATTCATGTAAGTACTTAATTGTTATGATTAATTTATTTAATTTTATTCTATGCAATAGCATGTTCTGATATAATTATTCAAAATTACCTTATTTCATGCATATGAATTTTGTGTGAATGGTACACAAGATTTTTAGTGTCTTGCTCCTTTTTGTGCCACGTTTCTTGCTGTGGACAGTCTAAGGAAGATTTATTTTTGCTGTTTTAAAATTCTGACAGAGTTTACAAATGGAATACATAGATTGCTAATGTTTTGGGATACAAAAAGAATGCGTTAGAGGGGCTAATAATTGAAGGAAAGTGGATAGATGAACCAAAAAATGTGGAATTACAAGCATGGAATTACTTCAAATATATATTCTCAAAAGGGAGGGTTACTGTAGCGGATATTGGAGGCCTGCAATTTAGGAAAATAAGTAATGAAGATGCTAACGATCTGGAGAATTTTTATTTTCAAAGCAAGAAATTATAGTGGCACTGAAGGATTGTAGCGGAGACAAAGCCCTTGGGCCGGATGGTTTCAACTTTCGATTCATTTAGAAGTTTTGGAAGGTGTTGGAAAATGAGATGTTGCTCCTATTTGAACAGTTTTTCAGGTATGAAAACACTTGAATGCCTGCATAGTTATATTGAACTTTTATTGACTGTGTTAGCATATTCTTAATGTAAATTTGCAGCAGTTTAATTGAGTTACACTTTCTGTTCATTTGGAAAAAAAATCTAAAATAAAAAATACTCTTGTTCTGGGATGGATAGGTAGCTTCCTTTTGCATTTGAAAATATATTGAAACTAAATTGTCAATTCTTGAAAATGGTAAATGAATTTCTTTTGTTCGGTTCTGTGCAAGTTCTTGACAATGGAATACACCACCAACTGCTCCAATTAATTAACAGATAAATGCATTTACTGTTGGTCTATGAGTGAGTCTGGTTTATGCTTTAGTTATGCTCTTAGTTTATGTATACTTTTTCTTTATGTAGTATTGCTTGTGAATTTACTGATTTTTTTTAATGTGATGCTCGTGGTACATTAGTTTCATATTACTTATTATAAAGATCAATTTACTTTTTAAAGACATTGTAGCTAACATTCTTTCAAATATTAATAATATATAAACTGTCTTTGAGCAGCTTTATAGTTTCTATCTTGGTAAATAGTATTTTTTTAGAGATTATCTTTTTCAGAATATTGGATTTACAATTCGATGCGAGTGTTACAGGAAATGTGTTGTTATATTGCAAAAGAATAGTGTAATTGTGAAAAAAATGAGATGGGTTTTGTCAAATTTAGCTGAACTTTATTGGGTTATTCCTTTTTAGTTGTGATATGTTTGTTTACACTTCAACTTCTTTAATGTTTGATCAGAAGTGGTTTATCAAGCTTAAAGCAAGAAGTATGGAGATTTTGTGAATTTTGATGCAGTGACTGACTGTAATTGGGTAAATATGAATGACTAGCTAACATGCAATTTGCATAATTACTTGTTCTAGTTGTAGGGGCATCCCAATTCTGATCAGAAATTGCTTTAGTCAATTCTCTATCTTTTTCTTTGTATGATTATGTTAGATTTCTTTGTATTATTTTAGTGTCTAATACTTGATTATCTTATATTTTTATTTGTAGTGTTTGAAGGTGAATCCTTTCTCCTTATAAACTGAATTTTGTATAAATTGCTAGTTATTTGCTTGGTTGGTTGAAAGCACATTGCCAACTTTTCAGCTACTGCTTTTGAAACTGCCTTTCTACATTTATTATTGCATCTATTCTTTGATCTTGGGCATTTTGGAAATTATACACATTATAGTCGGGGTCAATTCTGTTTATTCTATGTAGATGAAGTTTATATTCTTTGAAGCACTTTTGCTTAAGAAGAGGCTGCATATGTAAATTGCATCAGTTGAACATAGATTTTACAGGTTTATGATTGGATCATCGGCTGATGATTCAATATTTTGGGTTCAGTTTTCTATTTAATATGTTTGTGAAAGGGTAATGTGTATTCCTTCATATGAGGATGGATAAGTGTTAAGATGTTTTCTCTCAAAGGAGCTGTCATCTTGGTTAAGGAGGGTCAGGGTTAAAAGAATACGAAATCAGATACGAGGAATGTTGCCTATTGTATAATGTGCAAGGGATTTAGTTCTCGTACCATATTCCGAAGCTGATATAAGCTTTAACCGTTGTAATCACATTACTTTAGTAATGTGGCATGCCTCCAGGTATCACAAGGATGCTTTGTTGTAATGCATGTACTAAAGAATCCTTTATCCTGAACGCATCTCTAGCATATAAAAAATAGTAGAAAACTCAATTACCTTTCATGACTTGGATGGCAGTTGGAGGGGCTGGTAGAGTAGCAAGTGATCAATGCTTATGCTTGGTTAATATTTAATGGTAGTGACCTTGGCTTATCAAAAAGAAGTTTGATGGTAGTTAGTTACTCACGTGATTTACTTCAAATCTCCATAAAGAGGTAATAATATACACATTATCTATGTGTGTGTATATATATATCTATATCCTTAAAAAGTTTGGGAAGGTTAAAAATGTATTCCATTCGTTGAATATTCATATATCTACAATTTTTGATTGATATACTCCTGATAGGTCTGCTAACCATGATTATTTTAGCAATTAATAACTCTTGTATCCTTATAAAAATAAATAAAATATATTGAAAAGTAGCCTTTTCTAATGGTACTATTTTCATAAATGTTCACAAGTACTCCTTTAGAAAAGAACTTGTCTGATGTTGCTTGATTTCTAACTCTATTTTTTTAATCCTCGTAACATTGTCTATTACTGTAAAATACTCCTTTAGAAAAGAAATTTTCTGATGTTGCTTGATTTCTAACTCTATTTTTTTAATCCTCGTAACATTGTCTATTATTGTAAAAAAAAATTAATCCTCGTAACATTGTTTATTACTGTAAAAAAAATTAATCCTCGTAACATTGTCTTTTAATGTAAATCCCCTCCTCACTACTCTTCCCAATTGTCTTTACTTGTAGTATTACTCGACATCAGGGGGTTGCAAGTATGGAAATGCTTGTAGATACAATCACAGTAGAGGAAAAAGTGTTGTGGCTCCAATTTTAGAGTTTAACTTTCTTGGCCTGCCAATCTGACAAGTAATACTCCCTTGTTTTCTTCTTGTTTTCGTTTTATACATGATATTTGTTGGGGCATTGTTGCTATTTATAAAAAATGAAAGAGCAACCCATGTTATAAAAAATCTACTACTATTGAAAGAACAGTTTATGTTATATGCTATAATGGCTTAGCTTTGTTGAACAGTTTTTCTGTTCAATCTAATATGAGGGAAGGATACAGTACTGATGTTGTATATTTTGGGAGGTGGGGAAAATATATTTTTTGTTTTTTGAAGTAATGTTTGTTAGCCTTCTACTGGAGTATACAAATATTATCCTTTCTGCGTGTTTTGCATTTGAAAATGTGGTTTATGTTATTCCATACTTGGTGCGTCATTTGGACAGGCTATGCTCCCTCACTTTTCTTTCTCAATTCTACCAAAATCTTTCGTCTCTGGTTGTTTTGTTGCTGATTGAGTAACCATGACTACGTAAAACAACCATGCTGCCCATATTTGGGACAGCTATATTGTTGTTTTTCTGGTAATGCTATTTGTTGAAGTCTTATTTAGATTTTTTAAAAATTATTTTGTCTAAGGCTTACCTGTGTTATGAAAAATTTAGTTCACTGACCAATTGTTAATTTAGTATGTCTGGAAATTACATTCATCCCTTTTTTCATATATTTAGATGCCATAATAGAGAATTATTGTATCAACTGCTCGCCATTATATTATGTCATTGTACAATTGCGAAACATTCTTGATTTGCTTCTCATTAACCACTAAAGGTCCAATACTTCACTCAAGTGTTTATTATTTTTTGCTAGTAAGGAATATTCCATTGTCAACCTGATTATCATCCCAACATGATGTAGATATATTGCATTTTTCCTGCAAATATTTCATGCCAGATAATGTTTTTAATTAATTTTTTATTACTAATATTTTTAACATGTTCTATTTTTGAATGTTTATTTTCACGGACTTATCAGCGATTCTCAAGTGAGTAGAACTTATAATATATTTCTCGACTTTATATTTCAGGAATACATGAAGCTACGTCAAGGTTAGTCTAAATTAAGCTCTTTTTTTTTACCTATATTGAAGCTAGTAAAGCTCGGCTTAATAAGATGAAGGTCTTCATCCAGTTTTTTCAATAGCACGGACTATTCGTTTATATACTTTTGAGAACATATTGAAAATGTTACATCATTTCATGCCTTACGTGACTAAAGAACTGTGGTAGTTTAGATAGTTGATTGTAAGGATGATGAATGATCATGTACCGGATGATTTTATTTACTTAATAATATTTGAGTTTTTTTCTATTTCAGCCATAATTTGTTATGGGGTGAGTGAGCACGATTTATTTTGTTTGTAAAATAATTTTGATATTCGTTACATAACAGAATCATCAATAATGGATTTGACAATGATACAATTGTAGACACTCGAAATTTTGTTCTCCTGTTACTAACACTGTAGGAGGACAAAGCAGTCTTTTCAACTCACCGGTCCTAATACCGAGCCTCTAATCTAAACCCGGCCACCCATATCGGTCCTTCAACTCAAATCTGATCCTCAATATCGGTAATCCAGTTAAATTCGATCACCAATATCGGTAATCCAGCCAACTCCGATAGTCAATCAGACCGTCAATCCAGCTCCGATAGTCAATCGGACCGTCAATCCAGCTCCGATAGTCAATCGGACCGTCAGATCATCCCCGATCTCAATATCGAGACATCAACTCAAACTCGGTCACCAATATCGGGACAACCACATCACCGATCAACTATATTGGGATGTCAACTCAGCCCCGACAACAACCCGGGAGGTACAAATCAGCCCCGACAGCAACCCGGGAAGTACATATCAGCCCCGGCATCAGCCCGGGAAGTCAGGTTGACTTCAGATATAAACTTGAAGCATCACAACAATTCCAGAAGAAAACCTGGAATAGACCCGTCATCCACAAAGGCAACACTGGGGACAAACAGACTCGAATGAGATCCAAGTCTCGGGAATAGTTCCCGGAAGTCAACCAGAGGCCATACCGAAACTAAGAGAAATCTCGGGAGGGGAAAAATGGTCATTTTACCAACTCTCAGCCAATTCAGTTAAAATCAAGCCGAATTGATGCTACCAAGGTCAGAAAGAACCACAACGGTGATCCTGGGTGAAAACAGCACCGGACGGCTCGATGGATAAACTACAAAAAAATGAAGACCCGGTCATGAACCTACCTTTGGGGACTTAAAAAGGGTTAAATCCTATGTCATTGCAACACTCTCGGTGAGGGCTTTCCAGAAACCTATAGCACGCCCCAAACGGACGCTCCGATCAAAAATTATGAAGTTTCTAACCTGACATTGCGTCGCCCGACATGCACGCACCTCGAGATGACCAAACCGAGCATGTGGACCCACTTAGGGGAGCTGCACCTCTACCTGCGGCTGCCCTAGGTAGAGTTGCGGCTCCCTGGCCTATATATAGAGGTGCACCCCTGTTCATTTTTAAGTTTTAAAAACGCAGCGAAGCTCTGTCCGTCTGATTTTTTGACTTTCACACCTCTTCCAAACTCAAATATTTTCACTGCAACACGTATATATACCCATATACTACCACATATCATAAAATCACCTGTAGATTTGGACGTATAGAGCCTATGATTTGGCAAAAAAGCCCGTATTACAGTCCATTGTAAGTATTTTTACGATCAGAAAGTCAATACTACTACTTTGCACTATTTTCCACTTGCACACAAAGTTTCGTCTTCTAAATATGCCCAGAACTTAGTTCCGTGGCTGTTTTTGTCAAAATTTGGTATATATCTATACATAAACGTAAAATTTTGCATTTCTACAACTCGGATTGACGATCCGTCAGCTCCAGCAGCTTCAATGCACTAGCACACACCTTTTTGGCAACTTTGCCGGGCTGGGTTATCTTTCTAGTCTGCGTTTGGCCCTTTTTTGTGCTTATTTAATTGCAAATGTACTAACATTTCAATTATGTCAAGCCTGGATTTCAAATCTGAGGTAGTTTACCGCTTTTATATATATTTATGCATATATAAGCGAATTTCACCATCACTCGTACTCATATCAGTCCTGGTTGACTTCATTTCTATCAATATATATATATATATATATATATATATATTTTCAGTCCGGTCTGGATTACTTCGTGGCCATTTTACTACTTTTGCACACTTCGCCATACTAGGTGCTCACCCCAGTCACTGGTTGACTACTTTTCTGTCAATTTCAATTCCAGTACGGGCTAGGACTTGGTATGCCGGACTTGACAATGCCAAAATCCACAGTTCGGAAGAGCTAGCTCATGCCTTCCTAACTCGATACAGCTTCCAGTCTCAGATGGCTCTGAATCGATATCAATTAACCAAAGTCAAAAAGCAGAACAACGAGTCGTTCCGTGAATATGCCCAAAGATGGAAACGTCTGGCAGCACAAGTCAGCCCGCCTATGATCGAAGCTGAAATGGTGATGACTTTCATAGACATCCAAGAGGCACCTTACTATGAGTGGATCTTAGCTGGAATAGGAAAGCCATTCTTAGAGATGATCAAACATGACGAAATGACAGAGATGGGCCTGAAAGCAAGCAAGATCAAAGATCTCACAGCCTTGAAACTAGTCGCCGATCATATACAGTCTGGCAACTATACGAGTGATCCCATAAAGGTACCCAAGGAAGACGATGAAGATATATCCCTCATTGTACAGGGAAAGTCTAGGAGACCCAACCATAGTCCCCCCATTTGGAAGAGGGAAGGCAATCTTCTGTCACAATAGACTGGATTCAACAATTACCAGGACAAAAAGAGAAAATTTGAAAGAACAGAAAATCGGGTGTTCACTCCACTAGGCGATTCCCTTGAAAACATGTTGGTAATGTTAATAGATCACAAGAAAATTATCGAACTGGCTCCACCTTTGGATCCAAAAAGCAAAAGATACAATCCTAGCCAGATATGTTCTTACCATTCAAGATCTACAGGACACGATATGTGAGAACCCGAATTTTTAAGAATTATTATAATAAAAATTTAATAAACAAAATTCTTAAGTATGAGATGGGTTTGAATAGGAATATATATATATATATATATATATATATATATATATATATATATGTGATATGAGGTATGTAGTATTGTGTTACATAGGGTAATATGAGCTATGTAATAAGTGATTTTGTGTTTAATAAATATATATAATATTATTATATATTTATAACTTGTAGAGATGAATTAGTAAGAAGATGGATAAGATTTATCTATCGACATTAAATAATTTATAGAATTATTTTTAGTAAGATGGTGACAGTAAATATCTTTGATGAATAATCACCATTTTCTTGAATATATATATATATACTAGTAACTAGTATGTTTGTAATATAGGTTATTATTAATGCTTAAGTTATCCATGAATGGATTTGGATAGTGAAGCATGTGTTAGTTAAGAGAATTAACTAATAAGAATAAATATTGGTTAAATTAAAGAAAAAGTTATATTATGGAATAATAATATTACCTTATATGTTTTTGTATAAGATAATAGGTATGATTAATTAATATGATAAATATATTAAAACATATTTGCTATATGTAAATAAATTGATGGAAATAATTTATTATAATAGAAAATAAACTTATTATCTATTTTCTATAAATAATATATGTACATGTGCCGTATATGTAATTACTTTTAATAGATATTATATTAAGAATAATATCTTGAGACAATAAGTAAATTGATTTCTAATAATGAATGTCTTTATTTGGAGAAAACATAATATTTTATGTTATGGTAAAATACATAATTTTTAATGTATTTTCAAGAGAGATAAGTAATACTAAGTTATTTTAATGTATTAAATAACTTAAGTTATTATTTTATCGTAGATATTATTATTTAAATAATTAATAGAGTAAATCTTAATTATTCTAAGCGTAAAGATTATACAAATTATAAGTGTATAATTAATTGAGGTAGCTTAGAATTAAAATGCTTGAGTCACACAAACATTATATTAAAAGAATATTAAGTGTGGTGGAAGTGATAATAAGCTTAAGATTGAGCTTGTGAGAAATGCCTTGTGTGGCACGATAATAGATTCGATGATGAATGAATTAATTGTTAATTGTTATTATAATAGTAAGCTGATTTATTATTATGGTCAGTGATAGTATAATAATAAGAAAATTAGTTATAAATATAATCGGAATTATATTTATTAAATCGATGAGGAATGAGATAAATGGTCTTTTAATATTAATTATTATGGGCAATATACTATTATCAAGTAATTATTTGATAATATATTGATTAATGAGTAAATGATTTATAAATATAATAAGATTTATATTTATTTAATGTGATGATTAATCATATAAATGTTAATTGTTATGGAGATTAATAATTACATTGATTGATGAGGAACGAATTAATTAATATTATTATTAAATAATTGATAAGATAAGTCATTAATTAATTTCCATTGAGAATAATAATATATACACGTGTAGATTATATTTGCTCAACTAGTTGATATATGCAAAGGATGTGATAATTTAAAAGTATAACATATGGTAATGACACATGTGTTATATAAAGTGTAGTGCAACACATAAGTGTGACCATACAATTATATATAAACTATATTATATAATGCAATGTGACGCATTAATATAGCTATATATTATATATATAGACTATATAGTAAGATTGGTTGCATTAAGAGAGTTACATAATAATGTTGCTTATGTAACATGATGTGTGTGGGTAGACCTTAATGTATACCCTATTACCTTATATTAATATCAATAAATAATTGTGAATTGATAATGTATGCAATAAGTTATTATAACTGTAATGATAACCGTTATGATAATTAATAAATGTTATGATAACACCCAATTGAATTATATTCGGTGTTAAGAAAATGTACATGGATTATATGTGGTATATATGTAACCTACTTGATATATTGTAATTAGAAACTACAATTGTAATTCATTTATAACCTAGGTGTTTATAAAATGAAATGTGATATAGCCTTAGTAAGAGGTAGACTATATATATTTGTAACATTAGTATGTTGCTTTCATGTTGCTGAGATTAATCCTTGTTCCAAATTGAATGCCCGCCTTCACTTCTTCTTCACGTGATAACTCTAAGTCTAGTCTACTCCTATGTGCATCAAACTCAGCAAACTTAGATAGCATTATAGCAAATAATCAATGGGGGAGTGGGTATCATGATGATCTCCACCAACTCCTCTCAATCCAGTGTATTCTTCTTCTTCCCATTGGTTTGGAATGATGGGCAAAACCATGAACTGTGTAATAAATTGTCTATAAATGCAAGCTCTTCTCTTCTCCTCTTTCATTTGCTTAGAATTCCAAGTGAAGCTAGTATAGTATACTGAGATATAGAAAGAGAGAGATATCAGTTAAGAGAGGAATTCAAATTGCAGCAACTTGTTTGCAGAGGTACATTCATGTTCATCTATTTCAAATTTCTAATTATTGAATTAAGCATGAATTTCATGATAATGTGATTTAAGTGTTAAATAAGTTGTTAGGCATGTTATTATGACAATATAGCTTGGTCGGAATGATTTTTCGAAAGAAATTCTGAGTTGGGTTGTTAAAACTGCCGAAGCAGTTCAGTCTCTGGTTGGGCCGGACACCGGCATAGCTGCGCCGGGTTTATGCCTGGGAGCTGCGCAGGGTCCTGGAACTTATTTTCTGTTTTGTTACAGATTCTGTTATGTGCTATCATGAGATATCTCTTAAAGCAAACAAGTAAACTAGATTGACATGCATATATGACTATCTTAACGTAGCATGATGCATGTATGGCCGTGTTAGTATGTGATATGGAAGGAACACATGGTTTTAAAATAAACTTATAGTTTTAATATGAACTTTGACATGTGTGTGTCATGTGTGCATTCTGATTTTGTGAACACAATCAAATGGTCTATATTAACATGAGATGCATGTAAAGTGTTGAACACATTAGCACACATGATTGAAAGATTCAAATGATTTCAAAGGAGAAACTTAAGGACTTTTTGAAGTGAACTGTGTCTTTTAATTTCTGACCGTTTGAATACATTTATGTGGTTTAGCTAAGTGTTCAAAGGCAAGTGAGTTATGATTTCAAGACACTTTGTTTATACTAAATGACCTTTGTGGACTTAGTGTACTTTTCAATAAAAATTTAGAGTTTGAAGACTAATATCATCAAACACCGTGTGAGTTACGTTCTAAGCATGCAAGCATGAAGATTAGGAATCCATTATGCTTATAGACATATTAACATGAACATCATTTGTTTATACATGGATTTTGCATATGCACGCTTATTCATAGAAAATGAATTTCTAAAGCATAGACTATGTGATTAAAGTGTACATGAGTAGTATACGCACGAGCATGCTTACTAAATATTGTTAGTCTCGTTATGTGGTAATATGACCGTAGTGGCGGACCCTTGAAGCATGAACTTGTTTTGCTTAAAGTATGAGAATGTCCGGCATGAAAAACATATAACATTGAAGTGGACATAGAATGTGCATGCTAGGTTTCAAACTTGAGTTAGTAACCTTATAAACATGTATATATGATGAACAGATTAGCCTTGCATGACTAATTTAAGTATGACAAGGATTTTGAAAGGTGAAACTTAGAAAGTTTGAATGTAATGGTTATATAAAAACCAGGGAATTATAATAAGGTTTGAGAAACGTAAGAGCAATATAGATCATGTATCTATGAGTTTTAAATATTTGTCAAATACATTTAGTTAAGTGTGTGATACATGTATATGAAGGAATGGTAATAAGTATGTAAGGTTAAGGTATACCTATACGTACATATTTATTCTAAGAATACGATGAGAGAGTAAAACGAAGGTTCTAAGAACCAAGATAGAAAATAATGTAATAATTATTATTATATTGAGAATGTATGAATGTATGACTGATGGGTATAAATCCATGATTATATAACTGTGTAGGAATACACGAAGTGTAGATATCTTTAAGCAGTTAAGTCGTAGTTGTTAAACTACGAATCAGGCAAGTCTTTCAGTTCATATTTGTTATATGAAAATGATAACTGTTAGTTGAATTATATTATTCTATGAGAATGTTGATATGAAATGCATATGGAATATGTATGATATTTGAAAGCTGATCTTTGATGATATATTTATGAAGTTAATCTCTATGCCTGTTATGTGAGAAGTAACTTGTGTAGTATATTTAGATGATTATGAATGCATGAACTGAGCATGATATTATATGCTATGTGATGTATGAAAACTGTTAGAATTGCTGAGCTGTCGAGCTCACTCTTGCAAATAACCATTTTTGCAGGTTAAGGATTCACGGTAAAGTTACGTGCTAAGTGATTGATAAAGTTCGATAGCATTGAAAGAAGATTACTGTTTAATTAAAGTTATGCTCTCGAACATGTTTAGGTTCTAGGAGATGTACTTGGTAGTTGTTTACGATGTTTAATACTAGTCGTGTTGTAAATATGTATTAGTTAATACATAGAGGATATCGAATCAAGATGTAAAATCTTATACAGTAATATGAATAGAATGATTCATAACATAGATGATTCAAGGTTATGTAATTAATTTAAAGTTATGAAATCAATAAAAGATTTTATTCAAAGGAGATTGAAAAAGTTTAAGTTATTCTGCATTTTTATAACATCGAATATGATGTATAGACAGGGATAGTAAATGACCAATATTGTAACTTATAAAAGTTTGGAGTCATTATACAAGATCCTAATAATGAAGAGAAATTATATTCTAGATTGTAATAATTAAACTATATTCATTAAGTTATGAATAGAAGATGTAATAGTTTGACGATGGTTGTACCGTGACTGCACCGGATTCGAGGTAATAATAGGGACCTGGATTTGGGGGGCGTCACACGATACACAAGATTGTTGGTCCTTAAAGCATAAAATCCAAAACCTGATCAAAAACGGCGATATTGTGGTCCAGCGATGCCGCATGATACAAAGGAAGTAAACATGATCGGGTCAGGAAGCGATGAAATGTATCCAAATCGTAAATACATACGAAAGATAGAGGAATACCCCCAAAGGAACATAACAAATATCCTCAAGTTGGAAAATACAGAGGAGGGTATGACAATAATGCAAAAATTGGATACGATCCAACATCAAGTAACTCTGCTGGCTAATTTGGTAGAACGCGAAACATCAGGATACGAGGTAGGTTTTCACTCAACTATCAGAAAGCCAAGAGAAAGAGAAGGTTCTTCAGAATGTAAGCATATCTCCTTCCAAGATCCACCGGCTAAATAAAAAGGATCAAAGTATGTTGAATGAACGAGAAAGATGGAATGATAAAACTACCAGAAGATCTCAACAAAGGAAAAATCGTCCAGAGGAATGCGAATTCCCAAATAAGAAACATCAATCAACATGCCAAACACTGGCAAACCCTCAAAATCCTACTGCACCAAAAGTCGGGGAGAGCAAACAAAGAAGGGTATTCACACCTTTGGGGGACTCGTTAGAAAATGTATTAGCCCTGATGATTTCGCAGAAAAAGATCACTGAGCTCGCTCCACCTATGGATCCTAAAGGAAGGCAATATGATCTCAACAAGAGATATGCTTATCATTCCAGAGCACTAGGACATGCGACCGAGGAATGTTCGGCTCTGAAACACAAAATCTAGGATCTCATTGAAAATGGAGAACTGAAGAAAGAATTCCCCATGACCAGAAAAGGCGAGAGGGAGATAAAGAGCTCAAAATGTCCACTCAAAATGGGCAGTTCAAAGGATGTGACGGCTATGAGCACCAATCCTAGCAGAACACAAGGTGGACTGATCCTAATACTGGGAGCAACCGAGGATACAAAAGAATCTCCCAATGAAGTTCATCGA
Organism: Panax stipuleanatus; assembly: GCA_020205555.1. Taxonomy (NCBI): domain Eukaryota; kingdom Viridiplantae; phylum Streptophyta; class Magnoliopsida; order Apiales; family Araliaceae; genus Panax; species Panax stipuleanatus. The sequence goes on from CM035125.1 coordinate 76,992,313, forward strand.
CCATCATCAAATATCTTGTTGCCCAAAGCTAACAAATATATAATTGTATATATATTACTTTACTTGTTTTTATTAAATTGTTGCTTTAAATATTCATTTTATATGAATCGGCACTGACATATCTACGGGCGAACTAGATTTATTTAAATCTCGCCAACTCTAGCTTTCAAACGGTTCAAAATCGGTACAGACGGAACCGGAAAGCTAGAATGGCTGAGATTTATTTAAATCTAGCATTTTTCTAGTTTCAGTTATAAAAGCAACCTTGCGGCCCTTAGATCCCTATCTAGTGGGAACGAGACGCTTTGGATTAGCGCTAGCTAATATTTACTGATGGATCCTTGGCCATTATAGCGTTTGGATATATTTCTGTACAAATTTGAGTTGTGCAGGTTTATTGGCCTCCATATGTGAGCCTAGAAATCGTGGAATTCGTGATCCAACTGATCAGAATCTGATTCCCACGATGGATAAACTTCACTTTACAGATGTACCTTGCCAGTTTTTCTGTAAAAATGTACATACAAAAGACCTTAAAACGGTTATCCAGATTTAATAAGGTCTCAACATAATAAAAGTATAGTTTGTCGTGTTAGAGTCCCTCAGATGGCTATCATGCCCATGAGGAGACCGACACTTGTATATATGTTGTGGTCAAGGATGCGTCGCAGTCCAATAATCACCATTCAAAATTGTGCCTTAAGGCTGAAAAAGATAAAACTGAAGTATCAATATGCTTTAATTCTTATGTTAGCGCAAGGGTTTGAAAACATTCTTTCAAAACATCATGCAATAAACTTTTCGAAAAAAGAAGCTTTTGCATAATCAAATCAAACACTTTTGCAAATCAAATCAAAGACTTTTTGCAAATCAAATCAAACCCTTCGTATATAAGTTCAACGATGCATAGACATGCTTTCCATCAAACATAGGCCCAATTTTTAAACAACATTCACACACACGCTTTAGTTTTAAAGGAAAATATTGAAAAGATGTGGTACCGTGTTTACACGGGAGTTATGGGGTGCCTAACACCTTCCCCACACTTAACCAAGCCCCCGAACTCAAAATTTTATTTTCAAAGATCAAGTTTCGACAGTGTCCAGCAATTGGGCCTCTTTTTCAAACAAAACTCGATTGAGTTGGTACAACCATTTCAAATCTACCAACTGGCGACTCTGTAAAACATTCAAATCGTCGACATGATACATGTTGTCCTTTTCCTAAAAAACCTTTCAAAACCTTTTTCGCAATAAAAAGAGTAAGGGTAGAGATAACTTAGGAAGAGAGAAAGATCCGGGTTATGACCCGACCTACGGATTTTTTCCCGACGTCGACACCAATTAGTCATATACTTGACTTATGCATTGGTTTAAACTTCACTTTACTTCTTATGGTTTGCGTTCTTGTAATTTAAGTCTACGCGACTAACTTCCATATTCCTTTCTTCTATTCTCTCAATACATTATACTTAGCACACATCGAGTCTCTAATAGTATTCAATATAGTACTGAGTGGTTTCCCACAAATAACTAACAAACTAGTTTCCCGTCTCGTCTACACTGTCTTCCACAGTGAGTTAGATTGGTTGCCAGTTCGTATTAACCGTCGCTCTCTGACGGAATCATTTAGCCCAAGTACTATATCTCGACTATTATAGACTGCGATTGCATTACAATTTCGACTTAACTTATCTGAACCATTATAAATATAATATTCGTTAAGTTAATCCTCATTACATATCTTACAACGTCTGGTCCTTTTGACTCGGAACATGATTCTAGTTATTATCATTAACTCGACTTTTCAACGTTATACGTTATTCTTCATTCTCTTATTATCATTTGTTACGACTTATTAACATTCATATGTTATAAACCGACTCTCGTCAATCATCGTTAGACACCACGACAAGTAAAACCCTAATCGGTTCGCTAGGTCGCACACATTTCCACTGGATTACCGTTATCGGACTTTGTATAGGAATTTCATAAGTTTTATCTTCACTTCTTAACATTCTCATATGCCACACCTCTATTACATATCATGTAACCTTAAGGTGCCCATTAAACTCGACTACGATTCACGACTTACATTTTCGAATTTCGAGTTTTAAATTTAAATATGCTTATTCAACGTTTAATTCTTCATACCATTCTTAAACATGTTGTTTAAGTGTTCTCTCTTCATGAATATTAATCATTTACTTGTCCCACAATTACCATGTAAAAAGTTGGGCTAACAAATATCTGTGTCGAAAATTTTCCACTTAAGGGCGCTGCGGCGCCACTTATAGTGTTAATCTTGGCGCTGCGGCGCCGGCTTGCAGTACCTAGCTCCCGGGTCTGGCGCTGCGTGTGAGACCCCGACTTTTATGAAATAAAAGTCTAATTTAATTTATGATTATTATTATTCTAAAATTATAAAATGTTAAATTGATAAATGGTCAAATGAGCAATTAATCGGATAAATGAGCAAATAAAAGAGGAGAGTGATTTAAATTTTTGGAAATAGCAGCCCATGTGGGGCGGCTAAATGGTTGAGCAAGTAAGTGGGAATTTATGGGGGGACAAGGTGGGGGAGGAAGAAAAAGAAAGGAGGAGAAAAAGAGGAAGAAAGAAAGAAAAAGGAGAAAAGAGGGAAAGAGAAAAAGAAAGAAAGAAAGAAAGGAAAATTAAAAGAAAGATGAAATATTTCACTCCCACTCATTTCCTTCCATACATTCGGCAGAACAAGAGAAAAGGAGGGAGAGAGAGAGTGTGCTGGAAAAGAAGAAGAGAAGAAGAAAGAAGAAATAAATAATAAATGAGGAATAAATTATGAGATAATTCTTAAATTTTGATTTACATTTTGATTTTATTTAGATTTAAGTTTTTATGGATTTTATGAAAAGAGTACATATTTATGTTTGTCTTGAATTATTTAAACTTGTATAAACAAGGATTAAATGTGAGAAATCAAGAGATTAAAGGAAAGAAAGTTTCGTCGAAAAATATTTTAGGATATAGTTTCAGCATGAAATTTTTAACGAATTTTGAAACTAAAAATATGGTTAGAATCTTGAAATATAATAGATCTAATTTGGGCAAGAAAATTTGAGAAAACTAGCCGAAAAAGTTTGGATCGCCGGAGAAGATGATCGAAAAATATTTTCCGACAAACTTTTCCAATAAGCCTATTGCTCTATGTTAGAGGCGGAATTTGAAAATACTTTCTTCTACAAAGTTGTAGAGAATTAAATTTCACATCGAAAGGACATAACATCCGTAATTTTTTGATAAAAGGGCTAATTATTATGAATTATTGAAGTTTCAAAATATTGGAAATTATAATTAAATTATTAAAAAAAATTATTTGGGCTGAAATATTTTTACAGAAATATTGTAATATCAGTTTAGAATTTCTGTAAATTTTTGATGAATTATTGAAAAGCTGAAGTAATTATTGTATTTTTAAACTATTTATAGTTAGTTTAAAAATAGAGAAAATTCATAGAAAATTCTATTAATGATGAAAACTTCTAAAACTTAGTGGAAAATCCTATAATATTATTTTATAATTTTTGGACAGTTTTGGAAAATTTTTGAAAAATAGAAATATTTTTTTAAGCTATTTATAGTTAGTTTAAAATAGAAAAAATTAATGAAAAATTCTATGAATGGTGAAAAATTATGAAGGTTAATGAAAAATCTTATAATAATATAAGATTAATATTGATAGTGTTTCAAATATATAAATTATGTGGAGTTAGTATTTCTATTTTAAAGCTATTAAATGATAGTTTTTATAAATAGAAATAATTATAGAAAATTGTAGGATAATCCAAAAAATATGAAAATTGTTTGAAAAATTCAGAATAATATTTTAAATATTTTAGAAGTGTTAGTAAGCTCATGAGGTGTCAGGATGTAAACGTACAAGTAACGAATGGGTTATGATAAAAACAAAAATAATAATTTTATGCAATAAATAAAGGCACCGTGAATGAATTATGAATTATTAGTTGGTTTATATTTTATTCAACGTGAATATGTTTTGGTGACCCCGGCTTTTAGTGGAAATTAAATGGTTTATAATAAGATGTTGATTTAATAAATGTTTATATATTTATATTGTTGTATTTTATCATCACTTGAGATGGTGGCTTAGTGGTGGGAAGCCGGACATAAGTCCCTATTAACGTGGGTGTCGACGTCGGGAAAAAATCCGCGGGTCGAGTCACAACCCGGATCTTTCTCTCTTCCTCAGTTATCTCTACCCTTACTTTTTTATTTGTGAAAATGGTTTTGAAGGGTTTTTTTAAGAAAAGGCCAACATATATCATGTCGACGATTGAACATTTTATAGAGTCGCCAGTTGGTAAATTTGAAATGGTTGTACCAATTCAACTGAGTTTTGTTTGAAAGGAGGCCCAATTGCTGAACACTATCGAAACTTTATCTTTGAAACCGAAATTTTGAGTTCGGGGGCTTGGTTAAGTGTGGGGAAGGTGTTAGGCACCCCACAACTCCTGTGTAAATACGGTACCACATCTTTTCAAGATTTTCCTTTTAAATCTGCAATGTGTGTGAATGCTGGTAGAAAATTGGGCCTATATTTGATTGAAAGCATGTCTATGCCTCGTTGAACCTATATACGAAGGGTTTGACTTGATTTGCAAAAAGTCTTTAATTTGATTTGCAAAAGTGTTTGATTTGATTTGTAAAAGCTTCTTTTTTTGAAAAGATCATTAAAATGATGTTTTGAAAGAAGGTTTTCAAACCCTTACGCTAACATAGGAATTGAAGCATATCGATACTTCAGTTATATCTTTTCAGCCTTAAGGCTCAATTTGAATAGCGATTGTCGGGCTGCGAAGCATCCTCGACCACAACATATATACAAATGTCGGTCTCCTCATGGACATGGTAGCCATCAGAGGGACTCTGACACGACAAATCATATTTTCACTATGTTGAGTGTGACACCCCCAAATCCGGTATCTTAATTTTCACAGGATTTAGTGTTCACTGTTCCAATATCATACAACTATCTACCCATAAATAATGAAATTTATTTATTAGATAAATAAATTATCATCTGACATAATAATACATCATAAATCCCAGGTTATACTTAACCTTAAACCTCTGTTGCGGAAACGTAAATAAATAAGTCTTAAGTCATCACACATAAATCTTGAACTTTAACATTCTTAACATCAACACAAGTCTTCAACACTTATTAACTTTTCCTTTGCCCTTGCTACTAGAAGGTACATCACTTCGTTCATTATTAGTTGCAATGTTATTATGCAAGAGTGAGCACGAATGCCCGCAAGTTTAAAAATATGACAAAATAATAACATGCGAGTGAAAGAATTCTGAATAACAAAAAGCTCAACATTTGAATCAAGAATATTAATCAAGAGTCAAATTACTTCTCAACTTTTGAATCAAGAATATTAATCGAGTGTCAAATTACTTCTGAGGGTCATTAAGACCTTGAACCGAGTCTTAGGTTGTCAAGTATATTAACCTTTCCAACCTTTAACAGTCATAAGACTATAAACTTTACTTCTTGTACTTAGGGAGATCAGCCCTTCGTACTGATACTGTGCACACTATCTTAACGATTAAAGCATCTTCATTAATTCCCTATATTAGGGTTGTTCATCTCAGTTTGACATCAGAATTCGTACCAAATAAAGTTGGTTTGGATAACTCAATAAATGATATTCAAATTGAATATTAACTTCTCAAGGTATACAATCGAATAAGTATTGTACACTTAAATGATACTTTTAAAAGAATCATGGCATCTCATGTGAAATTCTAAACTTGGATATTCAAGAGTAAGAATTTGCTCAACAATAGTAATTAAGCATAGCAATTGCTCAATTTAAAAGAGTTTAGTTTAGGAAACTTGCCCAACAATAATAGTAAGTTAGGGATAGAAAACTTGCCTTGTGCGCAAGCTACAATTATTACTCACTTCTTTAATTACTCTTACCTATCACACATTTACAATATCAATTAATCACAGGTTCGATATGATTATTGATTTACAATTAGTATTCTTTGAACTCATTATTAGGTTTTTCAAATAATGGTTCACGTTGATTAATTAACTTGTTAATTAATCACATAACTTAAGTTATTAACTTGTATTAACAACTTATTACATACATAACATGTCTACATGTTTATTAGACTTAAAATAATGTCTTTATATTTATATCACATTATTTAAAGTTTATAAATAATAATTTAAGTTACATAATTAATTCATTAATTAATCACGTAACATAATTTATTAAACTCATATCAACATCCTATCATATTAACAACATGTTTTCATGTTCATTAGATTAAACACATTTTTCTCAAATTTCAACACTTAGCAAATTTTTCGAAAATTTCGGACGGGCGCGGCCACGCGCCATTTAGCCTTGTACCCGGTGCGGCCGCGCGGGTACGTTTTCCCAGAATTTCCAGTTCGCGAAGAACACAAAAATTCGGCCACTTTCTCAAATTTTACACCAATACATTGATTTATAATATTACCCATGAAGTATAAACTTCACAGGAACATTATATATCACTTATAACATGTTCTTAACATTCCAAGTCATGTAATTACACAATCAAAATATTAATTTTCACTGTTCTTCAAAACTTTCAAGAGTTTAATGAAAAACATAAAAATTCTCCTTACGGATTCGTTATTACACCGAATCCATTCATTTCAATTCTATTTTCTTTGTTTTAACATATACAATCATATTCATGTATCAATTTAAATATAAACATATGATTCAATCATTAATTTAACTCATATGGGTTATTCACCCATATTCAATACTCTGTAATTTCATAAAACCCATTTATTAACAAATTACTTGGTGTGATCAAAATCATGGATACATGATCTAACACATAATACTAACATCTACGGTCACATATATGATAATCTCATACTTTAATTTCTCAAAATGATTCTTAACAGAGAGTTTTTACCAAGACGTATAAAAACTCTGTAATTTTCTTCAAAATCCAATTAAAGCCAAATTAAATAAAATTGATCATTTTAAATCATTCATACCAATTATAAAACACCTTATAATCATAAACCCATATAGATAAAGTCATATCATAACCCAATTGTGAAACTCAATTTTCACATAAAACTTTAAAACACGTAATGAAGAAATATCAATTTTGAAAACTTGAAAAGAAGGGATTACCCTTAGTAGTGAAGATAAATCAAAGAAACACAATTGATTTCTCAATTCTTCCTTTCTCAATCTCTTCTTCTTCTTCTTTTTTCTCTCTGACTTCACAAACTTTCTCTGACTTTCTAACCCAAATAATAATAACAAATGTCAATATGATATGGGTATTATACGTATAAATTATATCCGTTGCAAATTAACTCCTATTAAGGCCTCGTTTTGACTTTCTTATTTTCTTCCTTTCCCTTTATTTTAATAAACTCTTATAATATAGTTAATAGTCACACTACTAATTAACTAATTAATTTTATTTAAATTAATTAAATAAAATAATAATAACTTTATATTAATTCACATTGTCACATAATTAATATTTTTATTTATTAGTTATGTCAATTCATTAATTCTTTAATTAACTACTAAATTAATTAAAGTACATTATGCTTATTTAATTAATTCATTTAATCCAATAAACTCAATTAAATATATACTTTGAACTATTAAATTACTACACATTAATTTAATCAATGTCACACATATAATTAAATTAATCTACCACAAATTCATGAATTAATTATTTAACTCAATAATTAAATCATTAAAAATATTTATTTATTTTAATAAATATTCAAATATCTTTACAAAATTCTCGTTCGTCACATTGAGACCTTAAATCCGGATAACCATTTTAAGGTCTTTTGTATGTACATTTTTACAGAAAAACTGGCAGGGTACATTTGTAAAGTGGAGTTTGTCCATCGTGGGAATCAGATTCTGATCAGTTGGATCATGAATCCCACGATTTCTAGGCTCACATAGGGAGGCCGATAAACCTGCACAGCTCAAATTTGTACAGAAATATATCCAAATATCGCCAGAACCAAGGATTCATTCAGTAAATCCTGGCTCGCACCTAGCCGAAGCATCTCGTTCCCACTAGATAGCGATCTAAGGGCCGCGAGGTTGCTTTTATAACTGAAACTAGAAAAATTCTAGATTTAAATAAATCTCAGCCATTCTAGCTTCTCGATTTTGTCTGGACCTATTTTGAACTGTTTGAAAGCTACTAGAGTTGGCGAGATTTAAATAAATCTAGTTCGCCCGCAGAAATGTCAGTGTCGATTCATATAAAATGACTATTTAAAGCAACAATTTAATAAAAATGAGTAAAGCAATATATATATCAAATTATATATACGAAAGTTGTAAAGGACGATGGGTTTTCACACCGGTGCCCGGACTGGAATTAATATATATATATATATATATATATATATATATATTTATAAAAGCTATACAAAAGCCACGGAATGATCCAGGCTGGACATAATTAAAATATATATGAAAGACAGTAAAAATGGCGATGGATTTTCACGCCTGTGCCCGGACTGAAATATAAATATATACAAAAACGTAGTCAACCAGGACTAGGAAGATAACCCAGTATGGTGAATGGTGCAAAAATAGTAAATGGCCACAGAATGGTCCAGGCCAAATCGAAATGTATATATATATATATATATATAGAGAGAGAGAATTAGTCAACCAAGACTGGAAAGATAACGAAGTGTGGTGAATGTTGCTTATATATTCATAAATATATATAAAAGCAGTAAAAAGGCCACAGAATGATCCAGGCCGAACTGAAATATAAATATATATATATATATATAGAGATAGAAAAGTAGTCAACCAAGACTGGGAAGATAACAAGTGAGGTGAAGGCTGCTTATATATGCATATTTATATACAAAAGCAGTAAACTACCACGGATTTGACATCTGGGCTTAACAGAATTGAAAAGTTAGTATATATACGGTTAAATATATACAAAAAAAGCCAAACCCAGACTGGAAAGATAACCTAGTCTGGCGAAGTTGCTAGTAACGAAGATGCAAGTATATAAGAGCTGCCGGAAGCGACTGATCGTCAATCCGAGTGGTAGAAATGCCAAATGTGCGTTTAGGCACTAAAATGTACCAAAAGTTAACAAAAACGGCCACAAAACTGAGTTTCAGGCATATTTAGAAAACAAATCTTGATATGCAAGTGTATAAAAGTGCGAAGAAGTAAGAATAACTTTCTGATAGTAAAAATACTCACAATGGACTGCTACACGGGCTTTTTGCCAAATCGTAGGCTTTAAATGTCCAAATATACTGGTTATTTTCTGATATGTGGTAGTATGTGGGTATATCTACATGTTAGAGTGAAAAAATTTGGGTTTGGAAGACAAGAAAATAGCCAGAAAATAAAATGGGCAGAGGTTCAGAGCGTTTCTAAATTCTTGAAATGAGAGGGGGGGTGCACCTCTATATATAGACCAGGGAGCCTCCACTCTACCTGCTGCTGCCGCAGGTAGAGGTGCGGCTCCACGTGGCATAGGCTCCGCGGTGGGTTCCTTTGTCTCGAAGTACGTGCACTCCGAACAACACGAGGTTTGACTCGAAACTTTTTAACTTTTGATCGGAGCCTCCGTTTGAGGCGTGCTATACCTTTTCGGAAAGCCCACACTGAGAGTGTCACATGACATGGGATAAAACATTTTTCGAATCCAAAAAGACGGGTTCATAACCAGGTCTTCAATTTCCCGCAGTTTGTCTGTTGAGCTATCTTGCGCTGTTTGCACTCGGGATCATCGTTATTGTTCGTTCTGACCTTTGTGGCATCAATTCGACTTGAGTTTAACCAAATCGGCTTAGAGTTGGTAAAATAACCATTTTGCCCCTCCTGGGGTTGCCTTCAGTGTCGGCATGGCCTTCGGTTGACATCCTGGTATTGTTTCCAAGACTTGGATTCCATTAGAGTTTGTTTGTCCTCAGTGTTTTCTCTGAGGTTGACTTGGTCACTCCAGGTTTTTCCCTGAAGATGTTGTGATGCTTCAGGATTGTTTCCAAAGTTGACCTAACCTCCCAGGTTGAGACCGGGGGTGACATGTACCTCTCGGGATGAGACCGGGGCTGACCTATACTTCCCGGGTTGAGACCGGGGCTGATCTGTACCTCCCAGGTTGAGACCGGGGCTGACTTGTACTTCTCAGGTTGAGACCGGGGCTGATCTTTACCTCCCGTATTGAGACCGGGGCTGATCTGTTCCTCCCGGGTTAAGACCGGGGCTGACCTGTACCTCCCAGGTTGAGACCAGGGCTAATTTGTACCTCCTGAATTGAGACCAGGGCTGACCTGTACCCCCCGGGTTAAGACAGGGGCTGACCTGTACTTCCCGGGTTGAGACAGGGGCTGACCTGCACTTCTCGGGTTGAGATCGGGGCTGATCTGTACCTCCCGGGTTGAGACCGGGGCTGATCTGTACCTCCTGAATTGAGATCGGGGCTGATCTATTCCTCCTGGGTTGATATCGGGGCTGATCTATACTTTTCGGATTGAGACTGGGGCTAATTTGTACCTCCCGGGTTGAGACCGGGGCTGATCTATACTTCCCGGGTTGAGACCGGGGCTGACGTGTACTTCTCGGGTTAAGATCGGGGCTGATCTGTACCTCCTGAGTTGAGTCCGGGGCTGATCTGTACCTCCTGAATTGAGATCGGGGCTGATCTATTCCTCCTAGGTTGATATCGGGGCTGATCTATAATTTTTGGATTGAGACTGGGGCTGATCTGTACCTCCCGGGTTGAGACCGGGGCTGATCTATACTTCCCGGGTTGAGACCGGGGCTAACGTGTAATTCTCGGGTTGAGATCGGGGCTGATCTGTACCTCCTAGGTTGAGACTGGGCTGACCTGTACTTTTCGGGTTGAGGCCAGGGCTGACCTGTACCTCCCGGGTTGAGGTCGGGGCTGACCTGTACCTCCCGGGTTGAGACCGGGGCTGACCTGTACTTCCCAGGTTGAGATCGGGGCTGAACTGTACTTCCTGGGTGGAGATCAGGGCTGATCTGTACCTCCCGGGTTGAGACCGGGACTGACATATACTTCTCGGGTTGAGACCGTGGCTGACCTGTATCTCCCGGGTTGAGACCGGGGCTAGCCTGTACCTCCTGGGTTGAGACCGGGGTTGAGTTAATGGCCTGGTATTGAGACCGGGGTTGAGTTGACGACCCGATATTGAGATCGGGATTGATATGATGACCCGATATTGAGACCGAGGTTGAATTGATGGCCCGGTATTGAGACCGGGTGTGAGTTGACGACCCGATATTGAGACCGAAGTTGATTTGATGACCCGATATTGAGACCGGGGTTGAATTGATGGCCCGATATTGAGACTGGGGTTGAGTTGACGACCCAGTATTGAGACCGGGGTTGATTTGATGACTTGGTATTGAGACCGGGGTTGATTTGATGGCCCGGTATTGATTCCGTGGTTGAGTTGACGACCTGGTATTGAGATCGGGGTTAATTTGATGACCCGGTATTGAGACTGGGGTTGATTTGATGAGACAATTTTGCCCTCCTACAGTGTTAGTAACAAGGAAAGAAAATTTTGAGTGTCTACAGATGCCCTTCTTTATCATGTTCATGCAATGTAGTGGAATGAATTGGATAAAGATTAGTAGACACGGGAAATTCATATGCAAAGGGGAGGCAATGCATGGCATGATATGCGATGAATGTTATATACCATCAAGGGTGTAGGGTTATCACTGATTGATTACGGTAGTTTCTGCTGGGGATGTCACTAATAGGCTACCGTGAACTATTTTCGTCACTTTCTGCTGGGGATGACGTCATTCGTGATAGCCTACGTGAATTCTTGGTTTGATACCAAGGGTTTTCCCTCATCCATCGATATTCTTTGTTGGAGCATACTTCTTTTCGGCTGATGTCGTTGTATACTTCTGAAGGCCTTCCGTTGGGGATATATCTTTGTTGCAGATTTACCTCGGTGGGCGTTTTTAATGTTTATCCTGACGATAATTTACACTGGTAGCTAGCAACAGGGGTTTGAATCACCAATCCTACTTGGTGCTCCCTCTGAGGATTTGTATAACAGATTCCATCATCGGGGATGGATTATTATATTTCTTCCGTCATCGGATCCCTTCTGATGCTTCGTTGGGGTTGAGCCAACGGCTGAACTGTCTCGGTCTGTACCCAATGCTTCACTGGGGTTGAGCCAACGACTGAACTATCATCAGTCAGTACCCGACGCTTCGCTGGGGTTGAGCCAACGGCTGAACTGTCATTGGTCAGTACCCGACGCTTCGCTGGGGTTGTGCCAACGGCTGAACTGTCATCGGTCTGTACCCGACGCTTCGCTGGAGTTGTGTTAACGACTGAACTGTCATCGGTCTATACCCGACGCTTCGCTGGGGTTGTGCCAACGACTGAACTATCATTGGTCTGTACCCGACTCTTCGCTGGGGTTGTGCCAACGGCTGAACTGTCATCGGTCTGTACCCGACGCTTCGTCGGGGTTGTGCCAACGGCTGAACTGTCATCGATCTGTACCCGACGCTTCGCTGGGGTTGTACCAACGGCTGAACTGTTAGCGGTCTGTACCCTACGCTTCACTTTTGCTGGGGTTGTGCCAACGACAGAACTGTCAGTGGTCTATACCGGACGCTTCGCTGAGGTCGTGCCAACGGCTGAACTGTCACCGTTCTGTACCCGACGCTTCAAAAATGGCATCTTTCGGTAGTTTTGAGCAGTTTTTGGCAGTTTTTCAGCATTCTTCATCATCGATCCTCGGATATGGCTTCGGGATGGATACCAAGGGTTTTTAGAGAGTTCCCTTTTTTGTCAGGATTACACTGCTTAAACGTAGGATTTTACGACAAACCGCACAATCGCGTAGTGATTTTTCTTTAGATTTGACTCGGCAGCTCATATAAACTCCGTTTCAACTCGAACCGAATCGAGCCTAGGGGAGTGGGACCCAACCTAGGGAGCCGCATGTAGAGGTACAGCTATCGCGGGTGGTCCCGCTTCCACCTGTGGCTTTATATTGGGCAGCGGGATTCATTATTTTCAAGTTTCATTTCGAGTTTCAAACTTTATCCGATTTTCTTTTTCAGATCTACGGAGTTCGGGCAGCCTTTTTCTTATTCTGTCAGCTTCTACGCGTTTAGCGCATCGCAGGTAACGTTTTACGTCCCTTTTTCTCAAGTTTTGACCTTTAAAAGCATATGAACCACGTAGGGGGCTTTTAGATGCAATGTATGCAAAATGTATGCTTATATGACCTGCTAAATTTTTTTTAACTTCAGATGTATGCATATCTTATTGTAATGCACGTTTTGATGTAAGAAAATTCAGATTCTAAGATAGTCATATTTTGCTCTTTTTGATTAGTTTACTCATCCTTTTTGAGGCCTAGCGAGCCTGGATTTTTAACTAAAAATATCCATGGTAATTTGGCTATCATATGAAGTTTACTTTTGATTTTATTCCATAAATATGAATTGTTCCTATTTTTGGGAAGGTGTGCTACTGAATGGCCACCTAGACATGTCTGTGTGCATGCGAACAACCCATTTTACAAAGGAGACTCTGGCGATATTTTTTAAAATACCTGAGCATTTAATAACATGTAATTTTGACTTTATTGGGGATTTTTTTTGACACATGCATGTTTTTAGGATTTAGCTTTTGAAAAACATGCAGCTTTGACTATACGGGGTATTTGTTACTGACCCATGCATGTTTTGAGACTTAGAAATGCATAGAGTACTGATTTAAAATAATAAGCCACATGTTTTATGCTTATGACACCCTTTCTGAGGTGATTTAGAGACTTTGTCCAAGTGATGGACCGAGATAGACCCGGTAGTGCTAGCAGGGTAGTTTCAAGCGTTAGACGGAGGCGAGCTTCTGATGTTCCTCAGCCACGTCCAGCTCGGTCGCCTCACAGACTAGCAGAGTCGGTGATTCGTCTAGCACATGACGAGCAGTCTATTGATATTGATGACGAGAAGAATCTTTTTGCTGCTCCTGCCCTGGCTCAGGCCCTACGTACGGAGGTTTCAGGCATCGTTGTGCCGACCCAAGAGTTGTTGGGAGACTTTAGTCGTCATTCATTGAGATTTCTCCACGCCAACAAGGTGACTTGAAGTTTTCTTCTTTCTGGATTCTCTTTCTTTATTTTGCCATTCTCGTGGCACAGGTTTTTGACATGGGTTGGTTTTTGATGTAGGTTCCCGGCTTTACGCAGCCTCAAGGGAACTGGTTCAACATGCACTCCCTGTATCATACTTTGCACCAGGACTACAGGGATATCGTTGATGGCTGGGTTTTTCAGGTCTTCTTCTCTATTCTTCCCAGCCATTGCCCTGGGGTTATATGAGGTCTTTGTCTGAACGCCGGTTCCACTAGACTTAGTCCCTTCATTTGTTGGACTGTGAGGTGATGATGACCCCTATGGACTGGAGGTTCATCATCGGCATAGAGTTCGAGGGTGAGCCAGTGTCTGTCATGGCTGACATCACACCTACTGACGTTCGGTCCCTGCTGGGAGTTCCTGCGACTGCGAACAAGGGTCGAACAGTCCGATCGGGTCCCTTGAGTATAGATGACCAGAGTGGGGCTTTACTTGAGCCTCTGCCTGATGATCAGAGGGTTAAGGATTGCATCTTGAGGTGATTATTCCTGGTGATCATCAGGGGTTATTTTGTGGCGGACAAATCCTCGACTTTGTCCTTCGCCCTGGTCAGTGCTACCCGATATGTAGAGCACCTCAGTGACTTTGATTGGGGTTCCTACACCCTTGCCTATTTCCTTCGGGGCATGCGCATGCTTTTAGAGGGTTTGATGGAGGCTTGGTTAGGATTCTACCCGTTTTTGCTGGTGAGTACATCCTTCTTGTACCTTTTTGATTTCTGCATTTACATTTGTCAGTCTTGGTCACTGAGAATTTTTGATATTTATATGGCCAGTTCTGGGTGTATGAGAGGCTTCCTTGCCTACGGCCTGCCACTGCTTTAGGTCTGGAGACCTATCCCCGGGGACGGCGTTGGCATCACTCCACTTTGATGGAGGTCCCTGTTGCTGAGGGCTTTACCCATTCCCGCCTGCAATTGGAGCTTTTGACAGCCGGAGCGATCACATGGATCCCATATACCTTCGAGTTTTTGGCTGTTAGATTTGAGGGAGGATTCCCCACTGTTCGGGAGTTTGCGTTGTCGACCCACAGAGTTCCGTTGTTGACAGAGGGAGGCTGGGAGCTCTATTTAGGAGAGCGTGCGATCAGGAGCATTACGGGGCAGATCTGTATTCCCATTGTTCCTCTTGCTTGGCATAATTGGCCATTGATCCTGCCACTAATAGATATCCCTATGGAGGGCATATATGGCTTTACCCTATCAGAGGGTCCTTATAGCCAAGAGGCATTTAGCAGTTGGTGAAGTACTCGCACGATTGGAGCTCAGACTCGTGCTACCCAGTTTATAGCAGATGTGACGCCCCCAGAATAGGTCCAATCAAACTAACCCATTCTGAGTCGCCAAATATATGGTACAGAATCCAAATACAATCTTTTATATCACACGGTCGTGCAAAATACGACCACACAACTGTGAGTGTCAATACAAATATGTAAAAAATATTAACTTTCAAACTAAGTCCTCATTACAATTATTATCACACTATTTATATGAAATAGTGAGGACTACTACTGCTCTAACTCGGACCATCACTCTGTCCCCCGACTAGTTCCTGCGACATTCTCATTTCTTGAAGAGGACAATAGATGAAAAGGGTGAGCTCAACTAGTCCAGTAAAGAATATTATAACTAAGATAATGAAAAATAAATTATCGTTAGTCTTCAACAATTCAGATAAAATATTATTGACAACAAGTTTTAGATCAATATTCGCAGTGGAAATAACAATTCATTAGAAGAGTTAAGTAGAGAATGAAGTCTACTATCTTCTATGATATAAAAGTCCATCATCAATATTTTATCCCTGTAACATCAACCAATATACATCTCGAATCAAATATTCATCTTTGCACTACAAGCTAAAGATATTCATTTGTATCATCAGTTGGTCATGTTCATCTCAACACCTGTTCATCTTTGCACTACGGGCCAAAGATATTCATCAGGTAATCATTTATCTTTGCTCTACAGGCCAAAGATATTCAGTTATATCACCATTTAAGACTGAGGATGATGAAAAACAATATAAATAATGAATTCAATGAGATAAAGGACAAAGATTAGGGATTCGTAATTTAGTTTATCCAAGTTCAAAAATATTCATAATAATACTTTGTGGAGCAAAATTCAAGAATAAAGATCAAAACTTGGATCCAATCAAAGATAGGAACCTTAACAAGCAACTTGGACAAATAGAAGAAAATTTAATTTTTTTGTGAATAGTGCCGTATACGTGAATAGTAATCCCGACGAAAAAAGTAAGAATTTTATAATAAAATCTATGACAATATTTTGGTATAATGATATTGAAAAGAATAACATCGTTTACGAAAGAAAATAACATCCTTTATCTCAAAAGAATAGTACTTCTGGCTGGAATATCGGATATAATACTGAAGGAAACTTGCACTAAATAGCAACACTCAAAGTATCAAAATACTCACAAAAATACGCTCGATATTATAGAGAGAGAAAACTTCTGATTCTGGTATGATTTTCATTTCTAATTAAGCACCCTATTTATAGAAAAATGCCAGGACACCAATATAGACTTTTGAAACCAACGGAGCATTTATTCAAGCCCCCATCTTTGAAAATTTAGTAGCCACCTTTGAACAAAATTCAACCACATGTTTATATAATATATATATATATATATATATATAGTAAAATATTTATTTCCGAAGCTTTAATAATTCATAATAGCCCTTTTAACAGAAAAATACGAATCTTATGTCCTTTTTATATGAAATTTAATTCTCTACAACTTTGTAGAAGGAAGTGTTTCCAAATTTCCAACGTAAAATGGCCGAAATCCACAAACAGATGATTTTCCACACCAAAATACTGATAAAAACTCCTCAGCACTAATTCCTTCTTTTATATCCACAAAATAAATATTTCCTTATCATATAAATCAATAATTAATTATTTATAAATAATATTACAAAACTACAATATTGACAACCAGGTCGTTCCTAGGAAAGAGGGGGCCTTTCGATAAGAATTTCTCCTTAATGGCGTGCAATTAAATAACCCCTCCTAGACAGAACTTTCTTAGACATTGTCAATAACGCTATCTAATAATATTATTCAAATAATATGAATTATTGATTTGATAATGTGAAATACCGTGCAGTGACAATCATTGAATCAATAATACAAAATATCAACGGTAGCAATTATTGAATCAATCATATAAAATATCAACGTAGTAATTATTGAATCAATAATATAAAATATTGAACAATAATTACTGTAACAATAATTGAGTAAGTGCCTTCTTACGTAAGAATCAATAATTCAAAATACTGTGCAATACCGTGTGCTACTGTGCAACAACGCGTATTACTGTATTTTTATCCCCGGGTATTTCAACAGTTTAACGGTAATAGTTTTACAGTTATTTATAAAAAGGTTATTTCTGCCGCTTTCTATATCCGACAGTTATTCCGTTGTGGGGCCCATAAATGGCTGCGGTGTCTTACGAATATTCCCCGACAATAAGAATATTCCACGACCAAACGAATATTCCCCGACAACAATGAATATTTTATAACCACTTGCTCATTTTGAAATATTTGCGCATTTTACCCATAACTTACTACATTAATTAAATCAACCCCTTATTATTTCAAAATAATATATAAAAAAAATTAAATCTTTATTTATAAATTCGGGGTCTTACATCCTCCATTCCTTATGAAATTTTGTCCTCGAAATTGATGTACGTACCTGGGGTGTCGAAGAGGTCAGGATACCTCGCTTTCATATTCGATTCTATCTTCCAGGTCATTTCCTCAATAGCATGGTTTCTCCACAAAACTTTAACTTGAGGTATAATTTTCAAGCGTAGGACATGCTCCTTCCTATCCAAAATCTTGACAGGTACCTTCTCATACGTTAAATCTTCAGCTATCTCGTCTGGTTCTAACTTAATAATGTGGTTTGGGTCTTTCACATATTTACAAAGCACAGATATGTGAAAAACATTATGAACACGAGACATGCTTGGAGGTAAAGCGAGTCTATAGGCCATATTTTCTACTCGATCAAGAATCTCAAATGGACCAATGAATCGTGGGTTGAGCTTTCCTCTCTTCCCGAATCTCGTAACTCCTTTCCATGGAGCAACACGTAATAATATATGATCCCCAACATTAAATTCCACGTCCTTTCGATGAAGATCCGCATAACTCTTTTGTCGATCCTGTGCCGTTTGTATACGTTGTCGGATCATTTGGATCTTTTCCGTAGTCATACGTACTAATTCCGGTCCCAAAAATGTTGCCTCACCCACCTCGTCCCATCATACTGGAGAACGACACTTTCGTCCATACAATGCTTCGAATGGACCCACGCCTGTACTTGCCTGATAATTGTTGTTGTAGGAGAATTCCACCAATGGTAAGTACTTATCCCAACTCCCTTTGAAGTCTAGAACACAGAGTCTCAATAGATCTTTAAGAGTTTGAATAGTCCTTTCTGATTGTCCGTCTGTTTGAGGATGATATGCCGAACTGAATCGTAACTCCGTGCCCATAGCTTTCTGCAAACTGATCCAAAATTGTGAAGTAAATCTGGGGTCACGATCCAAAACTATGGATACTGGCATGCCATGCAATCTCATAATCTCATTCACGTACATATGAGCAAGACGTTCAAGGGAATAAGTCTCTCGTATATGTAAGAAATGAGCAGACTTGGTTAATCTATTGACAATAACCCAAATCGCATCTATACCTTGAGAAACCTTGGGAAGACCAGTAGCGAAATCCATGGTAATGTATTCCCACTTCCATTTCGGAATCTCCAGTGATTGCAATGGACCCTTTGGCACATGATGCTCCACCTTTACACATTGACACGTTAAACACCTCGAGATAAACTCCGCGATCTCTCTCTTCATATTGCTCCAACAAAATGTATGTCGAAGATCACGATACATTTTAGTACTCCCAGGATGGATTGCAAACGGTGTGTTGTGTGCCTCCATCATGATTTTATACTTTAAGTCAGAATCGTTAGGAACACAAAGTTTGGAGTTGACTCGAAGTATTCCTTCTTCATCGATTTTTGCTTCTGAAATAGCACCTTCTTGCACCTTCTTCTTCATCTTTATCAGCTCTGGGTCTGTAGCCTGAGTAGCTTTAACTTTATCAATCAAAGCTAGTTCTACGCATATACTTGACATCATCGCATGGTTCTCCGGAGTCTTGAACTCTATCTTTATATTTTGTAAATCACACAAATTGGGCCTTGATAGCATTACATTCGTTCTCGCATATGATCTTCTACTCAACCCGTCAGCTACCACATTCACTTTTCCAGGATGGTATTGGATGGTATGATCGTAATCTTTCAACAGCTCAAGCCAAAGTCGTTGCCGCATATTGAGTTCCTTTTGAGTGAAGAAATATTTGAGGCTCTTATGATCCATATAGATCTTCACTTTCTCTCCATACAGGTAGTGTCTCCAGATCTTTAATGCGAAAACGACAGCTGTCAACTCTAGATCATGAGTAGGATAATTCCTCTCATGTTCTTTAAGTTGTCGCGAGGTGTAGGCTATGACTTTCTCATGTTGCATGAGAACACATCCTAACCCTTTGCCCGAAGCGTCGCTGTAAATGACAAATCCATCCGAACCAGATGGTATCGTCAGAACAGGTGTCGAAATAAGTCTCCTCTTGAGCTCTTGGAAGCTTTTCTCACATTCCTCTCTCCAAACAAATTTTGTATCTTTTCTAGTCAACTGAGTTAATGGAGTAGCAATTCGAGAAAATCCCTCTACGAACCTCCGATAATAACCAGCTAAGCCCAGATAGCTTCGTACTTCGGTCACCGACTTAGGTTGCTCCCAACTTTGAATTGCTTCAATCTTCGCCGGGTCAACAGATACTCCACGTTTCGATACCACGTGCCCAAGGAATGCTACTTCCTCAAGCCAGAACTCGCATTTCTTTAGCTTGGGATATAGCTTGTTCTCACGAAGGTTTTGAAGTACCAGCTTCAAGTGGTGCTCATGATCTTCACGGCTTTTAGAATAGATGAGGATGTCATCAATAAAGACAACAACGAATAGATCCAAATATTCCTTAAATACATGGTTCATCATATCCATGAAAGCAACAGGAGCATTAGCCAATCCAAAAGACATTACTAAGAACTCATAATGCCCGTACCGAGTTCTGAAAGCAGTCTTTGGAATATCCTCAGTTTTAATCTTCAGCTGATGATATCCAGAATGAAGATCGATCTTTGAAAAGAATTGTGCACCTTGCAACTGGTCAAACAGGTCATTAATACGAGGTAGCGGATACCTATTCTTGATGGTGACATGGTTCAACTCCCGATAGTCAATACAAAGTCGCATACTCCCGTCTTTCTTCTTTACGAATAAAATAGGAGCACCCCAAGGAGATGTACTAAGACGAATAAAACCGATGTCTAATAACTCCTGTAGTTGGACCTTTAACTCCTGAAGTTCAATAGGAGCCATTCGATATGGAATTTTAGAAATGGGTTTTGTACCGGGCTCAAGGTCAATAAAGAATTCAACTTCACGTTCTGAGGGTAGAGCGGGAAGTTCTTTGGGAAATACATCAGGAAACTAATTAACAACAGAGATATTATTCAAATCTGACGTATTCTAGTTTAGATCAGTGACATGAGCTAAGAAAGCTTGACATCCATTTTTTAATAAACGAATAGCTTTGTGACTTGAAATGACATTGACAGATTTTAGTGGTTTGGTGGTTTGAATTCGCACAACAGGTTGGTCAGGAATATAAAAACTAACAACCTTACTAAAACAATCAATTTTGGCATGGTAAGTGGTTAACCAGTCAATTCCTAAAATCACGTCAAATGCAAGTATTTTCAAAGATATAAGATCAACAAGTAAGGTAAGGGTACCAATCTGAATCAAGCAAGATTTGTAAACTGTAGATGTAACGAAGGTTTCTCCTAACGCAGTTTCAACAGATAAGTCAAAGTCTAACTTCTCAGGTGTCAAATTTAATCGTTGAGCACAAGCAGGAGAAATAAATGAATGGGTAGCACCGGTATCTAACAAGGTGTAAACTTCGCAAGAGTTTATAATTAGCTTACCCGTAATCACCCCGTGTGGGTTCCATGCGTTTTGGGCTGTCACGACAAACGCTCTTCCAGGAACCACCGACTTTGACTTGTCCGAAACCGCCTTTAGGATCACCACCCCCGTTGGACTTGGTTTCGCTACAGGACAATCTCGAGCTATATGTCCTTCTTTTCCACAGTTATAGCATGCTTTGAATTATTGCAGGCAGTTTGGGCTGATGTGTCCCTCTTTCCCGCATTTATAGCATACGACCGGTGGTCGTTCTCCTCCTCTAGAAACAGTTGATGCTGGTGCTGATGTCGACGATTTCACGTTCTCATTGTTGTACCTTCTCTTCTTGAAATCTCCTCCCGATTCGCTTTTTCAACTATCATGGCCACGATTACCACCGGAGTGGTTACCGCTTCTGTCATGATACTTTCCTCCCTGCTGGTTGTCATTGTTTCGATGACTGCTGCCACCAGTACGACCTTGGTTATTGTCCTTTGGTTGAACATAATTATTATCTCGTTCTAACAACTGGGCCCTGTTCACTACATCCGAATATAGAGAAAATTTATGAGAAATGAGGTATTGACGAATTTCTGGTTTCAAACCTCTCAGAAACATCCATGTCATACGTTCCTCATTTTCCACCAAATGAGGTGCAAACCGGGATAACTCCGCGAACTTAGCCTCGTACTGGGACACCGTTATGTTGTTCTGTTCGAGTCTGATAATATCTACTTCCTTCATATGACGAATACTTTCTGGAAAGTACTTGTCATTGAACAGTTTCTGGAATTCCTCCCAAGACATCTTGAGTGCGGCAGGCTTGGTACGCTTCACGGATTCCCACCAGTAATCTGCCTCTCCGCGGAACATAAACGTGGCGAATGAAACCTTCTGTTCCTCCGTGCATCCCAAGACATTAAATATCTTGGTAATTTGCTTAACCCACGTCTCTGCCTTGATTGGATCTGGCTTTCCTTGAAACTCTGGTGGTCCCAACTCTTTAAACTGCTTGGCGGTGACAAGCCGCGAGTTGTTATTTTCACCTGTATTATAAACACGAGTCTCCCTCGTCTAGTTTTGCATGAACTGCAAAAAACTTCTAAACATCTCATCGTTTATCGTCTGATCAGTGTTGTTTTTAGGATGAACATTGCCTTCCTGTTGCACGTTCTCCTGGTTGGTGATTAAAGGTGTCTCCACGGTCTCATTCACTCCATTGTTAACATTCTCAGCTGCCATTCTCAAATACTGCCATAAAACAAGGGTTAATTAAACAAATTAACATATCACATATTAACCCTATGCTCCGACTGACCAATTAAATACCACATAAGCTTAGGTAGAACATACTAGTGAAGGATTTACTCGTCTCTCCCCTCCTAGTTCTATTTTCAGATCTCCGCCAGAGACCATATTCCTAAGCTCTGATACCAACTGTGACGCCCCCATAATAGGTTCAGTCAACCCAACCCATTCTGAGTCGCCAAATACATGGTACAGAATCCAAATATAATCTTTTATATCACACGGTCGTGCAAAATACGACCACACAACTGTGAGTGTCAAAACAAATATGTAGAAAATATTAACATTCAAACTAAATCCTCATTACAATTATTATTACACTATTTATCAGAAATAGTGAGGACTACAACTGCTCTAACTCGGACCATCACTCTGTCCCCCGACTAGTTCCTGCGACATTCTCATTTCCTGAAGAGGACAATAGATGAAAAGGGTGAGCTCAACTAGCCCAGTAAAGAATATTATGCCTAAGATAATGGAAAATAAATTATCGTTAGTCTTCAACAATTCAGATAAAATATTATTGACAACAAGTTTTAGATCAATATTCGCAGTGGAAATAACAATTCATTAGAAGAGTTAAGTAGAGAATGAAGTCTACTATCTTCTATGATATAAAAGTCCATCATCAATATTTTATCCCTGTAACATCAACCAATATACATCTCGAATCAAATATTCTTCTTTGCACTACAAGCTAAAGATATTCATTTGTATCATCAGTTGGTCATGTTCATCTCAACACCTGTTCATCTTTGCACTACGGGCCAAAGATATTCATCAGGTAATCATTTATCTTTGCTCTACAGGCCAAAGATATTCAGTTATATCACCATTTAAGACTGAGGATGATGAAAAACAATATAAATAATGAATTCAATGAGATAAAGGACAAGATTAGGGATTCGTAATTTAGTTTATCCAAGTTCAAAAATATTCATAATAATACTTTGTGGAGCAAAATTCAAGAATAAAGATCAAAACTTGGATCCAATCAAAGATAGGAACCTTAACAAGCAACTTGGACAAATAAAAAAAAAATTAATTTTTCCGTGAATAGTGCCGTATACGTGAGTAGTGCCGTATACGTGAATAGTAACCCCGACGGAAAAAGTAAGAATTTCATAATAAAATCTATGATAATATTTTGGTATAATGATATTGAAAAGAATAACATCGTTTACGAAAGAAAATAACATCCTTTACCTCAAAAGAATAGTACTTCTGGTTGGAATATCGGATATAATACTGAAGGAAACTTGCACTAAATAGCAACACTCAAAGTATCAAAATACTCACAAAAATATGCTCGATATTATAGAGAGAAAATTTCTAATTCTGGTGTGATTTTCATTTCTAACTAAGCACCCTATTTATAGGAAAATGTCAGGACACCAATATAGACTTTTGAAACCAACGGAGCATTTATTCAAGCACCCATCTTTGAAAATATAGTAGCCACCTTTGAACAAAATTCAATCACATGTTTATATAATATATATATATATATATATATATATATATATATATTAAAACATTTATTTTCGAAGCTTTAATAATTCATAATTGCCCTTTTAACAGAAAAA
Source organism: Panax stipuleanatus (assembly GCA_020205555.1). Lineage (NCBI taxonomy): Eukaryota > Viridiplantae > Streptophyta > Magnoliopsida > Apiales > Araliaceae > Panax > Panax stipuleanatus. Next base: position 77,016,572 of record CM035125.1, read on the forward strand.
TACAAATCTTATGTCCTTTTCATATGAAATTTAATTCTCTATAACTTTGTAGAAGGAAGTTTTTCCAAATTCCCAACTTAAAATGGCCGAAATCCACAAACAGATGATTTTTCACACCAAAATACTGATAAAAATACCTCAGCACTAATTCCTTCTTTTATATCCATAAAATAAATATTTTCTTATCATATAAATCAATAATTAATTATTCATAAATAATATTACAAAACTACAATATTGACAACTAGGTCGTTCCTAGGAAAAAGGGAGCCTTCCGATAAGAATTTCTCCTTACTGGCGCGCAATTAAATAACCCCTCCTAGACAGAACTTCCTTAGACATTGTCAATAATGCTATCTAATAATATTATTCAAATAATATGAATTATTGATTTGATAATGTGAAATACTGTGCAGTGACAATCATTGAATCAATAATACAAAATATCAACGGTAGCAATTATTGAATCAATCATATAAAATATCAACGTAGCAATTATTGAATCAATAATATAAAATATTGAACAGTAATTACTGTAACAATAATTGAGTAAGTGTCTTCTTACGTAAGAATCAATAATTCAAAATACTGTGCAATATTGTGTGCTACTGTGCAACAACGCGTATTACTGTATTTTTATCCCCGGGTATTTCAACAGTTTAACGGTAACAGTTTTACCATTATTTATAAAAAGGTTATTTCTGTCGTTTTCTATATTCGACAGTTATTCAGTTGTGGGGCCCACAAATGGCTGCGCCGTCGTACAAATATTCCCTGACAACAAGAATATTCCACTATCAAACGAATATTCCTCGACAATAATGAATATTTTATAACCACTTGCTCATTTTGAAATATTTGCGCATTTTACCACACCTTACTACATTAATTAAATCAACCCCTTATTATTTCAAAATAATATATAAAGAAAATTAAATCTTTATTTATAAAATTCGGGGCCTTACAGCAGACATGGTGCCTGGGTCTATGATGATGACAGACTGGATAGCTTGCCTCAGGGAGCCGACTCATTTGGACCAGATTTTTGAACTGACCCAGGAGTTGGAGAGAGCTTATTTATTCATCAGGCATCTTGGCAGAGATTCGTCAAAGGCATCTTCTTCTGACCCTTCCAGCTCAGGAGCGGGCCCCTCTTTAGGTCCATTTTTTAGCAGTTTTGCAGGGGATGATCCTCCCTTGTACCGCCCAGATATGCCAAATGACCGTGACTTTGTGTCCACGGAGGAGATGGAGCAGGTTAATGATAAGTACATAATATTCTATGATTATTATTCCTTTATATTTAGTTTTATTACATGTTTTCATGTGAATATGGGCTTAATTAGTGTGTTTATTGTTTTCAGGTGAATTAAGCTTAAAGGATTGGAATGAATTAGAAATGAGCTAAAAAGGATGGAATTCGGACAAAGTTGAAAGACCGGCGCTGACCGCGCCATTGCTAGTGTAATTCCGGCGTTGACCGCGCTAGGACAATATCAAGTTTCTGCATAGTGGGCGCTGACCGCGCCGGACCGATTGGGCTGACATAATGCGGCATTTAAGGAGACATGCAATTAAAAGGATTATCAATTCGGCTTTTAATTGTATTCCTAATTCCATGCAATTATTCTCATCATTCCTTCCAAAGTCCAAGTAGTTAACGGGTGTAATGATATAAAATTGCAAAACGAATGTGGGCCAAAGGGTTGGTTTTTCCTAGCAGGTCAAGGATTATTAAGCAAAATAATTAAAGGAATTGATCAACATGCGGGCTACGCCTTTGATGAGTCCAAATTGGAGAATGATTTCCAAAGTAACGCATGCAAGCATATATATTTATTAGTGGGCTAGAGGTTTAATGGCAGCAAAAGCATTAGATGTCCACGTGGGCCATGCTAAGAAGTCACCAGCTTGCAAAAGGAACTAGCTGCTCACGGATTTCCAAGCCATGAATGGAAAAGGAATGTTAGTGGGTCACGGACCAAGCAACTTGCAAAAGAAATCCAATTCGGTTTAAGTAGCTTGAGAAGTCTATCATTTGTCCAGCTCATTAAAGGAATGAAATTAAAGGAATAACAAGCAGCTCACGCCAAAAGGGATTGCAACTATGCCATACGTAATAGAAAAGGAGACTGCATATTGGGCGCGGAGCGTGCCTTTGTAGCGCGGACAGCGCTAGTTCGGCCAAGCTGTTGAATTCCTTTTGCTAGTTGGACACGAAAATAAGAAGAGAGAGACTAGGGCTGCAATATTATAATGTTATAAATAGGGGAGATCCATTCTCTTGTATTTTCATCTTCTTTTCCTCTTTTATATTAGATCTAGGTTTACTTGAAGACATGAGATAATTCTTCCAATTCAATTCTGAAGGGAGGTGAACTTTACTATCAATTACTGGTTTAATTAATATATTATTTATTCTTTTATGGGATTTATCCTGTCTATCTACATAAACTTTCATGTATGCTAGATTAAGTCATATATTAAGCAAACGATGTATGTCTAATCCACGTAGCAATTAACAGTATTTTATTGTGGTCAAGCTTTGAGATATTGTTAAAATTTTCAAAAGACAAGTTAAATAGTTCCTAATTGTGTAATTATTGCTTGGAATAATCTAATTCTCAAGATTAATGCTTCTATCATATTAAATCTAGACTGATAGTTCTATGTTGTATGTTAGTTAAAATCTCTTGTTGGCGATCATCGCATTCGATTTACACTTAAGGAGAATTTCAGATAATTTGCGATCGCGGTTATCTAGGGTTATTAATCTCATTGGAAGATAAATAGTGTAAACACTTGGTTAAATTATAATTGTGAAAAGGGAATACTGAACTGAAGAATTGAATACTTTTACTCATTGATATTTTATTTATTATTCACTTTAGTTAATTATATGTTTCAAACTAAAATCCCCAATTCATTGGAAATACTTGGATAGATAAAACACAAATCACTCTCTGTGGGATCGATCCTTGCTTATTGCTATACTAATTCTTGAGTTAGTTGAACCTGAGTAAGGTAAATTTAGTAGTGTAAACGACAGCTACCAAATTTTGGCGCCGTTGCCGGGGATTATTATTTGTTTTTATTTATTCAATTGTTTTCACATTTTTTTTATTCTATTTATTTAGTTAATTTTTTTTATGATTCAATCCTCTCAATATATTGACTTAAATTTTGATCAAGAGATAGAGAAACTTGCAGATACAGAAGAAGCTCTTGTTCCAACACTTAAAGAGGAAGAGATGGCGGTGCCACACAATAACAGAATTTTGAAAGAACTGGCTACTCCTAATCTGAATTAAACATCCTTGTGTATTGAATATCCTTTTGTAGATGTTTCTTTCGAACTTAACTATGGACTAATTCGTCTTTTGCTTATTTTTCGTGGTCTTACATGTAACGACCATGAATTTTAAACTCTTTATTTATTAAATATGTGATTTAATTTTAACGAGTTAGTTTTATGAGTTTATTTAAACCTTATGTGGTGGTGAGAATTTGTGAAATGATTAAGGGAGTCACTAATAGTTTATTTAAATTAGTAGACTAACCCTAAGACTTTAATATCAGAAAATTGATAGGATTATTAATAATTAAATATTTAATTTATTTGAATATCGTGGCAGAATTTGAACGTGTTTGATTAATTTCAATTATGGTTAATTAATTGATAATGTGTTGATTAACAATTATTATGAATAAATAATAATTAATGAATGAGAGATTAATAAATATAATAATATTATATTTACTTGATTAATTGTTTCATACAAAAATGTGATATATTAAACCTTGTAATATATGGTGGTTACCTTTATGTTATATAAAGTGCATGTGACACATTAATGTGGCTATATATTAGTGTATAGATTATATAGTGAGATTAATAATATTATGTGAGTTACATGTTATGTGTGGGTACAATTTGATGAATACCTTATTACCTTCTATTAATATCAATAACATTATTAATTGATATTGCTTTCAATAAGTTATTATAATTATTATAATAACAATTATAATGGTAAGTAATAATAATGCCTAATTGAACTATATTTGGTATTAAGGAAAATATACATGGTTTATATGTTGGTGTATATGTACCTATGTGATACATGATATTATTGATTTCTTATTTGGAGTAACATTGGGGGACTTAAATGTATTTAGAATGAATACATATAGCCTAAGTATATACTATGTGTATATATATTATATGACCTTAGTGTTGTATTACACTTTGCAAATTATTGAGAATTCCTTGTCCCATATATGTGCCCATCTCATTCTTCCCACGTGAAGAGCTAGCTAGCTACCCTATAACTCTTCTCAATTTCAGCAAAAATAGCCAATGATTTCAAGGGAAATGGGCAACACAGTGTTTCTCAACTACCATTCATTAACCAATACACAATCATGTAATCCATTGTTTTGATTTGGTGAGCAAAATCAAGAGCCGGTTATACAAATTGCCTATATAAGAGCACTTCTTCCCTCTCATTTTCTTTTGCTGAGGATTCTGTGAAGCAAAGCTAGCTTGAGTATAGTATTATAGTGAGCAAGTTCTGTGAGAGATAGCAGCAAGTTCATTTAAAGAGGTATAACTCCATTTTTGATTTTTGTAAAATTAATAATCTTTGATTCTTGGAATTAAGCATGTAATTATTGATAATTGATTGGAATATGTTGGTTAAGTATTATACAAGATGTAAACATGTTAGAATTACAATGTGTTATGTTAGAATCAATTTTCGTAGGAAAATTTCTGAGTTGGGCTAAGTTCTGCCGTTGCTGGGCAGCTACAGTCACTGGCCAACAGCCTGCGCAGCTGCGCCAGTTATGTACTGGCCAGCGGCGCAGCTGTGCCGTGCCATGGACAGAGTTTCCTGCTTCTGTTAAGCTGCTGATATGTACTAGCATGTAGCATCACTTAGGACAAGCTTGTGAACATGATTTAACTTGTACAATGACATAATATAAGTATGTATTTCTTGATACTACATGCATAATGATAACCATGTTAGTATGTACACCATGAAAGGAAAACTTGTGATTTGTAATGAAACTTATAGATTCAATTATGAATTTAGACACATACGGGGCATGTATATGTTCTGACATTTTGTACAGGATAGTGTGGTTTATATTGACATGAAATGCGAATTTAAAATGTGTTCACACACTACCATACGTGATTGCAAGATTCGGACGATTTCGAAATAAGAAAATTAAGAACTTTTGAAGCAAACTTGACCAAGGTTAATGTCTTTTAGATTCTGACCATGTGAAAGCGTTTATATGGCTTAGTAGTGTGTTTTCATATATGTGAGACATGGTTACGAAACACTTTGTTTACACTAAACGACCTTTGTGGACTTAGTATACTTTTTAAAGAAACATAAGATTTGAAAGCTAATAACATCAATTACCATGTGGGTTATGTTGTGAGCATGCAAGCATACATATTAGGATTTCATTATGCCTATAGACATGTTGACATGAACATCCTACATGAATATCATATATGCACGTATTCATAGGAAATTAATTTTTAAGGTATGAAATAGGTGGATTAAAGTATACATGTATAGTATACGCATGAGCATGCATGTTATGTATTGTTTAGCCTTGTTAGGTGATAACATGACCTTAGTAACCGATCTTGAAGCATGAACATGTATTAGTTAAAGTATGTGAATTAACGGCATGAAATCATGACTTCGAATTGAATATAAAAAGAGCATGCTAGTTTCGAATAAGAAATTATAACCTAATAAGCATGTGTATTGGTTTAATGTTAGTAGTTGCATGCTAGAGTTACGCCAGGACACTTTCAGGCCCGAACAATTTGCTTAAATCTGATTTTAACAGTTAGCATATTATGATACTATAAATGGTATGTTTGATATTGAACGTGATTTTATGTGATAGACTTATACAATAAGTGGATTATTATAAGTATAGACTTATATTAGTTTATAATGCTAATTGAAAGGCTGACTTATTAATGTTAGGTCGTTTCGACACAAGTTAATTAAAGCTAAAACTTACTTGTAGCTGAGCAAATAGGCGAGTTTCCGAACTTCACTATTTGATTTTGCAAGTTCTTAAATTCTTATTTGTGCAAGTATTCTAAATTCTTGCACTACCTTATTCAATGAATCGTGTAAGCGAGTTTCTTAACTTCACTTGATTTGAATACAAGTTCTCTTACACTCTTTATTGTGCAAGTTCCTATCCTTCTCATATTGTATTGAGCAGGTTATTATCGTATTGACAGTTAATTATTTAAAGCTTGAACTTTATTTTCAAGCATGCTATTAGGTGGTTTAATTATTTTACAATTATTCCACATCGATTTTATTGATATTCATACTTGGGTGCATTTGAGTTCGTACAGTCTTGGACTTGTACCTTATTTAAAAGTTCTATAATTCATGAACTGTGTCAGATAGAGTCTGAACCCTTGTTCGGTCAGACAGGTATATGAAATTTTATAAAAGCTATCCAAACCAATTGATGGTAAGGATTCTTAAACTGAAAAGAACACCCTTGATATATAGGGGGTACACCAGGTATCTAATATAAGATACAAACAGCAGAGTTGAATGTTATGCATATACATGGCGTACGCGAGGCTGATCCCCTGAAGTACTATTATGTAGCCAGTAACCAAAGGGTCAATCAGCTATTAATTCTGTTGGAGTTTTATAGTTTGAAGTCTACTTGACTATCAGTTATTCTAAAAGCAATTATTATTCTTGCTTTCGATATTCATATTGTTGAATTCATTGTCAGATATTTTTATTCATCTTGATATATCCTTTATTGTTGTATTTAAACTTGCTGAGCAAACTTGTTGCTCATTCTTGCTATATTATGACTTATATTGTAGTTAAGCCCGAGACTTCAGGGAAGGACAAGGGTAATGGGAAGATGTAGGATTAGTTTGCACGGAGCAGACTTTATCTTTATGTTTAATTAAATTACTGTTATATAATATGAACCCTAATAACTATTCTAGGGTAATGTTTGTATGTTTGTATTTAAGGTTATCGAATCTTGGGACTAGTAACACCTTTTGAATGAACGACGTATGTTTATTATATTTCGCACTTTAGTTATCGTATGTTGTTTAGAGGTGGATGTTTAGTATTGTTTCATGATGACCGGACCGGGGTCAGAGGACCCAGAATTCGGGGGTGTCACAGGTTGGTATCAAAGCTTTAGGTTATAAACGTTAGGAATGCGAAACCTAAGTTATAACCTTAGTAGAAAACTCAAGTTGAGTATGTAAGTGATGGGTTGAGGATATCCATCGAGTCTTATTGTGATACTGAAGTTGTTTATTTAAATCAGCTATGATTTGTAGACATCCTAAACTTCTTAATGCTAACATAAATAGCATATCACATAATGTCTAATGTTTTCTTCCTTTTCTCAGGATCATGCCGCCTAGGAGACTACCGCGGAACCAGAGGGAGGAAGGATCCCTTAATAATGGCGGAGGGGAAAATGTCGACCCTATGTAGAACTTTGTTAACTTGTTAACTGAGGCAATGCAGAACAGACCCCAGCCAGCAGCAGGGCAGCCAGAACATCACTTGGCGAGCTTTAAAGATTTTAAATTGGTAGGACCACCGGAGTTTCGGGGAACCTTGGACCCAATCGAAGCCCAAACCTGGATAGAAGAGATGGAGAAAGTGTTTGAGGTCGCACGAGTGGCCGAAGCACAGAAGATGAGTTTTGCCACTTTCATGATGAAGGGAGAAGCTAACTATTGGTGGAAGGCCAATAAGGGACGAGAAGGCGAAGGAGTTATTCCTTGGGATAAATTTAAGGAGCTATTTCTCGAGAATTACTTCTCGGAGAATACGCAACAGGATATGAAAGTTAAGTTTCTGGAGTTGAAATAAGGTAGTATGTCTGTCGCAGAGTACGCAGCAAAATTTAATGAGTTGGCCCGATTCGAGTCACACCAAGTGGACACGGAGGCTAGGAAGGCAAGAAGGTTCGAATTAGGACTAAAACCTTGGGTGCAGAAAGTAGTCGTAGTATTAAAGATTAAGACATTCTCTGATCTACTGGAAAGGGATATCATTGACGAAGGAGGCAATGAAGCCATTGCTCGATTCAAACAAGAAAACAAGATCGGTCAGGAGGGACAAAAAGGGGGAAGCAGCGGAGGCAGCAACCCCAACAAGCGTAAATGGACGGAGAGCCAATCCTCTAGAGGTAACAAGTTCGGGGGAGAGGCCAAGAAAAGTGTAAAGTGCAACAACTGTGGGAGGAATCACTTGGGGGAGTGCATGAAGGGAAAGAGTATTTGTTACCGTTGTGGACAACCGAGGCACATGGCTGCTCAGTGTCTGAATAAGCAGAAAGGAGGGTGTTTCTCGTGTGGAGCCCTAGACCATTAAATTAAGGACTTCCCGAAGAGAAAGGGCGATGCAGCTAGCGGCAATCGCAACAACAACAACGGACTGAGCATGGGAGGGCCAGCCAATCAAGCCAACAGACCAACGGCACGCACATTCAACATGACCGTTTAGGATGTGGTGGAGTCTAAGGACGCGGTGTCAGGTATCATCCCGATCAATGATATTGATGCTTATGTGTTATTTGATTCGGGTGCTACCTGCTCTTTTATTTCCGAAGAATTTGCTAAATGGTTAGACTTACCCCGTGAAAGATTAGAACACCCTATGAACGTAGAAGTAGCAAACAAGGAAATTATCCCCGTAGAATACATTCATAGGAACTGTTATACTGAATTGCGAGGATTTAAGCTCAACGTGGATTTGATACCGATTCGTTTGGGGGAGTTTGATGTAATCCTTGGAATGGATTGGTTATTGAATCACGGAGTAGTTATCGACTGTAAGAAGAAGTACGTACACCTTAAGACTCTGAATAAGTCGAAGGTAGTATTTCATGGTAGTAAATCGTCGAGACAATCTCATTATCTGATGATGGTGCAAGCGCAGAGATTGCTTAGGAAGGGTTGTATAGGTTATTTGGCTCACGTGGTTAATACTCGACGAGTCGAGGGTGAACTAGGTCAGATATCTATTGTAAGGGATTTCGTTGATATCTTCCCTGACGAGATTTTGGGATTACCACCGGATAGAGAAATTGAGTTTGTCATTGATTTGGCACTAGGGACAGCACCGATATACAAAGCGCCGTATCGTATGACACCGGTAGAGATGAAAGAACCGATGGCTCAATTGCAAGAGTTCTTGGATAAGGGATACATTCGACCGAGCGTATCACCGTGGGGAGCACCAGTCTTATTCGTGAAGAAGAAAGATGGATCGCTCAGACTTTGTATCGACTACCGAGAGTTGAACAAGGTCACCATTAAGAACAAATACCCATTGCCTAGGATCGACGATTTGTTTGATCAGTTAAAGGGGGCGAAGTACTTTTCATAGATTGACTTGAGGACCGGTTATCATCAACTGAAGGTGAGGCCGGAGGATATTCCAAAGACGGCATTCAAAACTCGGTATGGACACTTTGAGTTTTTGGTAATGTCATTCGAATTGACGAACGTGCTGGCAGCATTTATGGACTTGATGAACAGAGTGTTCAAATAGTATTTGGATAAGTTCATTGTCGTATTCATCGATGACATTCTGGTGTATTCAGAGACGGAGGAAGAACACGCCGAGCATCTTCGAATAGTGTTGGAAACATTAAGGAGAGAGAAGCTGTATGCAAAATTCTCCAAGTGTGAATTTTGGTTGCAGAGAGTGCAATTTTTGGGGCACGTTATCGACAAGAATGGTGTTTCGGTGGATCCAGCAAAAGTAGAAGCGGTTATCAATTGGGAGCAGCCGAAGACGCCAACAGAAATCAGGAGTTTCTTAGGATTAGCAGGATACTATCGGAGATTCATCTAGGATTTTTCAAAATTAGCATCGCCGTTGACCAATCTAACTAGAAAGACAGTTAAGTTCGTTTGGACGGAGAAGTGTGAAGAGAGTTTCCTAGAATTAAAAAAGAGGCTTAGTCAAGCACCTGTGTTAGCTTTACCAGATAACACGGGAGGATTTGTAGTGTATAGCGATGCGTCACACAAGGGTCTTGGCTGTGTACTAATGCAACATGGCAGGGTCATTGCGTACGCTTCACGTCAGCTGAAAGATTATGGAAGGGTTATCCGACTCATGACCTGGAATTAGCAGCAGTAGTTTTTGCCTTGAAGATTTGGAGGCATTATTTGTATGGTGAGAAGTGTGAGATATATACGGACCACAAGAGTCTGAAGTATATCTTCACGCAGAAAGAATTAAACATGAGGCAGCGCCGATGGCTATAATTGATCAAAGATTATGATTATGAGATTTTGTACCATCCAGGCAAAGCAAATGTAGTGGCAGATGCCTTGAGCAGAAAAGGCAGAGAGAAGTTAGCAAAGTTAACCGTTCAAGAAGAGTTAGTGAAAGATTTCAAACGATTAGATTTGGAGGTTAAGTATCCGATGGAGACCGACGAGAAATTATTTACAGTGACAGCGAGCCCGACTTTATTAGATAAGGTTAAGGAGGCACAAGAGAAGGACGAAGATTGTGATATTATCAAGAAGTGGATTGTTGAAGGTGATGATTTGAAATTCAAGATTGATAGCACTAGACTGCTAAGGTTTGAAGGACGAATTTGGGTACCGTTAGTACCAGAACTGAGAGAAGAGATTTTTCAAGAAGCACACAGTACGAGATACTCGATACACCCAGGAAGCACGAAGATGTACCAAGACTTACGTCATCACTTTTGATGGCCAAACATGAAGAGGGAGGTTGCAGAATGCGTAAGTAGGTGTTTAACTTGTCAGAGAGTCAAGGCAGAGCACCAACGACCAAGCGGGTTACTACAGCCGTTAGAGATTACAGAATGGAAGTGAGAGCACATCACGATGGATTTTGTGGTGGGACTTCCGGCAACGTAGAAAGGGCACGACGCCATATGCGTAATTGTAGATCGTCTTACGAAGTCAGCTCACTTTTTGCCGATTAAGATTAAATATAGTTTGGACCAGCTAGCCAGATTATATGTCAAGGAAATTATCTCGAGGCATGGGGTGCCGGTATCTATTGTATTGGATAGAGATTTGCGATTCACGTCGAATTTCAGGAAGAGTCTTCAAGAGAGATTGGGGACACAGTTACGAATGAGTACCGCGTATCATCCGCAGATCGATGGGCAAAGCGAAAGAACAATTCAAACACTTGAAGACATGCTCCGAGCTTGTGTAATGGACTTCAATGGTAGTTGGGAGGATCACCTTCCATTAGTAGAGTTTGCATACAATAATAGTTTTCACGCTAGTATCGGAATGCCACCGTACGAGGCGCTATATGGGAGAAAATGTCGAACACCATTGTGCTGGGACGAAGTTGGAGAATGTCGACTGTTGGGACCAGAATTGGTACAGCAGACTGTAGATATTATCAAGGTGATAACAGCCCGGCTGGTAGCGGCTCAAGATCGCCAGAAGAAGTATGCAGACTTGCATCGCAAGAAGAAAGAATTTGAATTAGGAAGCTATGCTTTTCTGAAAGTATCTCCCTGGAAGGGGAAGATTCGTTTTGGGAAGAAGGGCAAGTTGAGCCCTAGGTTCATAGGACCGTTCTAGATTCTGAGGCGAGTCGGTGAAGTGGCGTACGAGGTGGCGTTACCTCCTGAACTTGAGCACATTCACAACGTGTTTCATGTGTCAGTGTTGTGGCCGTATAAACCAGACTACAAGCACGTTATCTCCTATGAACCAATCCAAGTCGAGAAAGACTTATCGTATGAAGAAGTTCCTGTCCAGATACTAGATAGGAAGGAACAGAAGCTGAGGAATAAGATCATTCATTTCGTCAAGATTCTCTGGAGAAATCACGCAGTCGAGGAGGCTACGCGGGAGCTAGAAGAGAAAATGAGAGCAAGTTATCCTTTTTTATTTGAGTAACCTTATTTTTACAATTCTGAGGACGAAATTTTTATAAGGGGGGAAGGATGTAATGACCATGAATTTTAAACTCCTTATTTATTAAATATGTGATTTAATTTTAACGAGTTAGTTTTCTGAGTTTATTTAAACCTTATGTGGTGGTGAGAATTTGTGAAATGATTAAGGGAGTCACTAATAGTTTATTTAAATTAGTGGACTAACCCTAAGACTTTAATATCAGAAAATTGATAGGATTATTAATAATTAAATATTTAATTTATTTGAATATCGTGGCAGAATTTGAACGTGTTTGATTAATTTTAATTATGGTTAATTAATTGATAATGTGTTGATTAACAATTATTATGAATAAATAATAATTAATGAATGAGAGATTAATAAATATAATAATATTATATTTACTTGATTAATTATTTCATACAAGTATGCGATATATTAAACCTTGTAATATATGGTGGATACCTTTATGTTATATAAAGTCCATGTGACACATTAATGTGGCTATATATTATTGTATAGACTATATAGTGAGATTAATAACATTATGTGAGTTACATGTTATGTGTGGGTACAATTTGATGAATACCTTATTACCTTCTATTAATATCAATAACATTATTAATTGATATTGCTTTTAATAAGTTATTATAATTATTATAATAACAATTATAATGGTAAGTAATAATAATGCCTAATTGAACTATATTTGGTATTAAGGAAAATATACATGGTTTATATGTTGGTGTATATGTACCTATGTGATACATGATATTATTGATTTCTTATTTGGAGTAACATTGGGGGACTTAAATGTATTTAGAATGAATACATATAGCCTAAGTATATACTATGTGTATATATATTATATGACCTTAGTGTTGTATTACACTTTGCAAATTATTGAGAATTCCTTGTCCCATATATGTGCCCATCTCATTCTTCCCACGTGAAGAGCTAGCTAGCTACCCTATAACTCTTCTCAATTTCAGCAAAAATAGCCAATGATTTCAAGGGAAATGGGCAACACAGTGTTTCTCAACTACCATTCATTAACCAATACACAATCATGTAATCCATTGTTTTGATTTGGTGAGCAAAATCAAGAGCCGGTTATACAAATTGCCTATATAAGAGCACTTCTTCCCTCTCATTTTCTTTTGCTGAGGATTCTGTGAAGCAAAGCTAGCTTGAGTATAGTATTATAGTGAGCAAGTTCTGTGAGAGATAGCAGCAAGTTCATTTAAAGAGGTATAACTCCATTTTTGATTTTTGTAAAATTAATAATCTTTGATTCTTGGAATTAAGCATGTAATTATTGATAATTGATTGGAATATGTTGGTTAAGTATTATACAAGATGTAAACATGTTAGAATTACAATGTGTTATGTTAGAATCAATTTTCGTAGGAAAATTTCTGAGTTGGGCTAAGTTCTGCCGTTGCTGGGCAGCTACAGTCACTGGCCAACAGCCTGCGCAGCTGCGCCAGTTATGTACTGGCCAGCGGCGCAGCTGTGCCGTGCCATGGACAGAGTTTCCTGCTTCTGTTAAGCTGCTGATATGTACTAGCATGTAGCATCACTTAGGACAAGCTTGTGAACATGATTTAACTTGTACAATGACATAATATAAGTATGTATTTCTTGATACTACATGCATAATGATAACCATGTTAGTATGTACACCATGAAAGGAAAACTTGTTATTTGTAATGAAACTTATAGATTCAATTATGAATTTAGACACATACGGGGCATGTATATGTTCTGACATTTTGTACATGATAGTGTGGTTTATATTGACATGAAATGCGAATTTAAAATGTGTTCACACACTAGCATACGTGATTGCAAGATTCAGACAATTTCGAAATAAGAAAATTAAGAACTTTTGAAGCAAACTTGACCAAGGTTAATGTCTTTTAGATTCTGACCATGTGAAAGCGTTTATATGGCTTAGTAGTGTGTTTTCATACATGTGAGACATGGTTACGAAACACTTTTTTTACACTAAACGACCTTTGTGGACTTAGTATACTTTTCAAAGAAACTTAAGATTTGAAAGCTAATAACATCAATTACCATGTGGGTTATGTTGTGAGCATGCAAGCATACATATTAGGATTTCATTATGCCTATAGACATGTTGACATGAACATCCTACATGAATATCACATATGCACGTATTCATAGGAAATTAATTTCTAAGGTATGAAATAGGTGGATTAAAGTATACATGTATAGTATACGCATGAGCATGCATGTTATGTATTGTTTAGCCTTGTTAGGTGATAACATGAGCTTAGTAACCGATCTTGAAGCATGAACATGTATTAGTTAAAGTATGTGAATTAACGGCATGAAATCATGTCTTCGAATTGAATATAGAAAGAGCATGCTAGTTTCGAATAAGAAATTATAAACTAATAAGCATGTGTATTGGTTTAATGTTAGTAGTTGCATGCTAGAGTTACGCCAGGACACTTTTACGCCCGAACAATTTACTTAAATCTGATTTTAACAGTTAGCATATTATGATACTATAAATGGTATGTTTGATATTGAACGTGATTTTATGTGATAGACTTATACAATAAGTGGATTATTATAAGTATAGACTTATATTAGTTTATAATGCTAATTGAAAGGCCGACTTATTAATGTTAGGTCGTTTCAACATAAGTTAATTAAAGCTAAAACTTATTTGTAGCTGAGCAAACAGGCGAGTTTCCGAACTTCACTAATTGATTGTGCAAGTTCTTAAATTCTTATTTGTGCAAGTATTCTAAATTCTTGCACTACCTTATTCAATGAATCGTGTAAGCGAGTTTTTTAACTTCACTTGATTTGAATACAAGTTCTCTTACACTCTTTATTGTGCAAGTTCCTATCCTTCTCATATTGTATTGAGCAGGTTATTATCGTATTGACAGTTAATTATTTAAAGCTTGAACTTTATTTCCAAGTATGCTATTAGGTGGTTTAATTATTTTACAATTATTCCACATCGATTTTATTGATATTCGCACTTGGTGCATTTGAGTTCGTACAGCCTTGGACTTGTACCTTATTTAAAAGTTCTATAATTCTTGAACTGTGTCAGATAGAGTCTGAACCCTTGTTCGGTCAGACAGGTATATGAAATTTTATAAAAGCTATCCAATCCAATTGATGGTAAGGATTCTTAGACTGAAAAGAACACCCCTTATATATAGGGGAGTACCCCAGGTATCTAATACAAGATACAAACAGCAGAGTTGAATGTTATGCATATACATGGCGTACGCGAGGCTGATCCCTTCAAGTACGATTCTGTAGCCAGTAACCAAAGGGTCAATCAGCTATTGATTCTGTTGGAGTTTTATAGTTCGAAGTCTACTTGACTATCAGTTATTCTAAAAGAAATTATTATTCTTGCTTTTGATATTCATATTGTTGAATTCATTGTAGATATTTTCTATTCATCATGATATATCCTTTATTGTTGTATTTAAACTTGCTGAGCAAACTTGTTGCTCATTCTTGCTATATCATGACTTATATTGTAGTTAAGCCCGAGACTTCAGGGAAGGACAAGAGTAAAGGGAAGAAGTAGGAATAGTTTGCATGGAGCAGACTTTATCTTTATGTTTAATTAAATTACTGTTATATAATATGAACCCTAATGACTATTCTAGGGTAATGTTTGTATGTTTGTATTTAAGGTTATCGAATCTTGGGACTAGTAACACCTTTTGAATGAACGACGTACATTTTTTATATTTCGCACTTTAGTTATCGTATGTTGTTTAGAGGTGGATGTTTAGTATTATTTCGTGACGACTGGACCAGGGTCAGAGGACCCAGATTCGGGGGTGTCACATTACAGGTGAAAATCCATACAAGCATCTAAAGGAGTTCCATGTGGTGTGTTCCACAATGAAATCACAAGGAGTGCTAGGGGAGCAGATCAAGCTTAGACTCTTCCCGTTCTCATTAGCAGATTTGGCTAAAGACTGGTTCTACTATCTTCCTTCAGGATCGATACGATCGTGGATTGATATGCAAAGGCTATTTTTGGAGAAGTACTTTCCTGCTTCGAGAGTCACCAACTTACGAAAGGAGATATGTGGAATTTGGCAATTCACCGGAGAGATTCTCTATGAGTATTGGAAAAGATTCAAGATGTGTTCCAGCTATCCACTGCACAAAATTGATGACTATCACTTGATTCAATACTTCTATGAGGGGTTGCTACCAATGGATAGTAGCATGATTGATGCAGCAAGTGGAGGAGCACTGATAGACAAGACTCCAGAAGCTGCAAGGAACTTTATTGCAAATATGGCAACTAACTCACAGCAGTATGGAACTAGGATGGATCATACACCTCAAAGGATAAATGGGGTAAGCACAAGTCATATTGAGCAACAAATTTTTGATTTAACTGCTTTGGTTCGTCAAATGGCTACACGTAATATGCAAGTTGCAAAAGACTATGGAATTTGCTCAAAGTCAGGACACACCAGTGTTGATTGTCAAATATTGCATGAGGTTGATACTGTGCAACACGTTAATGCTGTGGGAACATTCGCAGGACATCATCACAATCAATATGATTCTTGGGAAAAAATTCACAAACCCGGATGGAGAGATCATTCCGACTTGAGCTACGAAGTACTTGTTTATTCTGGAACGTCTATGGAGGGTATGTTCAAAGCTTTTATACAACAGACACTACAGTTCCAGCAAGAGACAAGGACTTCTATCCACATGTTGGGGAATCAGATGAGTCAGCTTGCTACCATAGTTAGTCGTATGGAATCTCAGGGTACAGTCGGATGTGATGAAAAGGAGCAGGAGGATTCAGTGTTTACTTCAGAAATAGACAGTATTCTAGAAGTTGATAACAAGAATGAATAAGAGGAAAAAGGGAATAATTTGATAAGTTCTGCAGATCTCTACGAGAAGGATGAGGATTCATTTTCATCAATACAACTAACAGAAGCAATGAATGATAAACATCATCGTACCTTTATCATGAAAGTGGACAGTACAAAGTTCTAGTTCAACGCCGATGAGTCTAAAAGGTGTCTTAGTAATGTTAAAGCTGTTTTTGCTATTGATGTTGTGAATTGTTCAATGCAGGAATCTTTTGATCGAATACAACTATACAATGAGGATTTGGTGGCTGGGAAGGAGCAGGATCATGAAGACACAATGTTCCTCATTTAAGGATGAAACTGTTACCAGTCCACTTAAAGTTCACAAGTCCAATTACATAAAAGAGAGGAAGATGTCAAGCCAATGACAATAAACAAGGGCAGCTACTTGGGAGACAACCCAAGAATTCATATTAGATCTTTCTATCCCTTTTCTTTTTAATTTGTTAGTTGTAGTTCTTTCTCCTTTGCATGATTTTCTTACATTGGGGACAATGTCAGGTTTGAGTGTGGGGGGGGGGGGGGAAGATTTAGGTTGTTATTTTTAGGGATATTGATCACCATTTTTTGATAGGGAACTTAAAAATTTGATGCCTTTAAATTTTTTTGAAAAGTTTATATTCCATGATTCTATTTGCCTATGTGTTCGAAGATTAAAGTCAAAAAATTGGAAATCAATGCTAAAAATTCAAAATCTGTTTGATTCATAATTGGTTAATGATTGAGAAAAACTAAGTCATGATCCATAGTAATTGATTTGATTTGAATTGTGTCTCATGAGTACTTAAACATATGATATATGCTTAGTTGCTTTAGTTACATATGGAGTTGTCTATGTGCACTAATTTCATGCTCTAGAACTATTGAACTGCTTATGCTTTTTGCAGGACCATATGAAAAAAAATCTGAAAAGTTGAAAATCAAAGAGATTGTTGAACAAGTGAAAAAAGAAGCGAAAGAGAAACCATGTGGTGGGATGAGATGGAGCGTAAAACACACTCTCCCATAAACACGTGCGAATAAGTGAGATGGAGCATAAAATGCACTCACTTACAAAAGCATGATGGAGGAAGGTGAAACAGAGCATAAAATGCATTCACCAAAAATAAAGAGGAAAATGAATGGGTTCTGGTAAAAAATAACGCAGGAAAAATATGTTTTAAGTTTTTGAGTGGTGTGCACGATTTTTGCTCCATGGTAACTAAGTTGAATAAGTGTGTGGATCATAAAAAAGGGCTTATGTGGTCACAATTTAACATAATGAAATTCATTGGTGAAGTGGCACGGTGGTTTTCTTGAGTTGATTGATGAAGCATCGATTATATTTTTGTGGGTTTTGTATTGATAATCATGATTTGATCTTAAAATCTTTTGACATAATGGTTGAATAGAATTGTTTTTGGAAATCAAACTTTTGGTTTACACGAGGACGTGTAAAGGCTAAGTGTGAGGGAATTTGATAAGTACATAATATTCTATGACTATTATTCCTTTATGTTTAGTTTTATTACATGTTTTCATGCGAATATGGGCTTAATTAGTGTGTTTATTGTTTTCAGGTGAATTAAGCTTAAAGGATTGGAATGAATTGAAAATGAGCTAAAAAGGATGGAATTCGGACAAAGTTGAAAGACCGGCGCTGACCGCGCCATTGCTAGTGTAATTCTGGCGCTGACTGCATCAGGATGATATCAAGTTTCTGCATAGTGGACGCTGATCGTGCCATGTTGTGAAGAGAAGCCGCGCTGACCTCGCCGGACTGATTTGGATAACACAATGCGACAAATAAGGAGCCATGCAATTAAAAGGATTATCAATTGGGCTTTTAATTGTATTCCTAATTCCATGCAATTATTCTCATCATGCCTTCCAAAGTCCAAGTAGTTAACGGGTGTAATGATATCAAATTGTAAAACGAATGTGGGCCAAAGGGTTGGTTTCTCCTAGCAGGTCAAGGATTATTAAAGCAAAGCAATTAAAGGAATTGATCAACATGTGGGCCACGCCTTTGATGAGTCCAAATTAGAGAAGGATTGCCAAAGTAACGCATGCAAGCATATATATTTATTAGTGGGCTAGAGGTTTAATGGCAACAAAAGCATTAGATGTCCACGTGGGCCATGCTAAGAAGTCACCAGCTTGCAAAAGGAACTAGCTGCTCACGAATTTCCAAGCCATGAATTGAAAAGGAATGTTAGTGGGTCACGAACCAAGCAACTTGCAAAAGAAATCCAATTCGGTTTAAGCAGCTTGAGAAGTCTATCATTTGTCCAGCTCATTAAAGGAATGCAATTAAAGGAATAACAAGCAACTCACGCCAAAAGGGATTGCAACTATGACATGCGAAATAGAAAAGGAGACTGCATATTGGGCGCGGAGCGCGCCTTTATAGCGCGAACAGCGCTAGTTCGGTCAAGCTGCTGAATTCCTTTTGCTAGTTGGTCACGAAAATAAGAAGAGAGAGACTAGGGCTGCAATATTATAATATTATAAATAGGGGAGATCCATTCTCTTGTATTTTTATCTTTTTTTCCTCTTTCATATTAGATCTAGGTTTACTTGAAGACATGAGATAATTCTTCCAATTCAATTCTGAAGGGAGGTGAACCTTACTATCAATTACTAGTTTGATCAATATATTATTTATTCTTTCATGGGATTTATTCTGTCTATCTACATAAACTTTTATGTATGCTAGATTAAGTCATATATTAAGCAAATGATGTATGTCTAATCCACGTAACAATTAACAGTATTTTATTGTGGTCAAGCTTTGAGATATTGTTAAGATTTTCAGAAGACAAGTTAAATAGTTCCTGATTGTGTAATTATTGCTTGGAATAATCTAATTCTCATGCTTAATACTTCTATCATATTAAATCTAGACTAATAGTTCTAGGTTGTATGTTGGTTAGAATCTCTTGTTGGCGATCGTCGCATTAGATTTACAGTTAAGGAGAATTTTAGATAATTTGCGATCGCGGTTATCTAGGGTTATTAATCTCATTGAAAGATAAATAGTGTAAACACTTGGTTAAATCATAATTGTAAAAAGGGAATACTGAACTGAAGAATTGAATACTTTTACTCATTAATATTTTATTATTATTCACTTTAGTTAATTATATGTTTCAAACTAAAATTCCCAATTCATTGGAAATACTTGGATAGATAAAATACAAATCACTCTCTGTGGGATCGATCCTTGCTTATTGCTATACTAATTCTTGAGTTAGTTGAACCTGAGTAAGGTAAATTTAGTAGTGTAAATGATAGCTATCAGTTAACCACCTGAGCATAGATGGTTTAGATCTTTTTGAATAGTTATTGTAGCTATATCTTTTGGTCGGCCACTATTTTGGCTTTTGGGCGGTTGTGCCTCATTTTGATAGACCACTATTAGTAGTTGGGGGGTGGTGCCCCATATTCCTGTACTTTTTATTCTGTATTGTATTATCAGACAAGGATGATGC
This sequence comes from Panax stipuleanatus, assembly GCA_020205555.1. Lineage (NCBI taxonomy): Eukaryota > Viridiplantae > Streptophyta > Magnoliopsida > Apiales > Araliaceae > Panax > Panax stipuleanatus. Next base: position 77,036,938 of record CM035125.1, read on the forward strand.
TTGCAGTAGATAATTTATTGTAGATATGCATAATATTTCCTATCTATCGCATCATATTTATCATTGTCATTATGCATGTATTATATAATGGGTATGCATTTAGATAGATGAGTTCAGATTTGACCCCAGATGGTCTTGTGATACGGTGATACAGATGTCGTCATCTATCGTTAGCCGTATCGAGCATTTACCACTGTCTGAGGTGGCATCATTCTTTAGATCGTGGTACGAGAGCCTGCCCTTTCTAGGCAGAGGGACAGTGGATTAGATGCTGGGGCATTCATTGGCCCTTGTAGACTTTCAGGTGCCATACGGGTTCGTAGATGGCATCCTATCCTATTGGATACCCGATTGACAGGTCTTTCGGTTCTGGTATCATGAGTTGACTCCGTTTATACTGATGTCAGGTCTTCACCAGAGCGTAGTTATGGATGAGATCATCTTTAGACGTGTGATCTCCATCGACTTTTTGATAGATCACTTCGGTGAGCTTGATAGTTATGATCGTCATGCCGGGGATTTTATTGTATTGGCAGAGGCATGTCATTTATCCAGGATAGACGTTTTGTTGATGTGCATAGTAGCCTACGTCTATATGCCGCGTTTGGACCATTTGGATGTGGGATTGATAGTTGTGGTTCGGGCCCATAGGCAGGGTAGCACCATCATACCGATGATATTGGCTGAGACGCTGAGGTCAGCCAGCCACTGCATTACCCACCCAGAGGGGTTTTTCAGAGGCATTTCAGTCTTGTTGTATATATGGCTCATGTCCCATATTCGACCGATTGGATTTTTCAGGCCTCAGGGTATTATTTTTCCCATGACATAGCTATGTCCTACTTATTTCAGCCGGCGGAGTGTACCGATTCAAAGATATGGACAACATTTTTGTCTGATATTACACATCCGTTCTCAATTCTGCCCTGCTCAGGGCTAGTCTCCCCTTATAGCTTTACTACCCATGCATCCGGCATGGACTACTTGCCACTAGCGGGATTGAGGGGAGTAACTACTTACCATCCTCTGGCTGTTATGGGCCAGTTTGATCAGTTTCAGAGCCTACATCCGTTTGAGGGGGCTATTGATCAAAGGATGTCATCTTCGTCTATGGCGCCCGCCGATTTGATTAGGGTGTATGAGTGTTGGACTCATAGGGAGAGGGCTGATTTCTCTAGTAGCCATTCGAATTGTTCTCCAGAGTACTCAACGTGGTTGCAAACAAATATAGCATCAGCTACATTCATCTAGTCAGCACCTATTGTAGATTCAGACGAGGAGGAGCCTGTGGATGATACTGAGTCTCCTACTGAGGTTAAGCTTTTTATGGGTTTGACAGCCGCACTAGTTAGTGATCCGCCGACCATTCCTGCAGGGACAGATCCAGCTTTGGCAGACTTACTAGCTAGGATGACCTTTGAGAGAGATCAGGCTAGAGCCCTGATGTTGACTGCCCTATCTGGCAGGGACATATATTTTGTTGAGAGAGACGTGGCTCGAGCCGCTAAGGATGCAGGATTGATTGAGTGAGAGGAGATTCGATCTGCCAGAGACGCAGCTTTTGTTGAGATCGAGGAGACTTTGATTGCTAGGGATGCAGCTTTTGTGGAGAGGGAAGAGGCTATAGCTTCCCGGGATTTCCACATTGCCTATAGTACTGCTCTCCGATCTTATACTCATGGTCTGATTACCGAGATGAGTGCATATATTGATGACCATAGTGCCACACTGTAGATGACTGTGGAGGTTTTGAGCCGTATGGAGGCTGAGGGTATTGCACTTGCAGTTTCTCCTCCATCTTCATAGAGAGATGCCATGTTGGCATTGCTGGTCCGTTTATCCTTGGGTCCATAGACTAGCTTTGTTTTTCCCGCACATACTAGATTAGCCATTTTTGTCATTTACAGGACACTATGTATATATCAAACAGTGTTATATATCAGAGAAATATATTTTTTATTCACTTCCCTGTTTGGATATGTATTGTCACTGCTGAGTGATTACCACTTCTTTTATGACTTGCTGTTGTTGATGTATTTGGAACTTATCCTTGATGGACTGATAGTGAGATGTCAGAGAGTATCTCAGATAGGCCTGCTGACCAAGGAGGCTTGATAATCTTTTAGGTTTCATATTGTGATAACCCGAAAATCTATAAGATTTTAAATGATTAAAATAAAGGTTAAATAATAAAACCTAGATGAGAATTTGAGGATTTATTTAAATTTTTTAAGTAAAACCTATATGGTTTGCTATTAGAATGAGAATAGAGAAAATATGGGTTACAAAATTCCAAAACTCTAGAAATGAATTAATATGTACTTGAAGGAATATCAAGGATAAGGTATTACGATACCTATAAATTCGATGTGAACTGAATAATCTAAGAAATGTTATAATGATGCATGTGGAAATTTTATTAAGGAAATAAGATTTCACATGAAGAGATGCTATGAGGTTAAACGAAGATGAGTATATATATATATATATATATATATATATATATATATACATACTTAGTAAGGTGCTATATATTTTAGCACGAGGAATGCTGGATTAAGTTAAGGATATAAGAATCAAGATTAAACTATGTTAGTAATTTACATAGTTAAATGTGGGCCTTGATTGGCAAATAGGAAGATAAATAAGTTTAAAATTATTAGCTAATATGATTAGCAATAAAAACGGAGCAAGTTAAAACTTAAAATTTGAGTTAGAAATAAAATTTTGAAGTACAGACTGCTCGGTTGCGTCCGGAACGTTAAGTTTAGTCAGAAAGGACATTAAACACAAAATGTGTAAGGGTTGGCTTTTTGGTCAAAGTCAACAGTTGACTTTTATGGAAAAAAGTCAAAATTGGTGTTAAAAGTGGAATATCTGATGATTTATGTGAACTATGTATGTGATTAAATGAATATATATTATATACTGTGTATAGATTTATTTTGTATATAAAGAGAATTAAGAATAAAATTATGTAACCTAATATATATATATATATATATATATATATATATATTAGGTATGATAATTAAATAACCTAAGAGGTTATAATATGGGAGAATGTTAGTATATAAAAATATATACTAACTTTAAGAGATTTATTTTATATATCTCAAATAATTAATTTTATAACTAAGTCTAATTAGGTTATGAAATTAAAGAGACATGAGTAAGGAATTTATTTTTAAATATGGAAAATGAAAACCCTAATTAAATGATTAGGGTAAGATAGAATTTAAGATAATGGGCCATATTAATTATTATGGCCCAAACCTTTTAGTTAGGAAGTCCAAATATTTTAATGGGAAAGCCAAAAGAATTAAGTGTTAAGCCCAAGTGAGACCAATTGTTAAGGAACATGTGGGAGAATAATAAATTATATTAATTTAAGAGATATATTTTATTATCTCAATTTATTAGTTTTATATCCTAATTAAAGTAATTTAATTGGGTTATAAAACTTAATGTATAAGAGTGATGATTTAAATTATAAATGTATGGAATGTAAACCTTAATTAAATATTTAGGGTGGGATAAGATGGAAAGGATTGGACTATAATAATATGAAGATATCAAGAATGATGAGCATTAGTTCAAGAAATAATAAATTTTATTGGACTAAGGAGGATATATTATTTAATCGAGCCCAATTATTTAATTAAACATTGGATTTGTAGATAAATTGATTTAAGGACAATTAAATTATTAATCTAGCCTAATATATTATGTATGGAGCAAGTGTTATAATGGCCCAAATTAATTATGGGTGAAATCCCAAGTTAGTTTTGTTAGTAAGCAAATCAATAAGAAAACAAAATACAAGCCCAAAAGAAATTAAATTATGGCCCAAATTAAGCCCATTTGGGCAAGGGCATTAGTGTCATTAGAGGAGGCATTTAATAAAACAAAATTAAGGATAAGATGGCCACATGGCCGATCATGAGAGGGGCAAGGGAAGATATGAATAGATTTTGTTTGGAGATAAGATGGAAAGAGAAAAGAAAAGATAAGAAAGAGATAAGAAGGAAAGAGAAAGAAAAGATAAGAAGAAAGAGAAAGAGAAAGAAAGAAACGGGAAAATAAAGGAACGGGAGAAAAGGAGAGAAGGGGGCGGCAACCTAGAGAGAAAAGGAGAAGGAAAGAAATCTCCATGGGAGAAAGAAAAAGAAGAAGAAGAAGAAAGAAAATGTATAAAACTATTTTTTTCTTTCTCTAAGCTTTCATCTCTTTTATTTTATGGAATAGATGAAAGGAATTTTGATATGAAAGTATAAAACCCTTTAGTTTATGTGTTTTTCATGAATTCATGTTTGAATTTACCCAAATTGGGTGTTGATTGGTTTGGAAACCAAAAAGAAAGAGAAATATTTTTCTTATTTATAAAACTATTTTAGATCAATCTGCCTCGAAGGCATTTTTGTCTACTTTTTGTACTATAAAAATTCTGAAAAAATTTGGAGTGTTAATATTAGAAGATATGAAGGTCCTATAAAAATTTGAGAATTTTTGGCAATATGGTTTGAGAGATATGAATTTTACGGTGAAGGGCTATTTTTATGAAACCACCCAAATAACTCTCTGTGTATAAGTCCAAAAATTACAAAATTTTACTGGAGATACATGTATATAACAGGAGATTACCCTGTAAATTTCAGAATTTTTGGAGTTAATATCGATTTATGAAAAATTTGAGAATATTTGGATATTATGGACTATTTAAATATAATAAATGTATTTTAAAAATTCCGGGAAAAATATATGTTCAATGTGGGACTATATTCTGCCAAATCCCAGAAAAGAAATAATTTTGGGACTGATTTGGTATTTTTTATATAAATGATGTTGTATGAATAAATGAGTTTAATTAAATATGTGATGTCAAAAATATGAAAAATAAGGTTTTTCGACTTGGGACCCTTAAGCATGGTTTGTGCAAATTTTTGATGGAGGTTTGGGTCGGTTAGGAAGTGTTATAATGTTTATGGTATTTTAGAATGCTTTAATGAGTTAATTAAAAAAAGAAAAATAATTAAAATAAATTGTTTATTTATGGAATTAATGACTTTATTTTTTTTATGACTAATAAATATTGGATTAAAATATTATTAGTAATGTTTGACTTAAAAGTAATTAAAAGGTGAATAATCTTAGCTTAAAATATTATTAAATAATTAATAATATTAAACAAAAATTTAAAATAGAGAAATAAGTTATTTTAAATATAGTTGTTGAATTTGGTATTCAAGGAACTATATTATGTATGTGATTTGTTGGAAAAAAGAATTCAGGGTACTGAAGTTGGTTTCGGGTTTATTGAAATGGTTTCAGTCTACTGAAATGGTTTTAGTATGCTGAAATGGATTATAGTCTACTGAAAGAGGAATACAGGGTACCAAATTTGATTTCGGGTTGCTGAAATTGAATTCAGTCTGCTAAAATGGATTATGGTCTGCTGAAATAGTGATTTCAGGATGCTGAAATGAAACCTGGTTTACTGAAATAGTAATTTCAGTTTACTTAAATATTATCTAATTTACTAAGATAACATAGAAAGGAATAACTTATAAGCTACAAATTATAACATGATTAAAAGATTATCAAAGTATAATGATAATACTAAAACTATAATGTAATGTCTAATACTTAACTAGGTTAGACAAGTTAATATAAGAACTTATAAAGTAAGTGATTAAGTTTTAAGTCTAAAGTAGTACAGTCGTATTCTGCAATAGTTGATGTATAGTATCTGGGCTAAACGATTCCTTCATATGAGGAAGGTATATACGAATTAGTAACCGATCTAACTCGCTGTGAAAACAGTGTAGACGAGACGAAAACTAATTTGTTGGTTGTTTGTGGGAAACCACTCAGTATACTATATTAAATACTATTAAAGACTCGATGTATGCTAGGTTTAGACTTATAAATGAATATAGTGTTAAGGTTATCTAATATTTGACTATGTGTTTAAATGTTAGATAGTTTACTTATAAAGTAAAAGTATGATATGCTAATTGAAAGATAAATTTTATAACTGATAGGTCTTTTCAATAAGGACGTTAACTTAGATTGCGTAGCAGTAATCAACGGTGCATGCAAGTTTTCCTAACTCAAACTCGAGTTATATTTCAAAGTATGTTAGCAAATGATTATTAATGATTATTCATGTGACGACCCTAGAATAAGTCCAATCCAACCAACCCATTTTGGATCGCCAAATACATGGTACATATTCCAAATATAACTTTTATATCACACGGTCATGCAAAATACAACCACACAACTGTGAGTGTCAATACAAATATGTAAAAAATATAAATATTCAAACTAAGTCCTCATTACAATTATTATCACACCATTTTATAAAAATAGTGAGGACTACTACTGCTCTAACTCGGACCATCACTCTGTCCCCCGACTAGTCCCTGTGACATTCTCATTTCCTGAAGAGAACAATAGATGAAAAGGGTGAGCTCAACTAGCTCAGTAAAGAATATTATGACTAAGATAATAAAGAATAATTTATCGTTAGTCTTCAACAAATCAGATAAAATATTATGGACAACAAGTTTTGGATCAACAATTGCTGCGAAAATAACAATGCATCAGAAGAATTAAGTAGGAAATAATGTCTACTATCTTCTATGATTTGAAAGTCCGTAATCAATATTTTATTCCTGTAACATCAATCAATGTATATCTTGAATCAAATATTCATCTTTGCACTACGGGCCAAAGATATTCATTAGGTAATCATTCATCTTTGCATTATAGGCCAAAGATATTCATCAAATAATCATTCATCTTTGCACTACAGGCCAAAGATATTCTTTTGTATCACCATTTAAGACTGAAGATGATGAAAAATATTTTAAAGAACGAATCTAGTGAGATAAAGGATCAAAAATTAGGTATTCGTAATTTAATTTATCCAAGTTCAAGAATACTCCATAATAATTAATTGTGGAGCACAATTCAAGAATGTAGATCAAAACTTGGATCCAATCAAAGATAGAAACCATAATAGCCAACTTGGACAAAGAAAAAAAAATTTATTTTTTCTTTGAATAGTACCATATTCGTGAATAGTGCCGTATACGTGAATAGTACCGTATACGTGAATAGTAACTCCAATATAAAAAGGTAAAATTTTTGCAATAAAATTCATACCAATATTTCGGTGTCATGATATTGAAAGAAATAACATCATTTTTGAAAAAAAAATAACATCCCTTACCTCAAAAGAACAGTACTTCTGACTGGAATATCGGATATAATACTGAAGGAAACTTGCACTGAATAACAACACTCAAAGTATCGAAATACTCACAAAAATACGCTCGATATTATAGAGAAAGAAAATTATGATTCTGGTGTGATTTTTAAATTCTAATTTAGCACCCTATTTATAGGAAAATGCTTAGAACGCCAAAGCAAAAAATTTAATAAAATGTTATATTTATTAAAAATCTTTCGCACACCTCCTTGACCAATTCATCAGCCCACACAAGTGGGGCCCACCATCAAAAAAACGTTTTTATTATAAAAAATATTTATAACCCCAAAAATTAATTATTCCAGAACTTCAATAATTCATAATAAATAGCCCTTTTATCAGAAAAATTCAAATCTTACATCCATTCTATAGAAAATTTATTTCTCTACAACTTTGTAGAAGAAAGTTTTTCCAAATTACAAACATAAATTGTCTGAAATCCACATACAGATAATTTTCCACACCTCTATTGTAACAAAATACTGATAAAACACATTAGCACTAATTCTTTCTTTTATATCCACAAAAATAAATATTTTCTTGTCATATAAATTCATAATTAATTATTCACAAATAATATTACAGAACTACAATATTGACAACCAGGTCGTTCTCAGGAAAGAGGGGGCCTTCCGATAATGATTTCTCCTTACTGGCGCGCAGTTAAATAACCCCTCCTAGACATAACTTCCTTAGACATTGCCAATAATATTATCTAATAATATTATTCAAATAATATGAATTATTGATCTGATAATGGGAAATACTGTGCAGTGATAATTATTGAATTAACAATAATATAAAAATCCTGTGCAATACCGTGTGCTACTGTGCAACAACGCGTATTACTTTACTTTACCCATCGGGTATTCCAACAATGTTAACGGTAACAACTACGCCGTTAGTTATAAAAAACTTATTCTTGTCGTTTTTTTCATTCGACAGTTTTCCGTTATAGGGCCCACAATTGGCTGCGCCGTCGTACGAATATTTCCCGACAGCAAGAATATTCCACGACCAAACGAATATTCCCCGACAACAATGAATATTTTATAACCACTTGCTTATTTAAAATATTTGCGCATTTTAGCCATAACATTCCACATTATCAAATTAACCCCTGACTATTTCAAAATAATATATATAGGAAATTCAATTTTTTATTCATAAAAGTTGGGGTCTTACAACCTCCCCTCCTTATGAAATTATGTCCTCGAAATTGACGTGCGTACATGGTGTTTCGAAAAGATGAGGATACCTCGTTTTCAATTTCAATTCCAACTCCCAGGTCATTTCCTCAATAGCATGGTTCCTCCACAAAACTTTGACTTGTGGTATAACCTTTGTGTATAGGACATGCTCATTCCTATCCAAAATCTTGACAAGTACCTCCTCGTACGTTAAATCTTCGGCTATCTCGTCTGGTTCTAACTCAATAATGTGGCTCGGGTCTTTCACATATTTACGTAACACAGATATGCGAAACACGTTATGAACATGAGATATGCTTAGAGGTAATACGAGTCTATAGGCCACATTTCCTACTCGGTCAAGAATCTCAAATGGACCAATGAATCGTGGATTGAGCTTTCCTCTCTTCCCAAACCTCGTAACTCCTTTTCACGGAGCAACACGTAACAATACGTGGTCCCCAACATTAAATTTCACGTCCTTTCGATGAAGATCCGCATAACTCTTTTGTCGATCTTGTGCCGTTTGTATACGTTATCGGATCATTTGGATCTTTTCTGTAGTCATACATACTAACTCTAGTCCCAACAATGTTGCCTCACCCACCTCATCCCAACATACTGGAGAACGACACTTTCTCCCATACAACGCCTCGAATGGAGCCACACCTATACTTGCCTGATAACTATTGTTGTAGGAGAATTTCACCAATGGTAGGTACTTATCCCAACTCCCTTTGAAGTCTAGAACACAGAGTCTCAATAGATCTTCAAGAGTTTGAATAGTCCTTTTCGATTGCCCGTCCGTTTGAGGATGATATGCCGAACTGAATCGTAAGTTCGTGACCATAGCTTTCTGCAAGCTAACCCAAAATCGTGAAGTGAATCTTGGGTCACGATCCGAAACTATGGATACTGGCATGCAATGCAATCTCACAATCTAATTCACATATATACGAGCAAGACGTTCAAGGGAATAGTTCTCCCGTATCGGCAAGAAATGAGCAGACTTGGTTAATCTATCAACTATAACCCAAATCACATCTATGCCTTAAGAAACCTTGGGAAGACCCGTAACGAAATCTATGGTAATGTGTTCCCACTTTCACTTTGGAATCTCAAGTGGTTGCAATTGACCCTTCGGCACTTGATGCTCCGCCTTTACACGTTGACAAGTTAAACATCTCGAAATAAACTCCGCGATCTCTCACTTCATATTGCTTCACCAAAATGTATGTCGAAGATCAGGATACATTTTGGTACTTCCAAAATGGATTACAAACGGTGTGTTGTGTGCCTCCATCATGATTCTATACTTCAAATCAGAATCGTTAGGAACACAAAGTCCGAAGTTGACTCGGAGTATTCCTTCTTCATCGATTCTTGCTTCTGGAACCGCACCTTCTTGCTCCTTCTTCTTCATCTTCATCAGCTCCGGATCCGTAGCTTGAGCAGCTTTAACTTTATCAATCAAAGTTGGTTCTACGCGTATACTTGACATCATCATGTGGGTCCCCGAAGTCTTGAACTCTATCTCCATCTTTTGTAATTCACACAGAATAGGCCTTTGTGTGGACATCATCGCACTCGTTCCCGCATATGATCTTCTACTCAACGCGTCAGCTACCACGTTCGCTTTTCCTAGATAATATTGGATGGTATGATCGCAATCTTTCAACAGCTCAAGCCAACGTCGTTACCGCATGTTGAGTTCCTTTTGAGTGAAGAAATATTTAAGGCTCTTATGATCCGTATAAATCTCCACTTTCTCCCTGTACAGGTAGTGTCTCCAGATCTTCAACGCGAAAACGACTGCTGCCAACTCTAGATCATGAGTAGGATAATTCCTCTCATATTCCTTGAGTTGTTGTGAGGCATAGGCTATAACTTTCCCATGTTGTATGAGAACACATCCTAAACCTTTTTCCGAAGCATCGCTGTAGATAACAAATCCATCCGAACCAGATGGTATTGTCAGAACAGGTGCCGAGATAAGTCTCCTCCTGAGCTCTTGGAAGCTCTTCTCGCATTCCTCGCTCCATACGAATTTTGTATCTTTTCGAGTCAACTGAATTAATGGAGTAGAAATTCGAAGAAAATCCTTCCACAAATCTCCGATAATAACCAGCTAAGCCCAGAAAGCTACGTACTTCGGTCACCGACTTCAGTTTCTCCCAACTTTGTATTGCTTCAATTTTTGCTGGGTCAACAGATACTCCATGTTTTGACACCACGTGCCCAAGGAATGCTACTTCCTCAAGCCAGAACTCGCATTTCTTTAACATGGCATATAACTTGTTTTCACGAAGCCTTTGAAGTGCCAGCTTCAAGTGTTGCTCATGATCTTCACGGCTTTTGGAATAGATGAGGATGTCATCAATAAAGACAACCACGAACTGATCCAAATATTCCTTGCATACACGGTTCATCATATCCATGAAAGCAGCAGGAGCATTAATCAATCCAAAAGACATGATTAAGAATCCATAATGTCCGTACCGAGTTCTGAAGGCAGTCTTCGGAATATCCTCAATTTTAATCTTCAGCTGATGATATCCAGAATGAAGATCGATCTTTAAAAAGAATTGTGCTCCTTGCAACTGGTTGAACAGGTCATCAGTACGAGGTAGCGGATACTTATTCTTGATGGTGGCACGGTTCAACTCTCGATAGTCAATACAAAGTCGCATACTCCCGTCTTTCTTCTTTACGAATAAAATAGGAGCACCCCAAGGAGACGTACTAGGACGAATGAAATCGATGTCTAACAACTCCTGTAGTTGGACCTTTAACTCCTGAAGTTCAATAGGAGCCATTCGATATGGAGTTTTAGAAATGGGTTTTGTACCGGGCTCAAGGTCAATAAAGAATTCAACTTCATGTTCTGGGGGTAGACCGTGAAGTTCTTTGGGAAATACATCAAGAAACTCATTAACAACAGAAATATTATTCAAATTTGACGTATTCTGGTTTAGATCAGTGACATGAGCTAAGAAAGCTTGACATCCGTTTTTCAATAAACGAATAGCTTTGTGACTTGAAATGACATTGACTGATTTTAGTGGTTTGGTGGTTTGAATTCACACAACAGGTTGGTTAGGAATATGAAAACTAACAACCTTACGAAAATAATTAATTTTGGCATGATAAGTGGTTAACCAATTAATTCCTAAAATCACGTCAAATGCAAGTATTTTTAAATATATAAGATCAACAGGTAGGGTGAGGGTACCAATATGACTCAAGCAAGATTTGTAAACTGTAGATGTAACGAAGGTTTCTCCCAACGGAGTCTCAACAGATAAGTCAAAGTCTAATTTCTTAGGAGTCAAGTTCAAACGTTGAGCACAAGTAGGTGATATAAAAGAATGGGTAGCACCGGTATCTAACAAAGTGTAAACTTCGCAAGAGATTATGATTAGCTTACCCCTGATCACCTTGTTCGGGTTCCTCGCATTTTGGACAGTCACGACAAACGCTCTTCCAGGAACCACCGACTTTGACTTATCCGAAATTGCCTTTGGAATCACCACCCCCACTAGACTTGGTTTCGCTACAGGACAATCTCGAGCTATATGTCCTTTCTTTCCATAGTTATAGCATACCTTGAATTATTGTGGGCAGTTTGGGCTGATGTGTCCCTCTTTCCTGCATTTATAGCATACGACCGATGCTCCCCTAGAAACAGTTGATACTGGTGCTGATGTCGACGTCTTCACGTTCTCATTGTTGTACCTTCTCTTCTTGAAATCTCCCCCCCGACTCACTTCTGCTATTATCATGGCCACGATTACCACCGAAGTGGTTATTGCTTTTGTCATGATACTTTTCTCCCCGCTGGTTGTCATTGCTCCAATAACTACTGCCATTGGTACGACCCTGGTTGTGGTCCCTTGGTTGAACGGACTCATTATCTTGTTCTAATAACTGAGCCCTGTTTACTACAATTGAATAGAGAGAAAATTTGTGAGAAATGAGGTATTGATGAATTTCGAGTTTGAAACCTCTCAGAAACATCCGCGTCATACGTTCCTCATTCTCTACCAAATGAGGTGCAAACCTGGACAACTCTGCGAACTTAACCTCGTACTGGGACACAGTTATGTTGTTTTGTTCTAGTCTGATAAACTCTTCCTCCTTTATATGATGAATACTTTTAGCAAAGTACTTGTCATTGAACAGTTTCTAGAACGCTTCCCAAGACATCTTGAGTGCGGCAGGCTGGGTACGCTTCACAGACTCCCACCAGTAATCTGCCTCTCCACGGAACATAAAGGTGGTGAATGGAACCTTCTGTTCCTCCGTGCATCCTAAGACATCAAATATCTTGGTAATTTGCTTAACCCACGTCTCTGCCTTGATTGGATCTGGCTTTCGCTGAAACTCTGGTGGTCCCAACTCTTTGAACTGCTTGGCAGTGACAATCTGCGTGTTGTTATTATTTCCACCTGTATTTTGCACACGAGTCTCCCTCGTCTGGTTTTATATGAACTGCAAAAAGCTTCTAAACATCTCATCGTTTATTGTCTGATCAGTGTTATTTTCAGGAGGAACATTGCCTTCCTGTTGCACGTTCTCTTGGTTGGTGATTAAAGGTGTCTCCACGGTCTCATTCACTCCATTGTTAACATTCTCAGCTGCCATAATCAAATACTGCCATAAAACAGGGGTTAATTAAACAAATTAACATATCATATATTAACCCTATGCTCCGACTGACCAATTAAATACCGCATAAGCTTAGGTAGGACAAACTAGTGAAGGATTTACTCGTCTCTCCCCTCCTAGCTCTATTCCCCAATCTCCGCCAGAGACCATATCCCTAAGCTCTGATACCAATTGTGACTCCCCCAGAATAGGTCCAATCCAACCAACCCATTCTGGATCGCCAAATACATGGTACAAAATCCAAATACAACTTTTATATCACACGGTCGTGCAAAATACAACCACACAACTGTGAGTGTTAATACAAATATGTAAAAAATATAAACATTCAAACTAAGTCCTCATTACAATTATTATCACACAATTTTATAAAAATAGTGAGGACTACTACTGCTCTAACTCGGACCATCACTCTGTCCCCCGACTAGTCCCTACGACATTCTCATTTCCTGAAGAGAACAATAGATGAAAAGGGTGAGCTCAACTAGCCCAGTAAAGAATATTATGACTAAGATAATAAAGAACAATTTATCGTTAGTCTTCAACAAATCAGATAAAATATTATGGACCACAAGTTTTGGATCAACAACTATAGCGGAAATAACAATGCATCAGAAGAATTAAGTAGGAAATAATGTCTACTATCTTCTATGATTTGAAAGTCCATAATCAATATTTTATCCTTGTAACATCAATCATTGTATATCTTGAATTAAATATTCATCTTTGCACTACGGGCCAAAGATATTCATCAGGTAATCATTCATCTTTGCACTATAGGCCAAAGATATTCATCAAATAATCATCTATCTTTGCACTACAGGCCAAAGATATTCTTTTGTATCACCATTTAAGACTGAAGATGATGAAAAATATTTTAAAGAACGAATCTAGTGAGATAAAGGACAAAAATTAGGTATTCGTAATTTAATTTATCAAAGTTCAAGAATACTCCATAATAATTAATTGTGGAGCACAATTCAAGAAGTAGATCAAAACTTGGATCCAATCAAAGATAGAAACCATAATAGCCAACTTGGACAAAGAAAAGAAAATTTATTTTTTCTGTGAATAGTACAATATTCGTGAATAGTGCCATATTCGTGAATAGTGCCGTATACGTGAATAGTACCGTATACGTGAATAGTAACTCCAATATAAAAAGGTAAAAATTTTGCAATAAAATTCATACCAATATTTCGGTGTCATGATATTGAAAGAAATAACATCATTTTTGAAAAAAAAAATAACATCCCTTACCTCAAAAGAACAGTACTTTTGACTAGAATATCGAATATAATATTGAAGGAAACTTGCACTGAATAGCAACACTCAAAGTATCAAAATACTCACAAAAATACGCTCGATATTATAGAGAAAGAAACTTATGATTCTGGTGTGATTTTCAAATTCTAATTCAGCACCCTATTTATAGGAAAATTCTTAGAACGACAAAGTAAAAAATTTAATAAAATATTATACTTATTAAGAATCTTCCGCACACCTCCTTGACCAATTCATCAGCCCACACAAGTGGGGCCCACCATAAAAAAACATTTTTATTAAAAAAAATATTTATAATCCCAAAAATTAATTATTGCGGAACTTCAGTAATTCATAATAAATAGCCCTTTTCTCAGAAAAATTCAAATCTTATGTCCATTCCATAGAAAATTTAATTCTCTACAACTTTGTAGAAGAAAGGTTTTCTAAATTCCAAACATAAATTGTCCGAAATCCACATACGGATGATTTTCCACACCTCTATTCTAACAAAATATTGATAAAACACATCAGCACTAATTCCTTCTTTTATATCCACAAAAATAAATATTTTCTTGTCATATAAATTAATAATTAATTATTCACAAATAATATTACAAAACTAAAATATTGACAACCAGGTCGTTTCCAGGAAAGAGGGGGCCTTCTGATAAGGATTTCTCCTTACTGTCGCGCAATTAAATAACCCATCCTAGACATAACTTCCTTAGACATTGCCAATAATGTTATCTAATAATATTATTCAAATAATATGAATTATTGATCTGATAATGGGAAATACTGTGTAGTGACAATTATTGAATTAACAATAATATAAAAATACTGTGCAATACCGTGTGCTACTGTACAACAATGCGTATTACTTTACTTTACCCATCGAGTATTCCAACAATGTTAACGGTAACAACTACACCGTTATTTATAAAAAAACTTATTCTTGTCATTTTCTTCATCCGACAGTTTTCTGTTATAGGGCCCACAATTGGCTGCGCCGTCGTACGAATATTTTCCCACAACAAGATTATTCCACGACCAAATGAATATTCTCCGACAACAATGAATATTTTATAACCACTTGCTTATTTAAAATATTTGTGCATTTTACCCATAACATTCCACATTATTAAATTAACCCCTGACTATTTCAAAATAATATATAGAGGAAATTTAATTTTTTATTCATAAAAGTTGGGGTCTTACAACCTCCCCTCCTTATAAAATTTCGTCCTTGAAATTGACGTGCGTACCTGGTGTTTCAAAAAGGTGAGGATACCTCGCTTTCATTTCCGATTCCAACTCCCAGGTCATTTCCTCAATAGCATGGTTCCTCCACAAAACTTTGACTTGTGGTATAACCTTTGTGCATAGGACATGCTCCTTCCTATCCAAAATCTTGACAGGTACCTCCTCGTACATTAAATCTCCCGCTATCTCGTCTGGTTCTAACTCAATAATGTGGCTCGGGTCTTTCACATATTTACGTAACACAGATATGTGAAACACGTTATGAGCACGAGACATGCTTGGAGGTAATACGAGTTTATATGCCACATTTCCTACTCGGTCAAGAATCTCAAATGGACCAATGAATAGTGGATTGAGTTTTCCTCTTTTCCCAAACCTCGTAACTCCTTTCCACGGAGCAACACGTAACAATACATGGTCCCTAACATTAAATTCCATGTCCTTTCGATGAAGATCCGCATAACTCTTTTGTCGATCTTGTGCCGTTTGTATACGTTGTCGACTCATTTGGATCTTTTCCGTAGTCATACGTACTAACTTCGGTCCCAATAATGTTGCCTTACCCACCTCATCCCAATATACTGGAGAACGACACTTTCTCCCATACAACGCCTCGAATGGAGCCACACCTATACTTGCCTAATAACTATTGTTGTAGGAGAATTCCACAAATGGTAGGTACTTATCCCAACTCCCTTTGAAGTCTAGAACACAGAGTCTCAATAGATCTTCAAGAGTTTGAATAGTCCTTTTCGATTGCCCGTCTGTTTGAGGATGATATGACGAACTGAATCGTAAGTCCGTGCCCATAGCTTTCTGCAAGCTAACCTAAAATCGTGAAGTGAATCTTGGGTCACGATCCGAAACTATGGATACTGGCATGCCATGCAATCTCACAATCTAATTCACATACATACAAGCAAGACGTTTAAGGGAATAGTTCTCCTGTATCGGCAAGAAATGAGCAGACCTGGTTAATCTATCAACAATAACCCAAATCGCATCTATGCCTTGAGAAACCTTGGGAAGACCCGTAACGAAATCCATGGTAATGTGTTCCCACTTCCACTTTGGAATCTCAAATGGTTGCAATGGACCCTTCGGCATTTGATGCTCTGCCTTTACACGTTGACAAGTTAATCATCTAGAAATAAACTCTGCGATCTCTCTCTTCATATTGCTCCACCAAAATGTATGTCGAAGATCACGATACATTTTGGTACTTCCAAGATGGATTGCAAACGGTGTGTTGTGTGCCTCCATCATGATTCTATACTTTAAATCAGAATCGTTAGGAACAAAAAGTATGGAGTTAACTCGGAGTATTCCTTCTTCATCGATTCTTGCTTTTGGAACCGCACCTTCTTGCACCATCTTCTTCATATTCATCAGCTCCGGATCTGTAGCTTGAGCAGCTTTAACTTTATCAATCAAAGCTGGTTCTACGCGTATACTTGACATCATCATGTGGGTCCCCGAAGTCTTGAACTCTATCTCCATCTTTTGTAATTCACACAGAATAGGCCTTTGTGTGGACATCATCGCACTCGTTCCCGCATATGATCTTCTACTCAACGCGTCAGCTACCACGTTCGCTTTTCCTAGATAATATTGGATGGTATGATCGCAATCTTTCAACAGCTCAAGCCAATGTCGTTACCGCATGTTGAGTTCCTTTTGAGTGAAGAAATATTTAAGGCTCTTATGATCCGTATAAATCTCCACTTTCTCCCTGTACAGGTAGTGTCTCCAGATCTTCAACGCGAAAACGACTGCTGCCAACTCTAGATTATGAGTAGGATAATTCCTCTCATATTCCTTGAGTTGTTGTGAGGCATAGGCTATAACTTTCCCATGTTGTATGAGAACACATCCTAAACCTTTGTCCGAAGCATCGCTGTAGATAACAAATCCATCCGAACCAGATGGTATTGTCAGAACAGGTGCCGAGATAAGTCTCCTCCTGAGCTCTTGGAAGCTCTTCTCGCATTCCTCGCTCCATACGAATTTTGTATCTTTTCGAGTCAACTAAGTTAATGGAGTAGCGATTAGAGAAAATCCTTCCACGAATCTGCGATAATAACCAGCTAAGCCCAGAAAGCTACGTACTTCAGTCACCGACTTCGGTTTCTCCCAACTTTGTATTGCTTCAATTTTTGCTGGGTCAATAGATACTCCATGTTCTGACACCACGTGCCCAAGGAATGCTACTTCCTCAAGCCAGAACTTGCATTTCTTCAACTTGGCATATAACTTGTTTTTACGAAGCCTTTGAAGTGCCAGCTTCAAGTGTTGCTCATGATCTTCACGGCTTTTGTTATAGATGAGGATGTCATCAATAAAGACAACCACGAACTGATCCAAATATTCCTTGCATACACGGTTCATCATATCCATGAAAGCAGCAGGAGCATTAGTCAATCCAAAAGACATGACTAAGAATCCATAATGTCCGTACCGTGTTCTGAAGGCAGTCTTCAAAATATCCTAAGTTTTAATCTTCAACTGATGATATCCAGAACGAAGATCGATCTTTGAAAAGAATTGTGCTCCTTGCAACTGGTCGAACAGGTCATCCATATGAGGTAGCGGATACTTATTCTTGATGGTGGCACGGTTCAACTCTCGATAGTCAATATAAAGTCGCATACTCCCGTCTTTCTTCTTTGCGAATAAAACAGGAGCACCCCAAGGAGACGTACTAGGACGAATGAAATCGATGTCTAATAACTCCTGTAGTTGGACCTTTAACTCCTGAAGTTCAATAAGAGCCATTCGATATGGAGTTTTAGAAATGGGTTTTGTACCGGGCTCAAGGTCAATAAAGAATTTAACTTCACGTTCTGGGGGTAGACCGGGAAGTTCTTTGGGAAATAAATCAAGAAACTCATTAACAACAGAAATATTATTCAAATTTGACGTATTCTGGTTTAGATCAGTGACATGAGCTAAGAAAGCTTGACATCCATTTTTCAATAAACGAATAGCTTTGTGACTTGAAATGACATTGACTGATTTTAGTGGTTTGGTGGATTGAATTCACACAACAGGTTGGTTAGGAATATGAAAACTAACAACCTTACGAAAATAATCAATTGTGGCATGATAAGTGGGTAACCAATTAATTCCTAAAATCACGTCAAATGCAAGTATTTTTAAAGATATAAGATCAACAGGTAGGGTGAGGGTACCAATATGAATCAAGCAAGATTTGTAAACTGTAGATGTAACGAAGGTTTCTCCCAACAGAGTCTCAACAGATAAGTCAAAGTCTAATTTCTCAGGTGTCAAGTTCAAATGTTGAGCACAAGTAGGTGATATAAAAGAATGGGTAGCACCGGTATCTAACAAAGTGTAAACTTCGCAAGAGTTTATGATTAGCTTACCCGTGATCACCTTGTTCGGGTTCCTCGCGTTTTGTGCAGTCACGACAAGTGCTCTTCTTAGAACCACCGACTTTGACTTGTCCAAAATCACCTTTGGAATCACCACCCCCGCTGGACTTGGTTTCGCTACAGAACAATCTCGAGCTATATGTCCTTCATTTCCATAGTTATAGCATGCCTTGAATTGTTGTGGGCAATTTGGGCTGATGTGTCCCTCTTTCCCGCATTTATAGCATACGACTGATGCTCCCCTAGAAACAGTTGATGCTGGTGCTGATGTTGACGTCTTCACGTTCTCATTGTTGTACCTTCTCTTCTTGAAATCTCCCCCCGACTCACTTCTGCTATTATCATGGCCACGATTACCACCGGAGTGGTTATTGCTTCTGTCATGATACTTTTCTCCCTGCTAGTTTTCATTGCTCCGATGACTACTGCCACTGGTACGACCTTGGTTATGGTCCCTTGGTTGAACGGACTCATTATGTCGTTCTAATAACTGAGCCCTATTTACTACATCTGAATAGAGAGAAAATTTATGAGAAATAAGATATTGACGAATTTTGGGTTTCAAACCTCTAAGAAACATCCGCGTCATACGTTCCTCATTCTCTACCAAATGAGGTGCAAACCTGGATAACTCCGCGAACTTAACCTCGTACTGGGACACATTCATGTTATTTTGTTCTAGTCTGATAAACTCTGCCTCCTTCATATGACAAATACTTTCAGGAAAGTACTTGTTATTGAACAGTTTTTGAAACGCTTCCCAAGACATCTTGAGTGCGGCAGGCTGGGTACGCTTCACAGACTCCCACCAGTAATCTGCCTCTCCACGAAACATAAAGGTGGCGAATGGAACCTTCTGTTCCTCCGTGCATCCCAAGACATCAAATATCTTGGTAATTTGCTTAACCCACATCTCTGCCTTGATTGGATCTGGCTTTTCCTGAAACTTTGGTGGTCCCAACTCTTTGAACAGCTTGACAGTGACAATCCGCGTGTTGTTATTATTTCCACATGTATTTTGCACATGAGTCTCCCTCGTCTGGTTTTGCATGAACTGCAAAAAGCTTCTAAACATCTCATTGTTTATCGTCTGATCAGTGTTATTTTCAGGAGGAACATTGCCTTCCTGTTGCACGTTCTCTTGGTTAGTGATTAAAGGTGTCTCCACGGTCTCATTCACTCCATTGTTAACATTCTCAGCTGCCATTCTCAAATACTGCCATAAAACAAGGGTTAATTAAACAAATTAACATATCACATATTAACCCTATGCTCTGACTGACCAATTAAATACCACATAAGCTTAGGTAGAACACACTAGTGAAGGATTTACTTGTCTCTCCCCTCTTGGTTTCAGTATGCTGAAATGGATTATAGTCTACTGAAAGAGGAATACAGGGTACTGAATTTGATTTTGGGTTGCTGAAATTGAATTCAGTCTGCTAAAATGGATTATGGTCTGCTGAAATAGTGATTTCAGGATGCTGAAATGAAACCTGGTTTACTGAAATAGTAATTTTAGTTTACTTAAATGTTATCTAGTTTACTAAGATAACATAGAAAGGAATAACTTATAAGTACAAGTTATAACATGATTAAAAGATTATCAAAGTATAATGATAATACTAATACTATAATGTAATGTCTAATACTTAACTATGTTAGACAAGTTAATATAAGAACTTATAAAGTAAGTGATTAAGTTTTAAGTCTAAAGTAGTAAAGTCGTATTCTGCAATAGTTGATGTATAATATCTGGGCTAAACGATTCCTTCATATGGGGATGGTATATACGAATTAGTAACCGATCTAACTCGCTGTGAAAACAGTGTAGAAGAGACGAAAACTAATTTGTTGGTTGTTTGTGGGAAACCACTCAGTATACTATATTAAATACTATTAAAGACTCGATGTATGCTAGGTTTAGACTTGTAAATGAATATGGTGTTAAGGTTATCTAATATTTGACTATGTGTTTAAATGTTAGATAGTTTACTTATAAAGTAAAAGTATGATATGCTAATTGAAAGATCAATTTTATAACTGATAGGTCTTTTCAATAAGGATGTTAACTTAGATTGCGTAGCAGTAATCAACGGTGCAGGCAAGTTTCCCTAACTCAAACTCGAGTTATATTTCAAAGCATGTTAGTGAATGATTATTGATGATTATTTATGTGACACCCCCAGAATAGGTCCAATCCAACCAACCCATTCTGGATCGCCAAATACATGGTACAGAATCCAAATACAACTTTTATATCACACGGTCGTGCAAAATACGACCACACAACTGTGAGTGTCAATATAAATATGTAGAAAATATAAACATTCAAACTAAGTCCTCATTATAATTATTATCACACTATTTTATAAAAATAGTGAAGACTACTACTGCTCTAACTCGGACCATCACTCTGTCCCCCGACTAGTCCCCGCGACCTTTTTATTTTCTGAAGAGGACAATAGATGAAAAAGGTGAGCTCAACTAGCCCAGTAAAGAATATTATGACTAAGATAATAAAGAATAATTTATCGTTAGTCTTCAACAAATCAGATAAAATATTATGGACCACAAGTTTTGGATCAACAACTGCAGCGAAAATAACAATGCATCAGAAGAATTAAGTAGGAAATAATGTCTACTATCTTCTATGATTTGAAAGTCCATAATCAATATTTTATTTCTGTAACATCAATTAATGTATATCTTGAATCAAATATTCAACTTTGCACTACGGGCCAAAGATATTCATCAGGTAATCATTCATCTTTGCACTATAGGCCAAAAATATTCATCAAATAATCATCCATCTTTGCACTACATGCTAAAGATATTCTTTTGTATCAACATTTAAGACTGAAGATGATGAAAAATATTTTAAAGAACGAATCTAGTGAGATAAAGGACAAAAATTAAGGATTTGTAATTTAGTTTATCCAAGTTCAAGAATACTCCATAATAATTAATTGTGGAGCAAAATTCAAGAATGAAGATCAAAACTTGAATCTAATCAAAGATAGGAACCATAATAGCCAACTTGGACAAAGAAAAGAAAATTTAATTTTTCTATGAATAGTACCGTATTTGTGAATAGTGCCGTATACGTGAATAGTGCCGTATACGTGAATAGTGCCGTATAATATAAAAAGGTAAAAATTTCACAATAAAATTCATACAAATATTTTGGTGTCATGATATTGAAAGAAATAACATCATTTTTTAAAAAAAAATAACATCACTTATCTCAAAAGAACAGTACTTCTGACTGGAATATCGGATATAATACTGAAGGAAATTTGCACTGAATAGCAACACTCAAAGTATAGAAATACTCACAAAAATATGCTCGATATTATAGAGAAAGAAACTTATGATTCTGGTGTGATTTTTAAATTCTAATTCAGTACCCTATTTATAGGAAGCTGCTTAGAACGCCAAAGCAAAAAATTTAATAAAATATTATATTTATTAAAAATCTTCTGCACACCTCCTTAACCAATTCACCAGCCCACACCTCTATTCTAACAAAATACTGATAAAACACATCAGCACTAATTCCTTCTTTTATATCCACAAAAATAAATATTTTCTTATCATATAAATTAATAATTAATTATTCACAAATAATATTACAGAACTACAATATTGACAACAAGGTCGTTCCCAAGAAAGAGGGAGCCTTCCGATAAGGATGGGCAAAACAATGTTTTTGGTCATCAAAATTGGCACGTATTACTGAATACCTGATTGAACTTTTAATTTATCAAATTAACTAACTGAACTAATTTTTATTTTCAAATTGGGTCATTACGTTAAAAAAAGTAAACAGGCGTTAATTTCTTATCTAAGTGGCGCTGACGTGGATGTTAAAAAAAGAGAAAAAAAAGAAAATGATATGGAAAATAAAAACATAAAAATCAAAACATCTTTTTGCAAAACAGATCTAACCATCTTCATCATAACAGATCTTCATCAAAACAAACAAAAGAAAAAATTTAGGGTTTTCCTCATTTTCTTCATCTTCCCCAAATTTTAGGATTTTCTTCATTTTCTTCATTTTCTTCAGCTTTCCCAATTTCGCCGGCTAATAAGATTTCAATGGCACAGTTGGTTCAGCCTTTAGCAAATGGTGCACAAATTTTGCATCTTCATATTCCCCAAATTTTACATATGGATTTCCTCATTTCCTTCAAATTTGTCAAAACAGATGAAACCCATCAAAATCCAAAAAGCATACAACCCAGATCTAAAATACCCGGTGACGACGAACGAAACAAACACTTTGATCTGACTAAGTTAAAAGAAAGCATCCGAAACGAAATGCTTCCCAACAGACTCTGCCAATTTGATCTGACTAAGCCAATAAGATGAAGTCTCAAGTCTATCGAACCGGCAATTGCTGCATCTCTAAGCACTTTGATAAGGGGTGCCCCAAACCCCAGGCTTTACTAAGGAAGGAGATTTCACGAGGGTTTTAGGCTATGCAATTTTCCCCTTACTTGAATTCTTCGCAACATTTTCTACGAAACAAACACTTTTCTTCTTTGGTTGTACTCTGTTTTCATCAGGGGATTTTTTGAGGAGATCTGTTACCGGAGTTGCTGCAAAATCTGCTGATAGTTGAGTTGATTGTGTCGATTTGGGTTGTTTCTAAGGAACCCCGGTTGTTACAGGCTTTTCGATGGCTGGCTTTGTAGGGAGATTTGGATTTCTAGTGGTACCGAAGACGATTTCTGTTTCAATTTCTTCCAAAAAATTAATTTAATTCGTCCCTTCTTCTGTTTTTTTAGATCTGTTCTTCCATTTGCCCAGATTCTTCCATTTTTCCAGATATGTAATTTAATTTAGATCCGTTTTTTTAGATTTGTTCTTCATAGGAATATTCCGGCGGAGTGAGGAGAGAGAGGGGCTGTTTGGGGGAAACGATTTGGGGAAGATTTTGATAAAAGGGAAGATTTGGGGTAGAAATTGAAACATAAATTGAATTTGATTTGGAAGGAAAGAAAAATTTTAGGATTTGATGAAAATTTGGGAAATATGAAGATTTTGATAAAAAGGAAGATTTGGAGAAGATGAAAATTTTGATTTTGATTTTTGTTTTTATTTTCAAGTTTTTTTTGCCACATAAGCAATATTTTTGATTTTTTTTATGCTTTCTTTTATTTTCCATGTCATTTTATTTTTCCCCCCTTTTTTTTACGTCCACGTCAGCGCCATGTAAATACAAAATTAGCGTCTGTTTACTTTTTTAAACGGAATGACCCAATTTGAAAATAAAAAATTGTTCGTTTAGTTAATTTGACAAATTAAAAGTTCAATCATGTATTCAGTATTACGTGCCAACTTTGGTGACCAAAAGCATAGTTTTGCCGATAAGGATTTCTCCTTACTGGAGCGCAATTAAATAACCCATCATAGACAGAACTTCCTTAGACATTGCCAATAATGTTATCTAATAATATTATTCAAATAATATGAATTACTTATCTGATAATGGAAAATACTGTGCAGTGACAATTATTGAATTAACAATAATATAAAAATACTGTGCAATACCGCGTGCTACTGTGCAATAACGCGTATTACTTTACTTTACCCATCGAGTATTCTAACAGTGTTAACGGTAACAACTACGCCGTTATTTATAAAAAATTTATTTTTGTCGTTTTCTTCATCCGACAGTTTTTCGTTATGGGGCCCACAATTGGCTGCGCCGTCGTATGAATATTCCCCAACAGCAAGAATATTCCACGACCAAACGAATATTCCCCGACAACAATGATTATTTTATAACCACTTGCTTATTTAAAATATTTGTGCATTTTACCCATAACATTCCACATTATCAAATTAACCCCTGACTATTTCAAAATAATATATAGAGAAAATTCAATGTTTTATTCATAAAAGTTGGGGTCTTACAATTCACGTCTATACTGATTATTGATTCGCACTTAGTGCATGTTGCATATGCTCATCAGGTATGAAAGGCTGATCACCTTCATTACCATAAGGTTCAGATAAATTGTTCATGGTGCTTGTTGACATTAAACCTTATTGATTCAGTCATTCAATTATTGACATGTTGATTCATACTCTTTCACAATTATTATATTGTTGAAAACTTGAAAGCTTATTATTCTTTCAATCATGATATATCTTTATTGAATTTAAACTTGTTGAGCAAAGTCATTGCTCACCCTTGCTATATTATGATATTAAATTTTAGATTAAGATGAAGACTTGCAGAAGGTCAGAGACAAGAGCAAAGTACAGTAATAGATTGTTATACGAATAACTATTTAGTTATCTTATGTAAACCTTTTTAATTATTAAAGGTATGTATTCAGTTACGATTAATAAACCTGGGGAAATGTTATAGAATCATGTAAAATAAACAATATATGTTTATTAGTTTTGCATTAGATAATAGAATATGTATGATAATGAAGTACAGTAACGTACCAAGTCCGAGGTTCTTGGGACCCGAATTTGGGGGCGTCACAGGTTGGTATCAGAGCTGTAGGTTATAAACCTTAGGTAGGATTACCTTAGGCTATAACTGTAGAGATAAGGATGATGAATAAACTCAAATAGAGTTTAAGTGCTAAGAGATGAATTCAGGAAATTCATCACTAACATAAGAATATGATAAAAAAGATTTAAAGAAGAATCTTGAAGAATTATAAATAAGAATTTGGAGTCACTTGACTCCAGGAATAAAGATGAAAAGTGATAATAAATAGACAAAGTCTATAGGATGAAAAGTGTAAAATCATAATATCATATAATTAAAGGAAAAAAAGATCGTAAAATAAAATGATCCTAAGATTGGAAAGAATCGTAATATAACACGATTATAAGAAAAGATCACAACGTGATCTGATGAGGGCATATGAGGACAGATAATCAATCTATTGATTGAAGACTTTATAACAGAATTGCTATATGAGAATGGTACTATGAAATAGTACGAGTTAAACTCAAAAGAGTTGAAAAGGATGATATACGGATTAAATGAAATTCATATTGAGCAAAGAAGAGATTAAGATTATGTGGAATTTCAATTGAGGACTCATGTTAGCAGCTAAGTTGTATGATTCCTTGTATGGGCGGGGAACTTATGCTTGATTTTAGAACCACTTAGCTTCCTATATTGATATAGTGGTTGAGTTGAACAATTCCTTGTATGGGTAGAGAGTTGTCCTTGGTCTAACAAATCGCTTAGCTTCCTATACTGATTAGTAGCTGAGTCGACCAGTTCCTCGTATAGGCAGGGGATTGTGTTTGGTTCGACAACCACTTAGCTTCTTACATTGATAATCATTGAAATGTTGATGTCGCGCTATTCGCTATATATATGCTGAGAAGGTGATTCTTTTCTCATGTGATGACGGATAGGTAGAGAATATAAGATTACGTACGAGTTCTTTAAACTCATACGTATGGTAAGTTCGTGACTCATAATCATATGGTGGAACCCCTCAGCGAATGGACGACTTTGGTCTGCTAGGATAAGTTCCTAAACCCATATGATTGTGGTAAGTTCCTGAACTCATAACGTGTGGTATGTTTGATGAACTATACTGGGGAATAGAAAAGTTATGGATGAAGAATTAAGGATTTTTAATAGATAGAATGATTAAGCAAATGATCATTAGAGAAATTAAAGTTGATGATGGAAGCATAGGTATTTCAAATCTTCTAGCTGTGCTAGACTTCAATTTTTTGACATCAAGCTAAATTCGCACTGATGTGCCTTTTGAAATAAAATGAATTTTTGTTACCAGCAACACATGGTTACAATTGTGTAGAAGTGGGCTTCGTACCACTAACACATCATTACCAGTTACGGCATGATAGCATCAAAAAATGATTTTCAATGGTTTTGAGCTGTTTAAAGAAGAGTCTACGCTAATTATTTCGGCTAGACAAAAATAATTTAAGATGTCAAAAGGTATTTTATTTATCATTGATGCATCATGGAACCTGATGCATAAATGATAAAAATGATGGAGTTATCAATGCAGAATTACCTAGTGTTGGATGTGATCTAAGGATCGTCAGCCCACTATGGTACGATGTAGTATGACAAAGTCATAAAATGACTAAATCCTCAAACGGACTGTGAATACAGTGCGGTATCATGACGTCATAAAAAGATTTTTAGAATTTTAAAGAAAAGTTAAGTGCTAATTTAATTTGGCCAGACACATGTCTCGATTGATGTTCGAATTATTGGTATACGTCTAAGCTAATTGATTCAGCTAGACAAATGTTTATGAAAATTCAAAGTATTCTTTGAGAGCTTATCCCAAACCAAATTGTTTTGGTACGGACTCTGATGTTAAGACTGAGGTGAACAACCCCAAAAAATAGAGATATACTAATTGGATAAAATATTCCAATCTAAGAACGCATATAGTCGTTCCGATGACTAAGGTACAATAGACTGATCATCTAAAGTACCCGCACTAGTAGTTTACCTTCTTCGTGATTGTAAACATACCAAGTACAACATGGTTAACAGATTTGGTTACGGTGAATACCGTTAAACATGAGAGTTCACGGTCTATATGACCCCTCAGCCCGATATGAAAAGTTTTAACTCCTTAGAGAGAAGTCATGGAAGAATGTGATGGTAACAGAGCTCCTCATAGAAGGAAGCAATATGTACTCATTAAATTGAGCATGAAATCAGATAAAGGTTAACTTGAAAACCTAGTTTTGATGAATAAAAGGAGTAGTGGTTAGTAGACTATAATTTTGAGGACGAAATTCTTAGAAGAAGGGTGAATGTGATAACCCGAAAATCTATAAGATTTTAAATGATTAAAATAAAGGTTAAAGAATAAAACCTAGATGAGAATTTGAGGATTTATTTAAATTTTTTAAGTAAAACCTATATGGTATGCTATTCGAATGAGAATAGAGAAAATATGGGTTCAAAAACCCTAGAAATGAATTAATATGTACTTGAAGGAATATCAAGGATAAGGTATTACGACACCTATAAATTCGATGTGAACTGAATAATATAAGAAATGTTATAATGATGCATGTGAAAATTTTATTAAGGAAATAAGATTTCACATAAAGAGATGCTATGAGGTTAAACGAAGATGAGTATATATATATATACTTAGTAAGGTGCTATATATTTTAGCAAGAGGAATGCTGGATTAAGTTAAGAATATAAGAATCAAGATAAAACTATGTTAGTAATTTATATAGTTAAATGTGAGCCTTGATTGGCAAATAGGAAGATAAATAAGTTTAAAATTATTAGCTAATATGATTAGCAATAAAAACGGAGTAAGTTAAAACTTAAAATTTGAGTTAGAAATGGAATTTTGAAGTACAGACTGCTCGGTTGCGTCCGGAACGTCAAGTTTAGTCAAAAAGGACATTAAACACAAAATGTGTAAGGGTTGGCTTTTTGGTCAAAGTCAACAGTTGACTTTTATGGAGAAAAGTCAAAATTGGTGTTAGAAGTGGAATATCTGATGATTTATGTGAACTATGTATGTGATTAAATGAATATACATTATATACTATGTATACATTTATTTTATATATAAAGAGAATTAAGAATAAAATTATGTAACCTAATGTGCGTATATATATATATATATATATATATATATATATATATATATATATATATATATAGGTATGATAATTAAATAACCTAAGAGGTTATAATATGGGAGAATATTAGTATATAAAAATATATACTAACTTTAAGAGATTTATTTTATATATCTCAAATAATTAATTTTATAACTAAGTCTAATTGGGTTATGAAATTAAAGAGGCATGAGTAAGAAATTTATTTTCAAATATGGAAAATGAAAATCCTAATTAAATGATTAGGGTAAGATAGAATTTAAGATAATGGACCATATTAATTATTATGGCCCAAACCTTTTAGTTAGGAAGTCCAAATATTTTAATGGAAAAGCCAAAAGAATTAAGTGTTAAGCCCAAGTGAGCCCAATTGTTAAGGAACATGTGGGAGAATAATAAATTATATTAATTTAAGAGATATATTTTATTATCTGAATTTATTAATTTTATATCCTAATTAAAGTAATTTAATTGGGTTATAAAACTTAATAGATAAGAGTGATGATTTAAATTATAAATGTATGGAATGTAAACCCTAATTAAATATTTAGGGTGGGATAAGATGGAAAGAATTGGACTATAATAATATGGAGATATCAAGAATGATGAGCATTAGTTCAAGAAATAATAAATTTTATTGGACTAAGGAGGATATATTATTTTATCGAGCCCAATTATTTAATTAAACATTGGATTTGCAGATAAATTGATTTAAGGGCAATTAAATTATTAATCTTGCCTAATATATTATGTATGGAGCAAGTGCTATAATGGCACATTTTAATTATGGGTGAAAGCCCAAGTTAGTTTTGTTAGTAAGCAAATCAATAAGAGAAAAAAAATACAAGCCCAAAAGAAATTAAATTATGGCCCAAATTAAGCCCATTTGGGAAAGGGTATTAGTGTCATTAGAGGAGACATTTAATAAAACAAAATTGAGGATAAGATGGCCACATGGCCGATCATGAGAGGGGCAAGAGAAGATATGAATAGATTTTATTTGGAGATAAGATGGAAAGAGAAAAGAAAAGATAAGAAAGAGATAAGAAGGAAAGAGAAAGAAAAGTTAAGAAGAAAGAGAAAGAGAAAGAAAGAAACGAGAAAATAAAGGAACGGGAGAAAAGAAGAGAGGGGGCGGCAACCTAGAGAGAAAAGGAGAAGGAAAGAAATCTCCATGGGAGAAAGAAGAAGAATGAAAATGTATAAAACTAATTTTTTCTTTCTCTAAGCTTTCATCTTCTTTATTTTATGGAATAGATGAAAGATGTTTTGATATGAAAGTGTAAAATCCTTTAGTTTATGTGTTTTTCATAAATTCATGTTTGGATTTACCCAAATTGGGTGTTGATTGGTTTGGAAACCAAAAAGAAAGAGAAATATTTTTCTTATTTGTAAAACTGTTTTAGATCAGTCTGCCTCGGGGGCATTTTCGTCCACTTTTTGTACTTTAAAAATTCTGAAAAAATTTGGAGTGTTAATATTAGAAGATATGAAGGTCCTGTAAAAATTTGAATTTTTTTGGCCTTATGGTTTGAGAGATATGGATTTTACGGTGAAGGGCTATTTTTATGAAGCCACCCAAATAACTCTGTGCATAAGTCCAAAAATTACGAAATTTTACTGGAGATACATGTATATAATAGGAGATTACCCTGTAAATTTCAGAATTTTTGGAGTTAATCTCGATTTATGAAAAATCAGAAAATATTTGGATATTATGGACTATTTAAATATAGTAAATATATTTTAAAAATTTCGGGAAAAATATATGTTCAATGTGGGACTATATTTTGCCAAATCTCAGGAATGAAATAATTTTGAGTCTGATTTGGTATTTTTCATATAAATAATGTTATATGGATAAATGAGTTTAATTAAATATGTGATGTCAAAAATATAGAAAATAAGGTTTTCTGACTTGAGACCCTTAAGCATGGTTTGTGTAGATTTTTGATGGAGGTTTGGGTCGGTTGGAAAGTATTATGATGTTTATGGCATTTTAGAATACTATAATGAGTTAATTAAGGAAAGGAAAATAATTAAAATAAATTATTTATTTATGGGATTAATGACTTAAATTATTTTTTTATGACTAATAATATTGGATTGAAATATTATTAGTAATGTTTGACTTAAAAGTTATTAAAAGGTGAATAAAATTAGCTTGAAATATTATTAAATAATTAATAATATTAAACGGAAATTTAAAATAGAGAAATAAGTTATTTTAAATATAGTTGTTGAATTTGGTATTCAAGGAACTATATTATGTATGTGATATGTTGGAAAGAAGAATTCAGGGTACTGAAGTTGGTTTTGGGTTTACTGAAATGGTTTCAGTCTACTGAAATGGTTTCAGTATGCTGAAATGGATTATAGTATACTAAAAGAGGAATACTGGGTACTGAATTTGATTTCGGGTTGCTAAAATTGAATTTAGTCTGCTAAAATGGATTATGGTATGCTGAAATAGTGATTTCAGGATGTTGAAATGAAACCTGGTTTACTGAAATAGTAATTTCACTTTACTTAAATGTTATCTAGTTTACTAAGATAACATAAAAAGGAATAACTTTTAAGTACAAGTTATAACATGATTAACAGATTATCAAAGTATAATGATAATACTAAAACTATAATGTAATGTCTAATACTTAACTATGTTAGACAAGTTAATATAAGAACTTATAAAGTAAGTGATTAAGTTTTAAGTCTAAAATAGTACAGTCGTATTCTGCAATAGTTGATGTATAGTATCTGGGCTAAACGATTCCTTCATATGGGAAAGGTATATACGAATTAGTAATCGATCTAACTCGCTGTGAAAATAGTGTAGACGAGACAGAAACTAATTTGTTAGTTGTTTGTACGAAATCACTCAGTATACTATATTGAATACTATTAAAGACTCGATGTATGCTAGGTTTAAACTTGTAAATGAATATGGTGTTAAGGTTATCTAATATTTGACTATGTGTTTAAATGTTAGATAGTTTACTTATAAAGTAAAAGTATGATATGCTAATTGAAAGATCAATTTTATAACTGATAGGTCTTCTCAATAAGGACGTTAACTTAGATTGCGTAGCAGTAATCAACGGTGCTGGCAAGTTTCCTAACTCAAACTCGAGTTATATTTCAAAGCATGTTAGTGAATGATTATTGATGATTATTCATGTCTATACTGATTATTGATTCGCACTTAGTGCATGTTGCATATGTTCATCAGGTATGAAAGGCTGATCACCTTCATTACCATAAGTTTCAGATAAAATTGTTCATGGTCCTTGTTGACATTAAATCTTATTGATTTAGTCATTCAATTATTGACATGTTGATTCATGTTCTTTCATAATTATTATATTGTTGAAAACTTGAAAGCTTATTTTTCTTTCAATCATGATATATCTTTATTGAATTTAAACTTGTTGAGCAAAGTCGTTGCTCACCCTTGCTATATTATGATATTAAATTTTAGATTAAGATGAAGACTGGCAGAAGGTCAGAGATAAGAGCAAAGTACAGTAATAGATTGTTATACGTATAACTATTTAGTTATCTTATGTAAACCTTTTTAATTATTAAAGGTATGTATTTAGTTAAGGTTAATAAACTTAGGGAAATATTATAGAATCATGTGAAATAAACAATATATGTTTATTAGTTCCGCATTAGATAATAGAATATGTATGATAATGAAGTACCGTAACTTACCAAGTCCGAGGTTCTTGGGACCCGGATTTGGGGGCATCACACATGATTTTGGTGTCTTGGAACTGGTTTTTTATTGGTTTATGTTTTTTTCTTGAAGGTCAAATCGCGCCGTAAATGGCCGCCTACGTACTCCCGGGTGGAGGGAGATCAGGTCATTTGTAGTTCAATTTTTTTGTGTGAGAGAGGCTTGAGAAGTATTTATCTTGGCTTTTAAGTTTGGTTTGATGAGTTTTCAAATTTTTTGTTTGGTTTGACCTCACCAGAAATGGCTGCCTACGTACTCCCGGGTGGAGGGAAATCAGGTGATTCGTAGTTCCGGCTTCTAGTAAAAACTGAACCTGATTTGATTTGTAGGACCAGGATGCGGGTATGCTTTTATTTTAGACATAATACCTTTTTACGGTGTCTAAATTGAATAGTTAGGGAAATTCGCTCCCATCCATCTCTTGTAATATGATATCTCCTCCTGTCAACACCTCCTTGACAATGAAAGGGCCTTCCTAATTAGGGGCGAACTTTCCTTTGGCTTCGTCTTGATTGGCTAAAACTTTTTTCAGCACCAAGTAGTTTTCTTTGAATTGCCGTATTCGGACCTTCTTGTTGTAGGATCGAGCACTCCTTTGCTGATATAATTGTTCGTGGAAAATGGCTGTAGCCCTCTTTTCATCTATCAGGGACAGTTGGTGGTACCGGTCTTGTAACCACTGATCTTCGTCCATCTGAGTGTCTATTAACACTCGCAAGGACTCCATCTCTACTTTTATAGGGTGGACTGCTTCCATGCCATAGACTAATGAATAGGGGGTAGCCCCAGTAGAGGTACGCATTGACATCTTGTATGCTAATAGGGTTATAGGTAGCAAGTCAGGCCATTCTTTGTGATTGGAGGACATTTTCTGCATGATCTTCTTATTGGCCGTGCCGACAACACCATTCATCTTAGGCCTATAGATGATGGAATTGAGATGCTTGATGTGGAACTTAATGCAAAGTTCTTTCATTATTACATTTTTCAGGTTCTTGGCGTTGTCTGATACGATCACCTCCGATTGTCCATATCGACATACGACATTATTTCTGATGAAACCAATGATGACATCTTTGGTGACTCTGGGAAAGGAGGTAGCTTCAACCCATTTGGTAAAGTAATCGATCATAGTGAAGATGAATCGATGACCATTGCTGGCTTTGGGTTCCACGGGACCGATCACATCCATTCCTCACATGAAGAAAGGCCATGGTGAACTCATGTTGTGTAGCTCATTTGGAGGAACGTGTATGGCATTTTCATGTACTTGGCATTGAAAGAATCTCCTGACATGATCCTCACAGTCAGCTTTGAGCGAGATCCAATAATGTCATGTCCTTAGTATCTTCTTGGCAAGCAGATGATCGCTCATGTGTGGACCACAGACTCCACCGTGGATTTCATCCAGAAGTCTCTGGACTTGCTCTTTATCAAGGCATCTTAACAAGCCTATTCCAACATCTCTTTTATAGAGTGCATCTCCACTCAGATAAAACTTCATAGCTTTCTTGTGAATCCACTTTCGTTCAGATTGGCTTTCCCCAGCTGGTGTAGATCCATCTCGGAGATATTCCTTGATGTCTTGATACCAAGGCTGATTGACAGGAAGTATTTCATCTGATACTTCTCCAATAAAATTCCTGTATGTCGGGGCTTTCTGAATTATGAATTTGATGTAGGGAATCCCACTCCTATCGGATATGCGGATCAATGAAGCCAATGTCGCCAATGTATCAATGAAGTCATTCCTACCCCGAGGAATATGGCTAAAGGTTATGTCTTCAAAATCCAGGGATACTTTGACGACCTGCCGATGATAGGGCAGCAAATGCAGTTCTTTGGTGTGATATGCCCCAGTGGTTTATCTGATGACCAACTCAGAGTCTCCAAAGACCAGTAGATGTTTGATACACATGGATTGGGCTAATTTTAACCCCATTATGCAGCCTTCATACTCGACTGTGTTGTTAGTGTTGCCAACTTGAAGTTTGGTAGCCACAGGATATTGTTCTCCTGTACCAGAGATAAGGACTGCCCCAGCTCCGGCACCTTCCATATTTACCGCTCCATCGAAATACATTTTCCATTGTTGGACTGTATTCTCTTGCTGGAGTTGTTGAATTATCATGATCCCATCGTCCGTGAAATAAGTCTTTAGGGGCTCGAACCCTCTTGAAGGTGCTTCAGCTAATTGATCTGCAATGCTTTGACCCTTGATTGACTTCTGAGTCACGTAGACAATGTTGAACTGTTGTAGGATTAACTGCCATTTGGACAGTCGATAATTCAACATTAGCTTGTTGAATACGTACTTCAGGGGATCCATGCGGGATATGAGGTAGGTCGTGTGCCCATGCAAATAGTGTTGCAACCTCATGGCGGCCCCTGCTAATGCACAACATGTCTTCTCGATCTGGGTGTACTTCTATTCACCACTGCTAAATCTTTTACTGATGTAGTAGATGGCTCTCTCTCTTTGCTACTATCATCCTTCTGTCCTTGCATGCAGCCCATTGCATTGGCATTGACGGACAGGTACATGAATAAGGGAACTATGTCCTTTGGGGGTACCAAGACTGGTGCTTCGATCATCTGCTTTTTGATATCAAGGAAGGCTTTCTGACAATCCTCATTCCATTTTACGGAGGAATTCTTTCTTAGTAGTTTGAAGATGGGTTCACAGGTCGCTGTGAGCTGGGAAATGAATCGGCTTATAAAATTAATCCTTCCCAAGAACCCATGTATCTCCTTCTCTGTTCGAGGTACTGGCATCTCAGTTATAGCTTCGATCTTGGCAGGGTCTAGCTCGATGCCTCGATTACTCACCTAGAATCCCAACAGCTTGCTTGATTTGACGCCAAAAACACATTTGGTGGGATTTAGCTTAAGGTTGTACTTACGCAACCTATTAAACAGCTTCCTGAGATGGTCTAGGTGATCATCCTCCCTTCGGGACTTGATGATGATGTCGTCCATATAGACCTCTATCTCTTTGTGCATCATGTCATGAAATAGGGCCATCATGGCTCGCTGATATATGGCTCCTACATTGATGAGGCCGAAGGACAATCGTCTATAGCAGAAGGTTCCCTAGGGAGTGATGAAAGCTATTTTCTCCTGGTCTTCTTCAGGAACCATTATTTGATGGTAACCAGCAAAGCAATCCACGAATGGATACATGTCATACTGCACCGTATTGTAGTCATTTTGACAGGTTGGCGTCTCATCAGCAGAGACAAATACATCCAATGCTTGAGTCCTGAAAACAAAAATGCTTTCACTTTAATATATGCAACTGCTTAAATATACAAAGCATTTGGCAAAGCATGACAAAAGTTACTGCTATAACTGTGCAATCAAAAGTAAGTAGTAAATGAAAGCATGTTACAGGGCTGACAGACTCTCTGCCCCTTTACCCTTTTTGACTGAGTCAAGGGACACTGCTTCAGTTATCCAGGGTTAGATTCTCATGAACAGGGAGGATCAAGGAAGTGTGCTCGTCTGTCTCATCTCGGATAATGACTGAGGCATCCTTTACAATAAGGCCGAGATTTTTCTTTGAACTGCCCCCTTTTTCCTTCTTGATGCGAGGAATTTGAATATGATCCTCATCATCACTGTCTGGGATCTTATCATTCATACCCCTGTAGTTTATGATAACCCACATGTTAGCAAATGGGTCTCGTCCTTTGTACATGATCTTTTCTTTTCCCTTTTTACTATCCATCTCGGATCTGGTAGTTGTTCTCTCACTGGCTGGTATGATGGGAGGAAATAACATGGTTGATACCACAGCTGGGGTTTTCCTCATGGGTTTCACCCATCTGGCACCCGTAAGGTTTGGTAGCAAAATTGTGGAAGCATAAGCTTTAGAGTGCTTATGTTGATTCCGGTGGCTTGATCCGAATGAATAACCCAATCCGACTCTCCCTGTCTGGCTTGGGATTTGGACTGGACTTGTAATGCCTTGTTGGTTCTTTCCTAACCCTTTTCCATGTTGGAAACCCAAAGATACCATCTCTTGGCCCACTGTCATCACTTCAAGGGAGACCTTTGGCTTTAGGGCTGGTGCTCCGATAGGTAGATACTAAGTATCATTCACTTCCAGGGCTTGAAAACTTGCAGGTTCAATCCCTGCATCTAGGCTGATCACCGGCATGTCTCCCTGTATGCAGATAGGGTATTCTAGTTCGGCATTGATCATGATTAGATTGCCGTTGATAATGTATTTGAGTTATTGATGGAGGGTGGATGGCACTGCCCCTGCCATGTGGATCTATGGCCTGCCCAGCAACAAGTTGTATCCAATGGCGATGTTTAGCACCTGAAAGGACGCATAGAAAGTGTGCTATCCAATATCTAGAGGAAGCTCTATTTTTCCCATAGCTTGTCGATGAGATCCATCGAAAGCCCGGATGACCACATAACTGGTTTTGATCCGGTTCGGGTTGATCTTCATTCTCTCCAAGGTGTCGTAGGGACAAATATTGAGGGATGATCCTCCATCTATGAGCACACCTCCGATCACATACCCGAAAGACATTATAGCTATATTTAGGGACTTACGATGGCCCGTCCCTTCTGCAGGGATATCATCGTCAGTGAAAGATATCACATTGCTGTTGAAAATGTATTCTACCATGTGACGGAATTTCTCGGCATCCACTGTCTTTGGCAGGTGGGCTTCTTCCAATACATTCACTAGAATGTTGCGATGCTCCATCGAGGATAGAATCAGATCTAAGATGGACATTTGCTTGGGTGCATCCTTCAGACTCTGCACTATCTTGATTTCATTGTGTCCCATTTTGTTGAGGAACTCTTCGATTTTCTCTTCAGCCACTTTTTCTTTGGCTTTGATGACTGGTTTGATCACCCGCTAAGGTAGGTACAATGAATTATCCTTTGGTACTATGGCAATGTTGTTTGAGGTAGAACCTTCGTCATTCCCGTAATTCCATGGAACCCTCTTCAGACTAATAATTGGATATTGAGGTCTGAAGGGCAAGATTAAAGGCTCGGGTGCAGCCACCTTCACAGGATTTTGTGTTTCTTGGACCCCTTTCCCTGGCAGTACTAAGGGTGTGAGGGATGGGTCCTTGTCACAGGAAACAACAACCACTATATCCTGATTCCATGCAGTGCTAATAAAGAGAGTGTCTTCATCTGGGAGGCCATAATCCTGATTCCCTCTTATCAATTCACTACTTTCAATCATGTTTTGAATCAGGTTACGAAGTGCCCAGCAATATTCAGTATCATGGCCAGGCGCATTGGAGTGGTACTAAAAAGTTTGGTCAGGTTTGAATTTCCTGGATCGCGGGTTTAATGGAGGTAATAAATCTGCAACCATTCCCTCGTTGATTAACATCTAGAGGATTTCCTTCATCGGCTAGTTCAGGTTAGTGAAATTCCTTTGAAAGGCAAATTTCGTACCAGCTTGGAAATTCTCCTCTTCGGCCATCTTGTCGTCCCAGGGTTCATGCTCATGAGACCGATAGTGATCCCTCATGGGAATGGGATTGATCTCTGGTGTGGGAGGACTTGTATCAGACAGATTGGTCTAGTTTATCAGCTGCATGGTAATTTGATGTTGATATATGACCAGTTAGGCTAACTGTTCAATTTGTTCCTTGATAGACTTAATCTCTTGCTCTATCAGGAATCGCCTTTCGGAAACTTCCCAACTGTCTGGGCTGTTGTTGCTGGATTGAGTTGATTCTCCGACATATCGGAGGTATTTGGATCCTCCTCCATTTTCTGTACTGATCATGTTGACACTCTCCTCTTTGTGCTGAGGGAGGCGATTGTCTTGTACGTGTGGTTGTTCTGGTTTGGTAACCACAATCTCTCCATTGTCAATCAAGTCTTGGATTTTGTGCTTGAGAGACCAACAATCTTGAGTGTCATGGCCCGGGGATCCGGAATGGTAAGCACACTTCTTGCTTGGGTTAAAATTTCGTCCACCAGTGTTGGTTGGTGGAAGGAGTTGGACAATCTTCTTCTGTGTTGTCAACAGTTTTAGCACATTTTAGAGTGAATCCCCTAGAGGGGTGAAAGTTCTTCGACGCCTGACCTCTATATTTTTCTAAATGGAGGGTTTGAAGGCTGTGCTGGATCTTGGAAAGGTGTATAGTTCCTCCTTTGAATGGGCATACTGTTTGACTCGCCTCTTTGATTTTGTCCTTGTAATACTAAAGATAATTCTTCATCTTTCTTTTTGTATACCCTCTAGAGATTACTCCCGTAATTTTTGGACTGGATATGTTTAGCAACAGCTTCGAGGGCGATTAGATCCTTTATCTTCCCAAACTTGAGCCCGATTTATGCCATCTCGCCATGTTTGATCATTTCAAAGAATGGTTTTTCTATGCCTGCCAGGACCCTCTCATAATATGGAGCTTCTTGAATGTCGATGAAGGTCATAACTATCTTAGATTCAGTCATGGATGGAGTGACTTGTGCTGCAACCTATCTCCAGCGTTGGTCATATTCTCTGAATGATTCAGTGTTTTGTTTCTTGATTTTGGTTATTTGGTATCTGTTTGGAGCCAGCTGAGATTGGAAGCTATATTGACTGAGGAAAACATGTGCCAATTCTTCCCAACTGTGAATCTTAGAGTTGTCTAGACAGGCGTTCCAAGCTCTGGCCTCACCAGTTAAACTTTTTTTGAATAACTGCATTCGAAGTTTCTCGTCCTCTGTATAGGATCCGAGTTCTCCAATGAATACTTTCAAGTGGGTATAGGGGTCTCCCAATCCATCGTATTTCTCAAAATCAGGAGTTCTAAATTTTTCGGGATAACGAGCCCCAGGGAAAATACAGAGGTCTGAATAATTGACACTGCCAAATGCCCCAGTCTCTTTGATAGACCGGATGGTTTCTTCCATCTACTGTACTTTCTTTAGAATGTCACTAGCTTCCTGTTCTTTGCTAAGGACGGTGATTTCAGGGGTTTTGTTAGTTATGTCTTGGCTTTGTGGTCCAGGAATCTGAGTCTCTGCCTTTTCGGTCTCTTGACTGCCACCACTACCACCAGGTGTTCCCGGTTCTGTGTGAGCTTGGGCTTGCTTCCCTTTAAGAGCTTTGCTTTGCTCTCTCAGGAAACTGGCCAATTTGGCTATCTGATTCTTTAGTCCTTCAAACTCTTCCCTAGAGACAAGGGTGGATTTTGGTTGAGCACTGGAAGTCATGTCCGTGGGTGGACTTAGTGCTTTCTTAGACTTAGATCTAGTGACAGGACCAATTTTTCACCTACAACAAAACGTAGGCGTGTCAATTTCCTGATGTAGATAGAGATAGGATGCATGCTATGATGTATTTTTTGTGGTTTTTTAATCTTATCCTGCAAAACAGAGGTTAGTTGTTTTGATGACAAGATAACATGACAGGAACGTAAATTTTTATTATAATATTTACATTGTGTTCCTTTATATTGAAATTAAAAACTTGACTTTGAATTGAAAGAGGAAGGCATAAAGAAGCTTCCCATCGGATTTGGTTAATTAGAGGCTGACCTATCTTAGGCTACTCTCGTGAATTTTTGGCATGAAGGTCCCCAAATCATTGCAATCTACTAGAGGGGAAATTAATTTGATTTTTCAACTGGAGCGAATCTGGGTGGTGCATTTTCATGAGCCCCCAGAGACTTAGCCATCCCTAGAGTCATTACTTATCACCGACGGGTTTTGTCTCTCGAAGGAGGAATCACACAACATACATTCACATACATCGTGCCTCACTGTATGCATATGATGACATTGGTGCGAAGCACTACTATGGGTGCAAAGCACTAAAAAACAGGAAAGCATTCATTAACATTCATTCAATGTAAATACACAGCATTCACGCATTCATTCAATGCAGCATTCATATATACGCAGTTTTAAAAATGAAATTTTTGAAAAGATTTGAACGTGGCCTAAGCCCTCTACTATCCCCAGCAGAGTCGCCACCTGTCGACATCGGGAAAAAATCAGCGGGTCAGGTCACAACCTGGATCTTTCTCTCTTCCTTAGTTATCTCTACCCTTACTCTTTTTATTTGTGAAAAAGGTTTTGAAGGGTTTTTTAGGATAAGGCCAACATGTATCATGTCGACGATTGAACGTTTTACAGAGTCGCAAGTTGGTTGATTTGAAATGGTTGTACCAACTCAACCGAGTTTTGTTTGAAAGGAGGCCTAATTGCTGGACACTGTCGAAACTTGATATTTGAAATCGAAGTTTTGAGTTCGGGGGCTTGGTTAAGTGTGGAGAAGGTGTTAGGCACCCCACAACTCCCGCGTAAACACGGTACCGCATCTTTTCAAGATTTCCTTTTAAAATCTACAATGTGTGTGTGAATGCTTGAAAAAAATTGGGCCTATATTTGATTGAAAGCATGCCTATGCCTCGTTGAACCTATATACGAAGGGTTTGATTTGATTTGCAAAAAGTCTTTAATTTGATTTGCAAAAGTGTTTGATTTGATTTGCAAAAGCTTATTTTTTCGAAAAGATTATTAAAATGATATTTTGAAAGAAGGTTTTCAAACCCTTACGCTAACATAGGAATTGAAGCATATCGATACTTGAGTTTTATCTTTTCAGCCTTAAGGCTCAATTTGAAAGGTGATTGTCGGGCTGCGAAGCATCCTCGACCACAACATATATACAAATGTCGGTCTCCTCATGGGCATGATAGCCATCGGAAGGACTCTGACACGACAAACTATATTTTCACTATGTTAAGACCTTAAATTCGGATAACCGTTTTAAGGTCTTATGTATGTACATTTTTATAGAAAAACTGGCAGGGTACATTTGTAAAGTGGAGTTTGTCCATCATGGGAATCAGATTCTGATCAGTTGGATGATGAATCCCATGATTCCTAGGCTCACATAGGGAGGCCGATAAACCTGAATAGCTTAAATTTGTATAGAAATATATCCAAATATCGTCAGAACCAAGGATTCATTCAGTAAATACTCGCTCGCACATGGCCGAAGCATATCGTTCCCACTAGATAGCGATCTAAGAGCCGCGAGGTTGCTTTTTCAACTAAAACTAGAAAAATGCTAGATTTAAATAAATCTCAGCCATTCTAGCTTCCCGGTTCTGTCTGGACCTATTTTGAACCGTTTGAAAGCTAGAGTTGGAGAGATTTAAATAAATCTAGTTCGCCTGCAGAAATGTCAGTGCCGATTCATATAAAATGAATATTTAAAGTAATAATTTAATAAAAATGAGTAAAGTAATATATATATCAAATATATACGAAAGC
This sequence comes from Panax stipuleanatus, assembly GCA_020205555.1. Taxonomy (NCBI): domain Eukaryota; kingdom Viridiplantae; phylum Streptophyta; class Magnoliopsida; order Apiales; family Araliaceae; genus Panax; species Panax stipuleanatus. Next base: position 77,078,638 of record CM035125.1, read on the forward strand.
TGTAAAGGGCGATGGGTTTTCACACCGGTACCCGGATTGTAATTGAAATATATATATATATATATATATATATATATATATATTTATAAAAGCTATACAAAAGCCACGGAATGATCCAGGCTGGACAGAATTGAAATATATATGAAAGTTAGTAAAAAGGGCGATGAGTTTTCATGCCTGTGCCCGGACTGAATATAAATATATACAGAAAGGTAGTCAACCAGGACTGGGAAGATAACCTAGTATGGTGAATGGTGCAAAAATATTAAAAAGGCCACAAAATGATCCAGGCCAAACTTGAATGTAAATATATATATATATACAGAAAATTAGTCAACCAAGACTGAGAAGATAATCCCAGTGTGGTGAATGCTGCTTATATATGCATAAATATATATAAAAGCAGTAAAAAGGCCATAGAATGATCCAGGACGAACTGAAATATGTCTATATATATATATATATATATATATATATAGACATAAATGTAGTCAACCAAGATTGGGAAGATAACCCAGTGTGGTGAAGGCTACTTATATATGCATATTTATATATATAAAAGCAGTAAACTACCACGAATTTGACATCTGGGCTTGACAGAATTGAAAAGTAAGTATATATACAATTAAGATTGGGGCTGATTTGTACTTCTCGGGTTGAGATTGGGGCTGATTTGTATCTCCCGGGTTGAGACCGGGGCTGATCTGTCCCTCCTGAATTGAGACCGGGGCTGATCTGTACCTCCCGGGTTGAGATCGGGGTTGATCTGTACTTTCTGAGTTGAGACTAGGGCTGGTCTGTACCTCCCTGGTTGAGACCGGAGCTGATCTATACCTCCCAGGTTGAGACCGGGGCTGATCTGTACCTCCCGGGTTGAGACCGTGGCTGACCTGTACTTCTCGGGTTGAGATCGGGGCTGACCTGTACCTCCCGGGTTGAGACCGGGGCTGACTTGTACCTCCTGGGTTGAGACCGTGGCTGACCTGTACTTCTTGGGTTGAGACCGGGGCTGAGTTGATGGCCCGGTATTGAGACTGGGGTTAATTTGATGACCCGGTATTTAGACCGGGGTTGAATTTATGTCCCGGTATTGAAATCAGAGTTGAAACCCAGTATTGAGATTAGGGTTGATTTGATGACTCGGTATTGAGATCGGGGTTAAATTGATGGCCTGGTATTGAGACCGGGGTTGAGTTGACGACCCGGTATTAGGACTGGGGTTAATTTGATGACCCGGTATTGAGACCGGGGTTGATTTAATGGCCCGATATTGAGATCGGGGTTGAGTTGACGACCCGGTATTGAGACCGGGGTTGATTTGATGACCCGGTATTGAGATCGGGGTTGATTTGATGAGATAATTTTTTCCTCCTACAGTGTTAGTAACAAGGAAAGAAAATTTCTAGTGTCTACAGTGGGTTCGAGTCTTGGTAAACTCCTCTATGCTAAAGTGGTCTCACGCCCTGGATTTATTCGGGGGTAAGTTAAGTCCTGGATTTATTCGGAGGTAAGTTGAGCCCTGGATTTATTCGGGGGTAAGTGAATTGTGCCGATGAAGACACCACTAAGGCCTCTAAAGTTTTTGAAAATCATGCATTTTTTTTTCTTATCATGCATTTAACTATTTATTATATATGTTAATAAATAATAGTGAAGATATTATAAGACCAGTATTGTGAGTCTATAATAATGATTGTGAATAATTGTTAAAAGGTTAAAAATGTGTAAATAATTGATGAATAAAATGCGTTGATTAAAGATGATTATGATATGCAGATGTTTGATCAATTATTTTTTTTTTACGAAAGTAAGTTTGGCAAGGCTTGCCGACACTCTACTTTTCCTAAAGCAGTCTAGACCACAACTCAATTATAGTTAAAACGTGTACAAATTAGTTTTCTCCGTGGGACCACAAAGTCCACTACCATTATTTTATATAGCTCATTTGGTTAATTTGTCAAAGCGTGTGTGCTAGTTGTTTTCTCAATTTTTAGTATAAATAGGTTGCTTGGTTGAGTAACTAAACATACACCATGACTACACCAAAAGTATAAAATTCTTTTATTACAATATTGTGAGTATTTAATTTCTTTCGAGTGTAAGGTTACTCCGAGTGCTGGTAAGAAGTGCAAATATTTTTTAAGTTGACCAATTTCATAGAACGCAGAATCTAATCACGTGCTAATTAAGGTAATGGGTATCACTTTTTCATAATATGGTAAAGGAATATCATTTTCTTTCATACTTCATATTATTGTAAGAGATTATTATTCGTTCTTCAGCTTATCATTAAATGGTGAAAAGTCCTGAAATAATTAGAATATCCTTAATGGTTTGTGATTTATCTAATATCTTGACCTGAATCTTTTTATTCAGTTTTAAGTTATTATGTTTGATCCGGTAACTTTACATTTACTTGAACTTTATATTCTATCAAGAATTCTAATCGATTTTTTGGATATCATGTTGGTAATTTGGACTCTGGATAATTAAGTTGAAAATCACTAAGATCTATTTCTATTTTATTATTCTGATTATATATAATTGTTATAATCATTGTGGTGAAATTTCTCTTTGGCCCGTAGTGCAAAGATGAAATATTTATTGGTATGATCATGACCATTGGTTTTACAGTTCTATGTCTTTGGCCCGTAGTGCAAGATGGACTGTTAATTGTCATGACCATTAGTTTTACAGTTGTATGTCTTTGGCCCTGTAGTGCAAAGATGGACTGTTGATTGGCATGACCATTGATTTTACAGTTGTATGTCTTTGGCCCGTAGTGCAAAGATGGACTGTTGATTGGCATGACCATTGGTTTTACAGTTGTATGTCTTTGACCCGTAGTGCAAAGATGGACTGTTGATTGGCATGACCATTGGTTTTACAGTTGTATGTCTTTGGCCCGTAGTGCAAAGATGGACTGTTGATTGGTATGACCATTGATTTTACAGTTGTATGTCTTTGGCCAGTAGTACAAAGATGAATTGTTGTTTGGCATGACCATTGGTGTTACAGTTTAATATCTTTGGCCTGGAGTGCAAAGATGAATTTATTAGCATGATTATGAACTGGAATTGTGAATTGGTATAACCATGATCTTTGGTATTTCAGGTAAAGACAGGTGATAAAAGTTCTCTTTGTCTTGGGTACAACGAAGAACTGTTGATTGGTGTTACAGGAATAAAATGTTGATGATGGACTTTTAATTTGGAGAAGATAGTGGACATTATGTTCTGCTTGACTCTCCTAATGGATTGTTGATTCCGCTGCAATTATGGTTGAAATCTTTTATCATCTACCATATGTTCTAAATCTTTGATTTATTACTGATGAATGCTATTGATAAATTAATTATCTTAGTCATGATATTATTTACTGAGCTATTTGTGCTCACCCCTTTTGCTTCACAATTTCTTTCAGAAAATAAAAGTGTAGATGGAACTAGCAGAGAGAACATGTGTATAAAGTGATGTTTCGAATTAGTCGCTGTCCTCATCAAGTTATAGAACAGTGTGGCATAATAACTGTACTGAGAACTTAAAATGTGTGTGTCGTATTTTATACGTCATTTAACAGTTGATTTTGGTGAATCAAATAGGGTGATGTGAACACGAATTTGGAAGTGTCAAAAATGCACCCCATTAGAATGATGAGAGCAGAAATCTTCTCAGGTTCATTTGAGGACTTGAAATATTTGTTGCTTTATTTGATACAACATTATAATAATTTGGGTGCGAATACTGTCGTACTATATACGACATGGTAATAGTTGTAAATAAGAATATTTATATTTTGTTGTGTGTATTTCTGGTCACTCAGAATGGGTTGTGTGGACCTATTTTGGGGGTGTCACACTGCAGCGCCAGCTTCTAAGGCTTGGGCGGCGCTACGTCGCCAGCCCTGTCCCTTTGAATTTTTTTTTCAAACTTTGAACTTCTCGAGCTCATAACGCGATCGTTATAACTCATAATTGGCTCATTCAAAAGCCATTAGTTCATATATGACATGTTCTACGATTTCATCCAGTCAAAATTCATTTCTGAATCTGTTTGCGAGAAATTCATCATTTTGTCCATTTTTACGCGTTCGTTAAACGTTCGACTCTCAATTCTTCGTTTTAAGTCCGAATTCATTCATTCTTGCTCCCGCAAGTCTTATTTACCTAATTACACGTTACGTCATCGAAAAGCAACATTTTTGAATCAAATGACGACTTTTGACTTCTATTCTAGGTAAATTCACGATTTCAATGCTTAACATCTAATCGCGTAACTTTAGCCATATCTTCGTTACTCCATATTTTTACTTCAAACCAAATGGAATCAATCCATTGGTTATTCATCTACGATTCTAACCATCCTAAACATCTGAGTTTTAGTGGTTTTCCTTCATTAAGTTACTCAACCCTTTCATTATAGTTTTAACTCATTTCGTCACTAACTTCTTAACCATTCATTATGGTTTTACTTGTTCTTGGTTATTAGTGTTTCAAGGTTCACTAATATCCACCTTACCATAACTTACAATCCATGCTCTACCAATTATCACTTCTCTATCAATTTAAGAATTGAAGGAAGATGAAACTTTAAGGTTCAAACACTTATACCTCTTAGTGTTCTTGAGTTCTTGACTTTGTTCTTGGCAAAAGAATTGGCTAACTTCTTTTGCTTCTTGATTGCTTATCAAAAGCTCTCCCTTATATCTTCTCTGCTCTCTCAATTGAGTTGGTGATTTTTTAAACCACAAACCAACTCTTGAGCTTCTCTTATATAGGATTTATAAGTCCAAGGGCATATTGGTCATCTAGGCAAACCTCCTTACCCCCATATCTCCCCACATGCATACCAAGTCCTCCCATGTGCTAACACATAGCCACCATGTCTCACAATGTGCCACCCATGTCTCCCCCATGTGCTCCCATGTGCCATCATGGGTTGCACCATGGGTTTAACCCACCCGTTTATCCATCGGTTCGATCCATGGGTTTTGTTAGTAGTATTAATTAAAATTGAACACATTACTTCGTATAAAGTTCGTATTATACGTCGTATTAATTCTCGTATTCTCTTCGTACCATACTCGTATAATAACTAGTATTACACTCGTATTTGTTATGTATAATAATCGTTATTATTACACTTAACCATTTTCTTCTTTGATTTTTACTTTCCCTAACCCTTAGGGTTTTAATTTGGCACGCGAAAACTTCGCGAGCCATAAATAAAATATTATTACATATTCTATCTTCTCTTAGAATCCTATTATTACGCGTCAGAATTTCAATAATAATTCCTAAGCAGAAACTGATGAATAGTGATTTCTTCCGAGAAAAACTTTTCTCGGCTAACTTAACTTTTCACGACATACTATCGTCAAATCTTTTGACAGAATGTCATTCTGACATCCCGATCTCCCAGAAAGACTTGGGGGGTTTTCAAACCGTAACCCTTAGGGTCAAATCCTAACCCTTAGGGTTTTATCATATAAATAGTGCCTATTTCGTCTTTTTCTCGAAAATATTTTTATTCTCGGAAATCTTTTATTTTTGTCTTGAAAATTCCTACTCGTTGATTCTAGCTCGTAGCCAGAATCCTCCCGATTTCTAGTCATCCTATGTCATAGAATAACTAATAAACATATAACACCGAATATAATCAATAAAAATTCATTTTATTAATTATTAATTATTTTAATCTAATTCCTGGACAATCCAATTTTTCGGGTTGTCACATTCTTCCCCTCTTATAAAAATTTCGTCCTCGAAATTTCTAAAACCACATCCATACCCAGATGCTTTATCATTACAACCTCTAACAAAGGTTTAATCTCACTTCTTATTCATGTTGAATAAACTCAACATATCATTTCAATTAGGTATTTACCTAATTATTCCTCCTCATTATCTCTTCAACATCCTTCCCCCAATGATTATTATCTGTCATAATCGTCAGATGTTAAACATTATGACAACTATATCTCAAATCTCTCGGGATATCACATTCGCCCCTTCTTCTATAAATTTTATCCCCGAAATTTTTAACATAATCATCTCTCACCTCCTCTTCAAGGAAGTTCTCATCCTTCAAACATTCCAGAGTCTCCACAATTTATAAAAAATTATGAAGTAGAATGAATAACTAGGAATATAAGGATTCCTTTAACATACTCTTCTTCTCAACTTCTCTTTCAAGAAGTTCTCATCTTCCCTTCATTCAAGAATCTTCACAACTACAAATGAATTATGAAGTTAAACAAAGGACTAGGAATATAAAGATTCCTTTAAAACATTTCATACATTGCTAATGTAACAAACGAGAATTTTGTATATTAATTTTAAATATTTATTGAATTAAATAAATATTTTAATTGATTTATTTATTGAGTTAAATAAATAATTGATGTGATTATGTATGGAGTAATTTAATTAAGTGCTATATGTTAATTAAACTAATATGTAATAATTTTGTGGTATAGTTCTAATTTAATTGAGATAATTAAATTAGATGAATATTATGTGGTATTTGTTACATGAGATTATGATTAATGAATAATTATAATTGTTATGTGGCAATTTTATTTAGTTAATTGATGTTAGTTTTAATTTAATTAAATTGGGATAGTAAGATTTAATTAGATAAAGTGTGACATTGGAAATTATGTGTTAAAGGAGTTATTAAAATAAAATAAAAAGAGTTTTAATTCAGTTTTACCAAACAAGGCCTTAGCTCCTAAAAATCTGTTTTAAAAATAAAGAGGTTTTGCCAAACAAGCCTTATGGCTTTTGAGTTTTAAAAAGTTGTAACCGATATATTATTAATATAGTATATTATATGTGTTGTCAGTTATATATTGTATAATTAAGTTATATTATATGTATATCAGTTATTTTAGAACTACGTTAGAAATATCATAGTTAGAATATCAGAGTGTTAGAGAGAAAAGAGAGAAGAAGAAAGAAAGAGAGAACAAGAGAGAAAGAAAGAAGGAAGAAAAGTTTCGTGAATTCAAAAACAAAGAATCACCACCATCTTCATCTTCTTTCTCTATCAAGCAAAGGTATAATCTAATTTTAAGTTTTATTTTTATGGTTCTTCATGTTTTTAAGTTCTCTATAAACTTGATTTTATGAGAATTCATGTAAATATAGTTTATATGTGTTAAATTGTATATATAAACTATTATATATGATTTGTATGCAAGTTTAAACTATTCAATTCATGTAAATATGATGAACATGAAGAAATCATGTTCATAGCAATTTTCAGTGAAATATTTTGAAAAACGATTTCTTAAACATCAAAATTGTGCTTGATTGTGATATGTGATATAAATTAAGTTTAGATTATGATAATATGTTAAGAAACAAAATTAACATGATTTGCATTATGTGTTTTGATTTTAAAACAGAGTCATAGTGTTGATTTTCATCAAGAACACTTAACAATGGTGTTTTCTTCAAAATCATAAAATTAAGGGTTTTGATTATGTGTTGTGGTGTTTATGTATATTAAAAATATGTTAGAAGTTTAAAGTTATGATTTTATAAAGTTTTATATGCATTATATGTACTAAAATCTGAGTTTGGTGCGAGGAAATAAGCCAATTTGGGCTTTTTCCTGCACAAGTTCGCGAGATAATTTTTCATCAGCATGAACACCCGCCCCAGCGGGCTTCCTTGCTGTCCAAGATGTTGTTTTGTGTTTTGTGTAGCTTTTGTCCGTAACATGAAAAGCTAACCTAATGTGATGAACTTGATGACATGTTAAGCATACATTGAGATGTTAGAATGATTCATTAACTTATTTCATGTGATTAATTTGTAAGTTAGATACGTTATGTAAACCGTTAATCGTAAAGTCTAATAACGCACTCAAGACTGATGATTCGTGATTCGATTAGACTTAGAATTAATTATTGTTGCAAATGTAATGATATGTAGGGTTAACCAATGACGTAAGTTAGTTGTATGGTAACTAATGTATGTTATTATTGTTAATTACATGTACGTAGGATAATTATGGAACGTGATAGTAATTGCTAGCTTACGCTTGAGGCAAGTGTTCTAAACTCAAACTTTACTTTTATTTAGCAAGTTGTTCTATCCTTTCTTGCTATAATTATGCAAGTTATTTTACTCTCTAAATTCTATATTGAGCAAGTATATTATTGAAGTTCATTATTGAAATAATGAGACCTTAACTTAATTGTTCAAGTAAGGTCTATTCTATCTTTCAAATGCTTTAAGTTATTTCTAAAGCATGACTGTTGCATATGATGTCTATTGTTATGACTCATATCTATTTCGTAATTCTTTTATTATTGAATTCTTAATTATTGTAAGTTGATTCAACTACTCCTTAGTTGATGATAGTTGAACTCTAAATTACCCTTTGAGCTTATCCAAACCAAACTTTCTTTGGTGCGGACTTGTTAATTAATACTGAGATGAACAACCCTAGTAATAGGGGATTACCATACGAAAGCGTTAAGATGTTTGTGCACAATACATGGTACGAAGGGCTGATCCCCCTAAGTACGAGTTAAGAGTCCATATAGTCTAACGACTATTAAAGGTCTAAGTAGAAATACTTACCACCTGGGACATAGTTCAAGGTCTAATGACCCTCAGATGAATTCTAAATCTTATTCTTGATTATCGTTGATAGAAATATTATTCAATTCAGTTAAAGTTATTCAGCATATATCATCACTATTGATTGTTATTGCAAGTGAGCTTTTGTTTGCTCACTCTTGCATTTATATAACCATTGCAGCTAAAGTCGAAAGAGTTGACGAACTGTTAACTTGTAAAGGAAAGAGCAAGGTGAACAAGTGAAGACTTGTTCATATTTATGACATGATTTGTAATAAGACATAAATTTTATTATGTGATGTTTTATTTTTCGCATTTGTTGATGTTAAGGTTAGATAACCCTGGGAATGTTTTTGACAAGGTTGTAATCCTTTTTATAAGGAAGATTTTATTTATTTATAAAGGTTGTAAATTATTTTACATTCCTTATTTATGGGCAGTAGTTATGTTTTATTTAGATAGTGAACACCAAATCCTGTGGAAATGAAGTACCCGGATTTAGGAGTGTCACAAGTTGGTATCAAAGCAGTGTTTTAGGTTATGAACCTTAGGTGGAGAAACCTTTGGTAGTAGCCTTATAGGAGATTGAGAAGAGAGTGATGATAGCTAAAGATAATAAACTACCTTACGTGCTATGTGTTTACATTTATGTACGCGAAGAGTTTCGATCGATATCACGTAATAATTAAACTCTAAAATTTTGTGTCAGGATGATGAATGTTGGATTGTTTAATCAGGCTAGGGAGGAATTACCTTAGATGCCTAGGGACGAGGAGCCCCGAGATATCCATATTGTCTGGGAGCAGTTGGTTCAGAGAGAGCCATCTCCATTGATCACCGTAGTTGGTCATGAGCATGAGCCAGTCTTTGACCGAGATGACGAGGATGAATCAGAAGAAGAGGAGGAGTGTGACACCCCCAAATCCGGGTACTTCGTTTCCACATGATTTGGTGTTCACTTTCTAATATAACATATATTTACCCAATGAATAAAGCAAAATAAACTACAACTTAAATTAAAATAACTAAATCTCCCTTAAAACAAGGGTTACAACCTTCTCAAAATCAATCCCAAGGTTACTCTAACCTTGACATGAATATAATAAAGTGCGGAAATAAAATATAACATTCAATTATTACAATCATTCTCAATAAAAAAAAAACAAGTCTTCACTTGCTTTGCTTTC